>CM045447.1:8962399-9275958 GCA_024666655.1 Dascyllus trimaculatus | reverse complement strand
GTAACAGAAAGCGAGCTGCAAAAAGGCGAGCTGAGAAACAAAACAGGAAACAGAAAGCGAGCTACAAAAACCAACGAGCTGATACAAAACGAAAAGCGAGCTACAAAAACCTATGAGCTGATAGCAACCAAGATACTGGGAAAACTGAGCCAAACGGGCTAATGCTAATGCTAGGCTACTGAACCTGAACGGAGAGAGGGGCACGACGGAGCAGGTGAGCGGAGCAGGTGGGAGCAAGGGCAGGCAGGCAGGCAGGCTGGGTGGTGGTGAGCTGAGGTCCGGGAGTGGGGGTGGCTGTCCACGACTGGAATCCTGGCGGCGGCTGGGTTTACAGGCAGAGTGGAGGTAGTGGTTGAGCTGGACCGGAGGAGGCACACATGGACGGCAAACGGGAAACCAACTGGAAGCGGAGAGGGAATAGCGTTAGCAAAGGCAATGGTGCAGAGCAAAGCAAGCAGGGCAGACGAACAAGAGCAGAGGTTGGCAACTGACTGAGGCAAAGCGACGGTCTGGCACCGAGGAGCATGTGGAGCGTGGTTTTAACAGGGAGAGGGTGAGCTGATAATCCAATCACACGTGTGCCTCCTCCGCTGATTGAGAGTGGCTGCACCTGCCGTGCTCCTCGCTGCCCACACCTTGCTCACGCCCACCTGGAAGAGAGAGAGGGAAAAAGGGAAGAGGGAAAAGGAGACTGCCACTCAGGCAGCAGAGGTGGAGGGCGTGACAGTACCCCCCCCTCTACGTGCACCTCCAGGTGCACGAATACTCCGGTCAGGTCTCCTCCGGTGGAACTCCCGGACGAGGGCAGGGTCCAGGATCTGACGTCTGGGTATCCAGGAACGTTCCTCCGGGCCGTATCCCTCCCAGTCCACAAGGTATTGGAGACCACGTCCCCGACGACGAACATCCAGCAGGCGGCGCACCGTGTATGCTGGGGCATTGTCCACCATCCTGGGTGGTGGAGGGGGACGGACAGGGGGGGCCAGAGCGCTCTCCTTCACAGGTTTAATCTGGGAGACATGAAATGTGGGATGGATCCTCATAGAGGAGGGCAACTTCAGGCGAACCGCACTGGGATTAATGATGCGCTCAATAACAAAAGGTCCCACGAACCGAGGCGCCAACTTTTTAGACTCCACCCGGAGAGGTAAGTCCTTGGCCCGGAGCCAAACTCTTTGGCCCGGGGAGTAGACAGGGGCAGGAGAACGGTGACGATTGGCTTGTCCCTCCATCCTCTGGGAAGCCCTTAATAACGAGGCCCTCGAGCGCTTCCAGATCTTTTCACACCTCTTGAGGAAAGCTTGAAGGGACGGGGTGGAAATTTCCTGTTCCTGGGAGGGGAACATGGGGGGCTGGTATCCCAGAGAACACTGAAATGGAGAAAGCCCAGTAGAAGCATTAGATAGGGAATTGTGCGCATACTCGACCCATGGGAGGAGGCTGCTCCAGGCGGAAGGGTTCTCCGAGGTCATGCATCTTAGGAAGGTTTCCAGTGATTGGTTGGTTCGCTCTGTCTGACCATTGGACTGCGGGTGAAAACCAGAGGTTAAACTGACAGTGGCCCCCAGAGCAGAGCAAAAATTCTTCCAAACCTCGGAAGTGAATTGTGGCCCTCGATCCGATACGACATCCGCTGGTATCCCATGGAGCCGGAAAACGTGGTTCACCAGTAGATCAGCCGTCTCCCTGGCTGAGGGCAATTTGTCTATGGGGACAAAATGGGCGGCTTTGGAGAACCGGTCAACAATGGTCAGAATGACAGTTTTACCTTGCGAGGGGGGAAGCCCAGTCACAAAATCCACAGCAATGTGGGACCACGGCCGGTGGGGAATAGGAAGAGGTTGAAGGAGTCCAGAACTAGGCCGATTGGACGTCTTGTTGGCGGCACAGACGGAACAGGCGGCCACAAACTCCTTGGCGTCCTTCTCCAAGGTTGGCCACCAGAATTTCTGCCGCAGGACCTCCACAGTGCGTGCAGTCCCAGGGTGACAGGTCAACCGTGAGGAATGCGCCCAGCACAGAACCTGAGAGCGAACCGGATCAGGAACAAACAAACGGTTAGTAGGACCGTTACCTGGGTCGGGGTGCTGTTCCTGGGCCCGGCGGACCGCGGACTCGATCTCCCAGGTGAGCGAAGCTACCACACAAGCTCCAGGCAGGATGGGCTCAGGCTCGTTTGGGGACTCCTGGGTGGAGAACTGACGGGACAAGGCGTCAGGCTTGACATTACGGGACCCTGGCCGATAGGTGATCGAGAAACTGAAGCGGCCGAAAAATAGCGTCCAGCGGGCCTGCCGGGCGTTCAGTCTCTTGGCCGATCGGATGTACTCCAGGTTCCGGTGGTCGGTCCAAACAATAAACGGCTGCTCAGCACCTTCTAGCCAGTGACGCCACTCCTCCAAGGCTAGCTTAACTGCTAACAGCTCCCGATTGCCCACATCGTAATTCCTCTCGGCTGGGGACAGTCGACGAGAGAAGAAGGCACAGGGGTGCAACTTGTTGTCGGCAGGGGAACGTTGCGACAACACCGCCCCCACTCCAATGTCCGAAGCGTCCACCTCCACAACGAACTGCAAGTGGGGATCAGGTTGTGTGAGGATGGGTGCGGAGGTGAAGCGGTGTTTGAGGGAGTGGAAGGCTTGATCCGCTTCAGGGGTCCATGAGAAGGTGCGCTTGACAGAAGTGAGTGAGGTGAGCGGGGCGGCAACCTTACTATAGTCGCGGATGAAGCGACGGTAGAAGTTGGCGAAACCAAGAAAGCGCTGCAGTTGTTTCCGATTTTCCGGAATGGGCCAGTCTTTAACTGCAGTCAGCTTCTGAGGATCCATCCTCACCTCTCCCGCAGAGATTATGTAGCCCAAGAAGGACACGGTAGGTACACTGAACTCACATTTCTCTGCCTTTACGAAGAGCCGGTTCTGAAGCAGCCTCTCCAGAACCTGACGGACATGACGGGTGTGCTCCTGGGCATCCCTTGAATAGATGAGGATGTCATCTAGGTACACGAACACAAAACGGTTGATCATGTCACGGAGTACATCATTGATGAGGTTCTGGAAGACAGCGGGTGCATTCGTGAGTCCAAAGGGCATGACCAGGTATTCAAAGTGTCCGAGCGGGGTGTTGAAAGCTGTCTTCCATTCGTCTCCCTCGCGGACGCGGATCAGGTGGTAGGCGTTGCGGAGATCCAATTTGGTAAAAACGGTTGCTCCGTGCAGAGCAGAGAAAGCAGAGTTTATGAGTGGCAGGGGGTAGGTATTTTTCACGGTGATGTCATTGAGACCACGGAAGTCGATGCAGGGCCGAAGGGTCTTGTCCTTTTTGTCCACGAAGAAAAATCCTGCTCCCACAGGCGACGATGACGGACGGATGATGCCAGCAGCGAGGGAGTCTCGGATGTAGGTCTCCATGGCGGCCTGTTCAGGTCTGGAAAGGTTGTACAGACGACTAGTGGGTAAGGTGGCTCCGGGAATGAGTTCTATAGCGCAGTCGTATGGACGGTGGGGAGGCAAAGACAGTGCTTTTTCCTTGCTGAAAACAGGTGCGAGGTCATGGTACTCGGAAGGGACTAAATCCAGCTTGACCGGGGAGTCCGAGACAGGGCTGGCGGCATCAGCAGGGGTCAGGGCTGAGTGCAGACAGGTCTCATGGCAGCGTGGATCCCAGGATATCACCTCCTCCTTCCTCCAGTCAATGTGGGGATTGTGTGCCCGGAGCCAAGAGTATCCCAGGACCATGGGGGGACTGGAGTGATCTATTACGAAAAAGGTCGTCTTCTCCCGATGATTGCCGGCCAAAAACAAAGTGACAGGAACAGTTTTTTGCTGTACCTTGGCTAAGTGGAGTCCATTCAGGGCTCGGACCTCTAGGGGGGGCCAGGGACTCCAAAGGAATGCACATCTGCCGGGCTAGCTGAAGGTCCAGGAAGTTCTCCTCGGCACCAGAGTCGATGAAGGCTTGTACAGGTACGGACTGGGATTGCCAGCAGAGGAAGGCAGCAAGCTGCAGCCGATTTGGGGAAGACGACGATAGATGGCTCACCTGTATCTCCCCAGTTACTGGTGAGCCTGTCCTTTTACTGAGTGCTGGGGGCAGGCAGCGAGGTAGTGACCAGCCTTCCCACAGTACAAACAGGCATTGGCGTCCCACCTACGTTGCCTCTCCTGGACGGAAAACTGGTTGCGTCCCAGCTGCATGGGCTCAGGGTCTGGAACAGTTCGGGGCGAAGGTGGAGAACTCTGGCGAGTAGATGGAGGGGTCCGTGGAGACTCCGAGCGGAGGGTCCTCTCCCTTCGTCGCTCGCGGATGCGGTTGTCGATCCGAATGGCCAGGTCAATAATTTGGTCCAGGTTGCTCGTGTCATCCCGGGTGGCCAGCTCATCCTTTAAACCGTCCTGCAGTGCTGCGTAGAAGGCCCCTCGCAGAGCTGCATCGTTCCATCCACTCCCCGCTGCAGTAGTGCGAAACTCGATGGAGAAGTCTGCCACACTCCGGTTCCCTTGACGCATGGACAACAGACGGTGGCTGGCATCTCTTCCTTGCACCGGGTGGTTGAACACCTTCTTCATTTCGGTGGTGAAAGCGATGTAGGAGCCGCAGATCGCCTCCTGGCGTTCCCACACCGCAGTACCCCACTCTCTCGCTCGGCCTGACAAAAGACTAATCAGGAAGGCTACCCTGGCCCTATCAGAGGCGTAAGAGTGAGGTTGCAAGTCAAAGACTAATGAGACCTGGGTTAAAAATGACTGGCAAGAACCAATGTCACCATTATAGCGTTCAGGAACGGGCACGTGTGGTTCACGAGCTGACTGACTGACAAGGCTAGCATTAGCAGGGTCATTGCTAACTGGTGCAGCCATAGGCGTGGCAGCAGCAGGAGCCGAGTGAGCAGCTAGCGTGCTAATCTTCCCCGTGAGTTGGGAAACTTGATTAATCAGCGCATGGTTACTCTCCACTAGACTCTGT
Source organism: Dascyllus trimaculatus (assembly GCA_024666655.1). NCBI lineage: Eukaryota > Metazoa > Chordata > Actinopteri > Pomacentridae > Dascyllus > Dascyllus trimaculatus. The sequence goes on along the minus strand of CM045447.1, from coordinate 9,270,993 downwards.
AACAGGGAATCATGCTGCCCGATAACTACACCCTGGTGAGCTATGGCTTGCTGCAGGTCTATCTCACTAAGGGCAGGACTAGTGCCGGTCTCGTTGCCTGCTGAGCTCATGTTGGCCAGACCGTACTGTTACGGACGGTGCAGAGGCTCAGGCGCAGGCAAGGACACACGGCACACAGATTACAAAATAAAAGTGTTTATTGTAATAAACAGAACAGAAAATCACTGCAAAGCAGGAAACACAACTAACAAACCAAAAGCAAAACTAAAAGCGAGCTAATGCTGAAAACTAAAAGTAACAGAAAGCGAGCTGCAAAAAGGCGAGCTGAGAAACAAAACAGGAAACAGAAAGCGAGCTACAAAAACCAACGAGCTGATACAAAACGAAAAGCGAGCTACAAAAACCTATGAGCTGATAGCAACCAAGATACTGGGAAAACTGAGCCAAACGGGCTAATGCTAATGCTAGGCTACTGAACCTGAACGGAGAGAGGGGCACGACGGAGCAGGTGAGCGGAGCAGGTGGGAGCAAGGGCAGGCAGGCAGGCAGGCTGGGTGGTGGTGAGCTGAGGTCCGGGAGTGGGGGTGGCTGTCCACGACTGGAATCCTGGCGGCGGCTGGGTTTACAGGCAGAGTGGAGGTAGTGGTTGAGCTGGACCGGAGGAGGCACACATGGACGGCAAACGGGAAACCAACTGGAAGCGGAGAGGGAATAGCGTTAGCAAAGGCAATGGTGCAGAGCAAAGCAAGCAGGGCAGACGAACAAGAGCAGAGGTTGGCAACTGACTGAGGCAAAGCGACGGTCTGGCACCGAGGAGCATGTGGAGCGTGGTTTTAACAGGGAGAGGGTGAGCTGATAATCCAATCACACGTGTGCCTCCTCCGCTGATTGAGAGTGGCTGCACCTGCCGTGCTCCTCGCTGCCCACACCTTGCTCACGCCCACCTGGAAGAGAGAGAGGGAAAAAGGGAAGAGGGAAAAGGAGACTGCCACTCAGGCAGCAGAGGTGGAGGGCGTGACACGTACACAAAAAGAAGAAGGAAAAACTATTTCCTTCCTCATGGTTATGTTGAGATAAAGGAGACCTCTAGTGAAGAATTTATGTAGTGAAGCATTTATTTTCAGCATACTTAGTGTTTTTGTTCATGTTTTGTGTCTTCATGAAACATGCAGTGGGATTAAATTTCATTGTTGATATAGTTGCAAAAATGACAGCAGAGACATGTGAAGCTGTCAGTGGTCGTTCTGTAGTAGGGAAAATAAAGAAAACTTCACTGAAAAGAAACCTGCAGACATGAAGTCTGTGATGTTTTAATTCACCACATATTTTATATATTTTTTAAAAACACTTTTAAAAACATTTTTACAGTCAGAGTTGCAAATCATCCAGAAAATAACACAACATAAAGCACACAAAGTTCTCTAAACATATCTGGTAAAGCTGTTTAAGAAGTAGCTACAATATTTTACATGTAAGAGTCATACTATCACGAAACACATACACACAGAAAACTTGGGTTGGGAAGTGATAGTATTTTCTCTCTGACACAGTGGCCATGAGTAGATGACTAATTAACAATATTTGAGAATCAACACAAACTTCAACCTAACAATAATTCAGTTAAATCAAAAACACTTGTCAGTCTCAGCAAATATTATATAGCATCCTGAAGATTATTACATTTGTGCCTTTTAAACCATTATTATTAATTTCCATTGTTTGTTATGTAGTCCACTTGATGTGTATATATGTATGAAGATCAATTAAAAACATGGGAAGAATCTTAAACTATATATACAGTCTTGAACAAAAGTTTAAATACACTTGTAAAGACCATGTGTATCATGGCCGTGTTGAGTTTCCGATGACTCCTATAACTCTGAATTTTCTATGAAGGAATCATTAAAATCCATTTGTCGTTGTTACAAAAAAAAAAAAAAAAGTTAATCTCGTATTTTGGTTCTTTCATAGATTTATTGTAGGTCTTCTGGAAATATGACAAAATCTGCTGGGTCAAAAATAAAAACTACATACAGCAAGTTGAATTATCATTTTTGGTAATGTCATCAAATTTTCTTAGTAGCCTGGTCTCTTAACTTCTCATGAGTGACTATTTGACTACAGCTGGTGACTCTTCTGATCCTATTTAAATAAGGCCCATTTGAGCAGGTCTGCAATGAATTAGAAGCTGGTGGAACACAGCTGTCAGTGTCCACAGTGTTTCACATCAACATGGGCTGAGAGGCTCCCTGGAAGAAGGAAGGTCTTCCTCTAGAAGCAGATCCTTAAAACTCCACTGAAGTTTGCTGCTGATCACATGGACAAAGAAAAGACCTTCTGGAGGAAAGTTGTGTTGTCAGATGAATCAGAAATTGAGCTATTTAACCTGAAATATGTTTGGAGAAGAGAAGGTGAGGCCTTTAACCCCAACAACACCATGCTGACCATCAAGCATGGTGGTGGTAGTATTATGCTCTGAGACTGTTTTGCTGCTGTTGGAAGTGGTGCTTTACACAAAGTAAATAGAATAATGAAGATGGAGGATCACCTCCGCATTCTTCAGGAAAACCTAAAATCATCAATCAGAAGGTCAGATGCAGTTGGGTGCTCTATCAAAACAATGACCCCAAACACACATCAAAAGTGGTGAAGAAATTTCTAAATTGAACTAGAAGGTTTTCAACTGGTCTCTCTGAAGTCCTGACTTAAGTGTTTAAGTCAGGACTTCAGAGAGACCAGTCTGTCATGAACCTGTGGATTGTGACAAAGAAGAAAGTCAACAAATCCAGTTTAACTGTACCAATTCTGTCAAGAAGAGTGATCACAAATACAACCAAGAGCTTGCCAGGAGCTTTTGGACGACTACCAAATGTGCCTAATTGTGGTAAGAATGGACGTTTAACCAAATATTAGCATTTCTGTTTGTATATTTATGATCCATCAAATGTTCCCATTTTCCCCAAGACCTATAAAACATCTATGAAACATCCAACATGCATTATAATTCATTTTCATTGTCACACACAGGTGTGCTGCTGTGTTCCATCTCTTTAAGATTTTGTTTGCTGTGTTGTACAGTTTCTAGATATCCACTGCCTGGTCAGTGTGCCTGAAAGAAAAGAAAAGAATATATTAATGTACTGAGGTTTAACAATGTGACAAAGCACTTAAAGAAAAACAAAACAGTTTCCCAAGATTTTAAATCTGACGTAGTCCTTTAAGTAAGTAAGCAAACTGTGATCCAGTTTAACCTTTCAGATTGTCCAAGACATCATAACATCACACAACACAACCTGTAATAATCTACAGAATACATTCAATATTTTTCTCAAATAGAATGGAAAATTTAATATGAAGACATACATACTCAGTTGGGTGTGTTGTTGGGTATGGACCTGATTACAGCGAGGGGGATTTGCTCTTGTTCTTGGGGCTGAGGAGGCTGTTCAAAGTGTGTGACATAGTAAGTTACTATAATCTGATAAATGGTAAATGGTTTTCACTTATATGGTGCTTTTCTCTACCTTAGTGGTATCCAAAGCGCTTTAAAATGTGTTTTTCATTCACCCATTCACACACCAACGGCAACAGAGCTGCCATGCAAGGCACTAATCTACCATTGGGAGCAACTTCAGGTTCAGTGTCTTGCCCAAGGACACTTCGGCATGTGGAGGGGCCGGGGATCAAACCGCCAACCTTGCGATTAGTGGACAACCCGCTCTACCACCTGAGCCACAGCCGCCCGTTACATCATGTGCCCATCATAATATAAATGCTGCAGTTTTGACACACTGTTACTAAACAATCTTCATAATACAAGTGGTGAACGAGACGATGGTAGTGTCTGATGTTTAACAGAAGACCAACTGGTTCATTATGGGCTGCTGTAGAACAACATTTATGTCCTACATTAAAAAATATAGGACTCATAGGAACTTTTGGACAATTTATTCCTGTCAATAGAAGACAAACACTGTTTAGGAAAAGTAAAAATCTCAAAGGGAATCTTTAACAAGGTCAGAGCAGAATCATGCTCTGATTTTAGAGAGACATGTTTTTTGATGAAGTGAACCTGACTTTTTGACTGGGATGTAAGAATGATCCTTTCTGTAGAGATGCAGAAACAGATGAAGGTGATGTTTTTATAAAGTAGCAGCATTTATAAAATGATCATCTTTACCTGCTCCAAGGTGTCCAAAGTTTCAGTTCCAGGAGATTGACTGCAAGTCCTCTTTTTCCTGGTTGGTGAAATAAGTAAATATGAAACAGTGATGCCAAGTTGGTGTGTGTGTAAAAGCCATTAATCTGAGACAGAGCAGAGTGATGCTCACCCAATCCACAAGAGGAAAGTCAGAGGTATGAGAACCACCAGAGCAGCACGGATTCCTGTAGCGACTACTTCCCATTTCCTTGGAATACTTTGGACAGTGAGAGTCTTTGCAGTCGATGTCATGTTTTCATGGGTTTTCACAGCACAGGAGTAGTTTCCTGCATGTTGAATGCTGACTGGGTCCAGAACCAGGTGTTTGTTTTGTCTCAGAGGTCGACTGTTCAGGAACCAAATGTAGTTTGTGTTGTCAGTCAGAGGACAGCTGGTGCTGCAGGTCAGAGTGACTCTCTGACCTTCTGTCACCTCTGCAGAAGGAGTCATGGTCACTGTCAGACCTGGAAGATGGATAGAGTGGTCAGTAAATGTAAAGGAGACATTTCATAAATAGTTTTCAATTCGAACTTAACAATTAACAAACCACAAATACTGCAACTCAGGATATTCAGGTTGCGGTGACTAAATTGTGAGACTAATGTTGTCATTAAATTTCACTGAGTTTGAGCAGATTGAAACGTTAAGGGGCTGTTTATGGCACCCATTGATCAATATGTACTGCATGGTCCAATCATTCACGCTGTGGTATGACTCATGAAACGTGTTAAGTTTAGACAACTTAGACCTCAGAGAACTCAAACAACTGGACTTTCTGCAGGATATGGGAACGGCAGACTAGGATGTAGAATTTATGAAAGTCCAACCAGTTCCAGTTTGATTCCTGACACTCTTTGTGGACATCAAATCAAACAGTGTCTCCAGTTTGTTGCTCTGTCTCTTTCTGGATTCACAGTTAGTCAAAAAATATTCAAGATCATGATTTTGACTTTTCACAATTCAGTAAACATGATCAACTGAAATACTGACGTCTAAATTGTTTGTTCACTTGTAGAAAACTGTGGTCATCCTAAACATCCCATGTAGTCAAGATAACTTGTAGTGTCTGTCGATAAACAGATGTTTTGCAAATCATACTTTTTTGGTATAATTTACTGTTTTGCCTCTAAGAGATGAACTAAATTCAGGTAGCAGAAGCATCTTATTATAAGTCTTATCTTGATGCAAAGCTTTGCATATTAGCAGGAAGACAGTACATCATGAAAATGAAAGCAGCGCTCTCTGTTCTTAAATGTGAAATGAAAATGATTTGTCACTAAAACCAAGAAATAAATCCCGATCAATAATCATGATCTCAGTATTGATTAAAATATTCTTGATTATTGTTTTGGCTGTCATGGGACAGCCCTGCTGTCTTTGCATGGCTATAAATAGCATTAAAATCTGTGTGTTGCCTCTGCACTCCCATTAATAGACATGAATAAATGTTTTAATACTGGCAACTTGTTCAGATTCTGGGCTGAACAAAAAATCAGCTTTTCACATTTCCAAATCCCAATAAGAGATAAAAACATGCATCGTACTCTTTTCTTTTACATGATGTGTGCTTAATATTAAACATCACAGAATATAGTGTGCTGCTACAACACGAACAGTGAACAACAAATTATAATTACCTGTGACGATCAGAGAAACTCCAGGAAAACCACAATGTTTCCCTTCATTGTTGTTTGTCGAGATAATAAATGTGTATTCTGCTGAGTCGTTCCTCTTCAGGTTTTTCAATCTGAGGGTGTTTTGTTTCTTCATGTCAACATATTCCACATTACGCCCCTGCTGCTGTACATAATAATGTTTTCCCTCTTTTTTATACCAAAGTTTTAACTTTGGCTGCTCGTTTCCAGGATGTGAATATTCACTTGACATGTTGACTGAAGATCCCTCCAGAGCACAGATTCTTCTGTTGACACAGTTCACTCTCCAGCAGTTCTTATCATCAGTGCCTGAAATGTACATTAAAACAATGTACTTGTTAAAACAAACATTTGTATGTGTTAGACATAAATGTTTGAAATCAGGACCTGACAGTCTCAAGTGTGTTTGCCTTATACATTCTATTATTACCAAATAAGACTAAAATCATCATAAATCTATTTGTCATTTACAGACTGTTATCATAAATGTCCTGGTCCTTTTGTTAACTGACTGAGTTGGTTCATACTCACAGACGTCAGCAGAGTGAAGATCCTGAAAACCTTTTACAGCACAAGAGAAGCTGACGTCATTTACAGTGGTGCTGGGAAGAACAATCTGTTGTTTCACATGCTGTCCCTGTATTATTCTGTTCCTATACCATGTAAATGAAGTCAGAGGGTCAGTCAGAGGACAGCTGGTGTTACAGGTCAGTCGGAAATGATCTGCTGCATCTGCAGGAATCACTTGAACTTGTATTCCTGTTGTGAGATGATAAATACATTTTTAATTTGATACCTGTCTTTATGTAGAACTGTACACAGTCTAAACACACAATAAGTGATGTACTGTAAAATAATGACTTTAAAGAGATTAGAGGTGAAGTGGTGGGATGTGTGTAAATGAAGAACCTTCACCTCTGGGATATGTGATGGAGCAGGACTCATTCAATGATGTCTGTTTATTAGAACACATCCTCCCTTTAGCATAGGTCACACTGAAGCAGGTCGCTGAGACAGAATCTGCTCAAAAACAAATTAGATTCAGTGTTTGGATTGTTGAACTTAAGAATGTTTTACACAGAGATTTGTCCACTTTCACAGTTTCTCTTCAACATGTTAAATCAGAAATTTTTAACCTCACTCACCCACTGAGACCTGAGGAGCTGTGAGATCCTCGTAGCCTTTGACAGCACAGGAGTATGTGACTGCTTCCTCACTGCTGACCAGCTCTTGGTACCAGGGAGACCAGTCCTCATAGAGGAACTCTCTGTTCTTGTACCAGATGTAGGCTGCAGGCTTTTCAGTCAGAGGACAGCTGGTGCTGCACATCAGAGATACTGTCTGTCCCTCTGAGGAGGGAAACACCTTCACCTGCAGGTCTGAGACCACAGATATTATAAATAACATCAACTCACTGATTATTCTTAAAGTAATTCATTTGTGATGATCACTGTACCTGTAATATCTAGAGAAACTGTCTGATTTTTCTGGCACTTGTCTGATTTGTCTGTAGTTTTTCTGCAGCAGTAAGTCTTTTTATCACTCTCTGTTAGATTGTTGATTGTCAGAGTGAAGTTATTCTCTTCTGAGATGATGTACTTTGAATGATTTCCATCTGCAGATAGTTCAATCCTGGAGTAATCCCAGCGTACAGTGTACCATTCCAAGCCTGAAGTGGGATGTTCAGCTGAGCAGGTCAGATTCACTGATGAACCTTTCAAAGCACAGATGCTGCTTTGTTCTCCCTGAACCCCTTTAACAGAAGATTTGATGAGCAAACATCAAGTCACAATTACACTTTCCATCACGTTCTCCTCTACACTGATCAGTTAATGATAATAGTCTGATACTGTCAAGGATCACACTCTGGTACTTTCATACAGTTCAGGAGCTCAGAACAGCAGAACAAGTCAAAGTCCTGTTAACTTATGGAGAATCTCAGTTTGTAAAACTTCAACTTCAACATTACATTTTCATTTCATGACATGTTTTCTGACATAAAGAGGAGAAGCGATCAAACATACCTGAGACGTACAGAATGAAACCCAGAAGCACACATGCAGCTTCTGCCAAGAACATGGTTGTTGAAGACTTCAGCTTCTAATCAGGAAGTTACTTATGATGATTCTTATAAAGGCATTTTAGGAACAAAGAATGATCAAAATCAACAGCAGTCTTCTTACAGAGCAAAGTGTCTGAGTGTCCGACAGAAAAACTACTTCTGTTTTAACACCTTCAAAACCATTTCCTTCCTTGTAACTATGCTGAGAAAAAGGAGACCTCTAGTGAAGAATCTGTGAAGGAGTTATTTCATGTAATGTTGAATTTCTTTCGACTATATATTTTGTCAACATCCTGAGTGTTAATATTATTCATTCTTTGTGTCTTCATGAAACACGCAGTGGGATTAAATTTCATTGTTTATTTCATTAAAAAGTTGTTATAGTTGCCTGACAGAGAGCAGAGACGTGTGAAGCTGTCAGTGATCATTTTGTGGTGTAGAAAAAAAAATTCCCTGAAGAGAAACTTTTAGACATGACTGTGTCTGTTAGTGGGTGGCACGGTGGTTTTGTCACCTCACTGCTGGAAGATGATCCCTGGTTTGCTTATCAGTGTCTCTGTGTGGAGTTTGCATGTTCTCTCTGTGTTGGTTCTCACCAGGTTCTCTGGCTTCCTTCCACGGTCCAAAGACTTGCTGAGGTTAATTGGTGATTCTAAACTGTTCCTGCCTTCGCCGTGAACCAGCTGGGATAGCCCTCCATGACCCAACAGAGGATAAAGCGATGTCTAGATCAGTGAATCTTTAAATTACTTTTAGTTTTTTTTAGTGCTGTCAAAAATATCGCGTTATAAACGCGTTAACGCAAATCAATTTTAACGGCGTCAATTTTTTTTATCGCGAGATTAACGCGGGCGGGGGCATGGTTGGCGAGGTCGAGGGTGAGGTGTTCTGTCGGAGTCCGACAGGATCTCCTGCTGGTGGTGGTACAGCAGCAGTCTCCTCGCCTCCATGCCTTTCTGTCGGCTCCTTTTCCGCGTCCCGAACTGCGTGCCGCTGATGCAGATGCTCCGCCAGGTGACAGCGGCCTGGGGTGCGCGCATGACGATTGACAAGACCAAAGTTATCTGTGTGTGTTGTCAGAGTGAACTGAGTTATCATTGCAGCACATCTTGTCTGTAATACCACTTGATGGCCAAACACAGCTGACGCGAATTCTCTGCCTCCTCCTTGTATAAAATGATCATTCAAGATCATTTAGAATAGATAAAAAAGTGCGATTAATTTGCGATTAATCGCAAGTTAACTATGACATTCATGCGATTAATCGCGATTAAAAATTTTAATCGATTGATGCCACTAGTTTTTTTTTGATTATTTGCTTCGTCAACTATATGTCAGACATATTCATGTTCATGGTACTGACACAACCCAGATCTTCAATCTAAGAGGATGTGTCTGAGGTACTGGTTTGGATTATTTTCACCATGGTAAATGGTCAGCAGACTAACATGTTTTCAGAGTTCAGTTAAGATGCTGTGGGAAAAATTTAATTTTGAACTTGTACAATTTTAACGACGCAACAAGATGTGAATTTTCCATGAGACCTGAGCTGCAAGGTGGTGAGATGTTGATCGCTCTGGAGAGTGAGGCAGAGAGACCCACCAGAGAGCTCTTCGACTGGGTTGCTGGAACAAGAACTGGGGGCATCCTGGCCCTCGCTATAATCCACGGTTTGTATTTCTTTTTTTTCTCCATGGTGTTTCTGTAACGTTCAATCAGCACAATACTGATGTTTCTTGTACATGCAGGGAAGTCCATGGAGGACTTGCGCTGCCTGTACTTCAGGATGACGGAGCAGGTGTTCAAAGGATCAAGACCCTACGAATCAGCACCGTTGGAGGACTTCTTAAAGAAAGAATGTGGAGAGAACACCAAAATGACAGACGTCCAATTCCCCAGGTAGCTGTTCACATCAACAGGTGGCGCTACACAAGAGGAAGCAAAGCCAAAAGAAAAGTGCTGACAAAATGCTCTGCTCAGACATAATCTTTGCTAGCTGATAGTGTAAGCCAGCACTAGTGTAACTTTCACTGTTTAACCAGTGCATTCCCGTAAACTAGTAGGTAAAAAGCTTTAAGTATCCTCCTCCTTTACTGTGGATGGTCATCCTTTGGATATTCAAGCTGATTTGACCCTACTGTGTCCTGATTACAAAAAATTACAACTGTGACCAGATTCTAAAAAAATTTTGCTAGTTTTCAGATTTTAGGGATAATTCTTTGTATGTGCACAAATGCTGTGGCATCATACATTTCACCTCTCCTCTCTATTATGCTTTCCACTCTTTTATTCCTTTGTGCACAGGGTGATGGTGACCAGTGTTCTGGCAGACAGACATCCAGGCGAGCTGCACATCTTCAGGAACTACGACCCTCCATCCGTCCACAGAGAGCCTCCGTATGCCACCACTGCCATGTTCAAGCCTCTCACCATCCCACAAGGTCCCTGAAAGACTGTGTTTGTTGAGCCACTACTTGTAAAATGTCAAATGTGTGAGAGTGATAGTGGAGTGCATTGATCACACCACTGGGTGGTGCCAAAGGAAGCACTTTTCACAACCTACAGGTAATCGTATTCTTTTCTAGGTTGAACTAACCTCAACAGGAAACCAAGTTCTCACTTCATTCAGGCAATGGAACCTAAAAAGAAAGTTTGTGGGTCTGAGTTTGTTTGTCATCGTCTTAATGATGAAGTCCAGTTGTGGTGTTGTTGCTGTTTGAGTTCCAGCCCTGTTGTTGTTACAGGATGGGAGCATGAGGATGTGTTGATAGTAGATACACAGAAGAGCCACACATTGCATTTCACTTTTCGTAATCTCACTGTATCTTGGATTTTTACATTGTATATAAAACACGTAGCATACAGCAGATGAGTTGGACACATTTGCATTTGTCACATTTGGAGAAGGCAGCTACGGCTGCTTCTGCTTGAGCGAGTCGGTGACTGAAGCCAGTGTTTATAGGAGAGTGGGAAAAGTTAATAACAGTGTGGGGAGGGTTTATAAAGCCTCAAAATAAATATAAATAATAAAGTATAAGGTCGCTACCTTGCGGATTTCGTCTATTGCGGAGGGGTTCTGGAACCGAACCCCTGCCATAGACGAAGGATTAGTGTACTTATTTTCTCATCTGGGGCTGCACGGTGGTCGGTGGTTAACACCGTCGCCTCACAGCTAGAAGATCCCCAGTTTGCGTCGCAGTTCGGATGCCTGGGATCTTTCTGTGTGGAGTTTGCATGTTCTCCCTGTGCAGCGTGGGTTCTCACCGGGTAGCGGGTAGGTTTATTGATTATTCTAAATTGTCCGTAGGTTTGAATGAGACTGTGCTTGGTTGTTTGTCTCTATATGTAGCCCTGTGATAGACTGGTGACCTGTCCAGGGTGTCCCCTGCCTTCTCCTGAGTGGGCTGGGATAGGCTCCAGCCCCCTGCGACCCTACAGAGGATCAGGTGGTGTATAGATGATGGATGGATTTTGCTTCCAATGTGAATGACTGCTCAAAGTGAGAATGTTAGTGTGAAATATAACTACACATTGTTGTTTTCAATAAAAAACATTTGCACACAGCAAAGCCTATCCCCTTTTCCATGTTATTCAGAATATTATAAAGATAGTTGAAGGGACATTTAGAATAGATAAAAATGTGCGATAATTGTGAGTTAAATATGACATTCATACGATTAATGTGGTTTTATATGCTGGAAGTCATATCATGAGCAAAATAAGCCGTCAGTGACTGAACTATTCCACCATAAAACTGACATGCTCTTATGATTGGAACCAATCCTGTCAACTTTCAGTATTATTACTCCTCTTCAGAACTACTTTCTGGTTTGAAATGTATGTAAATATACTCCAACGTTACAACTTGTCATTATGCACTCCAGTTTAACATTGGATGAGAAGAGTCGTATGTGAGCTGGTGTGCTCCAGCTGCAGTGAGTGGGGAGTTGTGGGTGGAGGGGGAGTGTATAATTACATGGAAGCCATTTTACAACAGAAGGGGATTATTTTTAATGGAAAAAATGTGTAAATATATAACTTTGATACACAGACACAAGATTTTAGTGTTACGGGGCATCAGTGAACCCAGGCACAGACAGCGAGGACAGGCGGACTAACAGATTGTTAACAGAGAATTTATTTTCACAAAAAAATGAAACTGAAACCAATACAGAACTAAAAACTTAAACCAAACCTAGTTCAAGAAACATGCCAAAACACCAAAAACCTAAGAAACTCAAAATGAGCAGAGGGAAAAAAATCTAAGTAAACCACAAACTATAACACAAACACAACAAACTCACAAAACTCAAAATATTCAATACTCAATAGCAGACAAGATGAATAACAAAATACAGAGAACACCAATACAGCAAAGTAACCAAAACTAAATACACAAAACACTGATCAGATGAAATAACAAAACACACTGAACTCAACTTCGGAAATTAACAAAAACTCTAAATACACTAAAAAGCTAGTAAGGCGAAAATACAAAGACACAACAACACTGACAAGACAAATACCAAACAAAACCACAAAAAACACGAATCAAACCTAAATCAAAAACTTAACTGGCTGTCTTTCTGGGAGAGGGTCAAGGGGTTGCAGGAAGGAAGCAGGTCGGAAGCCAGCAGCAATGAAAGCCGGCTACAAACAAGATCCAGACGATGAGTGGGTTGCTGAAGCAGAGGGGTTCTGTGGAACCGACTCGGGAAAGCAGCGCCGGGGCAGGCAGGGAACCAGGCTGCATGGTTTATGTTCTGGTGGACTGTCAATGAATGACTTGAGTATTTATGGGAGTTGATGACTGTGTCCAGGTGAGCTGCTTCCCACAGCTGTCTCCAATCCCTACAATCATGGGGTCAGCAGAGCCAGAGTAAAGAGAGTCACTCAGAGTAGAGTCACTCTAAAATTTTGTGAGAAAAAAGTGTTGGTGTCACTTCCTAGAACAGACAGTGAGTCCTTATCAGTGCACTTATGTGTTATCCTGAGGTGTTAAGACACTAAATGTGTGTCTGCTCATCCTCTGCCAGCTGCTGTAGACAACTACTGAAGTGAAATCCCTAAATGTAAGAACAACACAGAGATAATGACGTGAACATCTTTCCAGCTCTGTACATCTCATAGGCAGGTGTGTTGTTGCATTCAGTGCCTTTAAATCTTTGTTTGGTGTGTTGTCCAACTTCTAGACATCCACTGCCTGGTCAGTGTGCCTGGAAGTAAAGAAAGGAATCAATTCATGTACTGAGGTTTAAATATGCAGAAATGCATTTTACAAAACAAAAACAAGCAAATCCTATTTTCTCAGTTGATCAAATTTCAGGTTTCAAAAGCTCCCAATCCTTAACTACATCCAGTTTGTTACCCCTTTAAATCGTCCAACACATAATAATATGACACAACCCAACTTGTAATAAGCTACAGAAGTCTTACAAATATATCCCTGAAATAGAATGTGAAGTTTAAAAGCAAGACATACTCACTCAGTGCTTGTGTTGGACCTAAATTTGACCACAGCGTAGGGGATGTGCTCTTGCTCTTGAGGCTGATGTTGGACGGTGGAGTACAGAGGATCTGTGTGGTTCTTAGAGAAGTGGACTCTGCTGTAGTGAAGTTCCTGCTCTGCTGGTTGAGCTGAGATTTCACTATACTTGAGGCCAGAATGTAAAATATAGAAACAAAAGACAAACATTATTATTTAAAATTTCATTGATTCTTTTAAGAAAAACAACATAAAAAGACTTTAGTTAAAGGATTATCACAGCATAGCAGCACTCTGTAGCTGGAGTATCTACTGGATATGGATACAGAGTTTAAAGTATGTGAGGTAGTATTTTAATTAAATCTAACATAGAAAATCAGAGGAAACCTAACTGTAGTGCGGTTTATACACCCTGTTGTAAAGTAATCTTTATAATATAAATTGTAAACACGATGATGTGCTGAATGTTTTACAAAACACTGACTGGCCTATTATAGAACATAATAAGTATTATGGAACAAGATTTATTTCCTACACTGTAAAGTTAAGGACCTATGAAACTGTTGGGACAACATATTCATGTGTCACTAGAACATAATCATTGTTTACTAAGGCAGTATTTGATGAGGTAGAGGCAAAATGATGCTATCACTGAAACAGAAATATCAAAACATTATTTTATTTTGAACTGAAGTTTCTGATTTCACTGGTGTTAAAAAGTCAGTGTTTCTGCCCGAAGCAGGAGATGAAGCTGATGTTTATTTAAACGTAGCAGAATCATTTAAATTCTTTTCTTTACCAGCTCCAAGTTGTCCAAAGTTTCAGCATTAGGAGATTGACTGGAAGTCCTCTTTTTTCTGCTTGGTGAAACAAACAAAAATGAATAGATGATGCGATATAGAAATGATTTATGTGTGAATGTCACTGATGTGAAACAGAGCAGAGTGATGCTCACCTAATCCACAAGATGACAGTCAGAAGTATTAGAACCAGGAGAGCAGCACCGACTCCTGCAGCTACTGTTTCCCATTTCCTTGGAATACTTTGGACAGTGAGAGTCTTTGCAGCCGATGTGATGTTTTCATGGGTTTTCACACCACAGGAGTAGTTTCCTGCATGTTGAATGCTGACTGGGTCCAGAACAAGGTGTTTGTTTTGTGTCAGAGGTCGACTGTTCAGGAACCAAATGTAGTTTGTGTTGTCAGTCAGAGGACAGCTGGTGCTGCAGGTCAGAGTGACTCTCTGACCTTCTGTCACCTCTGCAGAAGGAGTCATGGTCACTGTCAGACCTGGAAGATGGTTAGAGTGGTCAGTAAATGTAAAGGAGACATTTCACAACTAGCTCTCTAGCTCTTCCCTAAGTTAAATGGCCTGATACTATGACTTCTTAGTGTTTTCCTTAACAGCAGTTTTTGCTCAGAGATTTTTTTTTTCAGATCTGCCAGATGTGTAAAATCTATTACATTTAGGCAACTCTAACTCCTGTACTTCCTATTGTTCACCTTAAATGATAACCTGGACTATCTGTAGGACCTGGGATCAGCAGACTTGAGGGTTAAATTCACGTAAGCTCAACCAGGGTTAAAGTGAGACTTGTGAGCCTTTATGCAGTGAGGTCGAGGTCTCAGACTGAACCACAGACTGAAGAAATAGGACATATTTGCTTCACCTTGTGGGAAGTTGAACAAAGCAACACTTAAAATGAAACTTCATCTCTGTGATGTTCAGAAAGACAATGATGAAATGTATTGATATAATGCTGTTGAGCGAAAGAAGATGGAGCTGAACTCCACCAGGGCATGATTTGTATATCTGCTGGCAGAACTCTGCTCCAGTGGACAGATTCAGCCCTAAAGCCTCACCACTGAGTCCATGTGTTCCCTCATACTTTTTGTGTAGATCCAACAATGTCTCCTATTGTCTCCTAATGTTTTTCTTCACTAATGTAAGATATTACAAGAGAAGCCTTAAAATCTCTGTGTTGAGTCCAGTCTTCCAGGTGTTAAATGATAAAACATGAATAAGCATTTGAATTCTGACACCGTGTTGTCGAGGAACTGGACTGACTAGATTTTCAGCTTTTCACATTTCCAAATCCCAATAAGAGATAAAAACATGCACCGTACTCTTTTCTTTTACATGATGTGTACTTAATATTACTCATTACAGATGATAGTGTGCTGCTACAACACGAACAATGAACAACAAATTAAAATTACCTGTGACGATCAGAGAAACTCCAGGAAAACCACAGTGTTTCCCTTCATTGTTGTTTTTCGAGATAATAAATGTGTATTCTGTTGAGTCGTTCCTCCTCAGGTTTTTCAATCTGAGGATGTTTTGTTTGTTCATGTCAACATCTTCTAAATCATTCCCTTGCAGCTGTTCCTCACAACCATTTCTCTTTACTTTATACCAAAGTTTTGACTTTGGCTGCTCGTTTCCAGGATGTGAATATTCACTTGACATGGTGACTGAAGATCCCTCCAGAGCACAGATTCTTCTGTTGACACAGTTCACTCTCCAGCAGTTCTTATCATCAATACCTGAAATATACATTAAAACAGCTCAGATTAATTGCTACACGTAATTTCATTGATGGTAAAACAAACATTTCTATGTTTTTGACATAGATGTTTGTAATCAGGACCTGACAGTCTCAAGTGTGTTTGCCTTATACATCCTATAATTACCAAAAAAGACTAAAATCATCATAAGTCTAGTTGTCATTTCCAGACTATTATGATAAATGTCCTGTTCTTTTCGTTATCTGTCACTGAGTTGGTTCATACTCACAGACGTCAGCAGAGTTAAGATCCTGAAAACCTTTTATAGCACAAGAGAAGCTGGCGTCATCTGCAGTGGTGCTGGGAAGAACAATCTGTTGTTTCACATACTGTCCCTCTATTATTCTGTTCCTATACCATGTAAATGAAGTCAGAGGGTCAATCAGAG
Source organism: Dascyllus trimaculatus (assembly GCA_024666655.1). Classification (NCBI taxonomy): domain Eukaryota; kingdom Metazoa; phylum Chordata; class Actinopteri; family Pomacentridae; genus Dascyllus; species Dascyllus trimaculatus. Next base: position 9,254,635 of record CM045447.1, on the reverse strand, counting down.
GACAGCTGGTGTTACAGGTCAGTCGGAAATGATCTGCTGCATCTGCTCGAGTCACTTGAACATAAATTCCTGTTGGGAGATGATAAATACATTTTTAATTTGATACCTGTCTTTATGTAGAACTGTACACAGTCTAAACACACAATAAGTGATGTACTGTAAAATAATGACTTTAAAGACATTAGAGGTGAAGTGGTGGGATGTGTGTAAATGAAGAACCTTCACCTCTGGGATATGTGATGGAGCAGGACTCATTCAATGATGTCTGTTTATCAGAACACATCCTCCCTTTAGCATAGGTCACACTGAAGCAGGTCGCTGAGACAGAATCTGCTCAAAAACAAACTAGATTCAGTGTTTGGATTGTTGAACTTAACAATGTTTTACACAGAGATTTGTCCACTTTCACAGTTTCTCTTCAACATGTTAAATCAGAGGTTTTTATCCTCACTCACCCACTGAGACCTGAGGAGCTGTGAGATCCTCGTAGCCTTTGACAGCACAGGAGTATGTGACTGCTTCCTCACTGCTGACCAGCTCTTGGTACCAGGGAGACCAGTCCTCATAGAGGAACTCTCTGTTCTTGTACCAGATGTAGGCTGCAGGCTTTTCAGTCAGAGGACAGCTGGTGCTGCACATCAGAGATACTGTCTGTCCCTCTGAGGAGGGAAACACCTTCACCTGCAGGTCTGAGACCACAGATATTATAAATAACATCAACTCACTGATTATTCTTAAAGTAATTTATACATTTGTGATGATCACTGTACCTGCAACATTTAGAGAAACTTTCTGATTTCTCTGGCACTTGTCTGATTTGTCTGTAGTTTTTCTGCAGCAGTAAGTCTTTTGATCACTCTCTGTTAGATTGTTGATTGTCAGAGTGAAGTTATTCTCTTCTGAGATGATGTACTTTGAATGATTTCTATCTGTAGATAGTTCAATCCTGGAGTAATCCCAGCGTACAGTGTACCATTCCAAGCCTGAAGTGGGATGTTCAGCTGAGCAGGTCAGATTCACTGATGAACCTTTCAAAGCACAGATGCTGCTTTGTCCTCCCTGAACCCCTTTAACAGAAGATTTGATGAGCAAACATCAAGTCACAATTACACTTTCCATCACGTTCTCCTCTACACTGATCAGTTAATGATAATAGTCTGATACTGTCAAGGATCACACTCTGGTACTTTCATACAGTTCAGGAGCTCAGAACAGCAGAACAAGTCAAAGTCCTGTTAACTTATGGAGAATCTCAGTTTGTAAAACTTCAACTCCAACATTACATTTTCATTTCATGACATGTTTTCTAAGATAAACAGGAGAAGCGATCAGACATACCTGAGATGTGCAGAATGAAACCCAGAAGCACACATGCAGCTTCTGACGAGAACATGGTTGTTGAAGACTTCAGCTTCTAATCAGGAAGTTACTTATGATGATTCTTATAAAGACCTTTTAGGAACAAAGAATGGTCAAAATCAACAGCAGTCTTCTTACAGAGCAAAGTGTCTGAGTGTCCGACAGAAAAACTGTTTCTGTTTTAACACTCAAAAACCATTTCCTTCCTTGTAACTATGCTGAGAAAAAGGAGACCTCTAGTGAAGAATCTGTGAAGGTATAAATTTCATGTAATGTTGAATTTTCTTTATACTATATATTTTGTCAGCATCCTGGCTGTTGTTATTATTCATTCCTTGTGTCTTCATGAAACAAGTGGTGGGATTAAATTTCATTGTTTATTTCATTAAAAAGTTGTTATAGTTGCCTGACAGAGAGCAGAGACGTGTGAAGCTGTCAGTGATCATTTTGTGGTGTAGAAAAAAAATCCCTGATGAGAAACTTCAGACATGACTGTGTCTGTTAGTGGGTGGCACGGTGGTTAGCTTTGTCACCTCACTGCTAGAAGATGATCCCTGGTTCACTTCTTAGCCTCTCTGTGTGGAGTTTGCATATTCTCTCTGCGTTGGTTCTCACCAGGTTCTCTGTCTTCCTCCCACGGTCCAAAGACGTGCTGAGGTTAATTGGTGATTCTAAACTCTCCCTGCCTTCGCCGTGAACCAGCTGGGATAGACTGCAGCCCTCCATGACCCAACAGAGGATAAAGCGATGTGTAGATCAGTGAATCTTTGAATTATTTTTAGGTTTTTTTGATTATTTGCTTACTCAACTATATGTCAGACATATTCATATTTATGGTACTGACACAACCCAGATCTTCAATCTAACAGGATGTGTCTGTGGTACTGGTTGGGATTATTTTAAGTTAAAGTTATTAGAGTTAAGTTAAAATGCTGTGGGAAAAATTTAAATTAGAACTTGTACAATTTTTACGACGCAACAAGATGTGAATTTTCCATGAGGCCTGAGCTGCAAGGTGGTCAGATGTTGATCGCTCTGGAGAGGGACGCAGGTAGACCCACCAGAGAGCTCTTCGACTGGGTTGCTGGAACAAGAACTGGGGGCATCCTGGCCCTCGCTAAAATCCATGGTGTGTTTGTATTTCTTTTTACTCTTCATGGTGTTTCTGTAACGTCCAATCAGCACAATACTGATGTTTCTTGTACATGCAGGGAAGTCCATGGAGGACTTGTACTGCCTGTACTTCAATATGAAGGAGCAGGTGTTCAAAGGATCGAGACCCTATGAATCAGCACCGTTGGAGGACTTCTTGAAGAAAGAATGTGGAGAGAACACCAAAATGACGGACGTCCAAGTCCACAGGTAGCTGTTCACATCAACAGGTGGTGCTACGCAAGAGGAAGCAAAGCCAAAAGAAAAGTGCTGACAAAATGCTCTGCTCAGACATGCTTATAGGAAATATAAAATGTTCTAATCTTTGCTAGCTGATAGTGTCAGCCAGCACTAGTGTAACTTTCACCATTGAACCAGTGCATTCCCATAAACTAGTAGGTAGTTTGCATCCTCCTCCTTTACTGTGGATGGTCATCCTTTGAATATTCAAGCTGATTTGACCCTACTGTGCTGTGCCTTAATTACAAAAAAATACAATTGTGACCAGATTATTAAAAAAATATTGCTAGTTTTCATATTTTAGGGAGAATTCTTTGTATGTGCACAAATGCTGTGGCATCATACATTTCACCTCTCCTCTCTATTATGCTTTCCACTCTTTTATTCCTTTGTGCACAGGGTGATGGTGACCAGTGTTCTGGCAGACAGACATCCAGGCGAGCTGCACATCTTCAGGAACTACGACCCTCCATCCGTCCACAGAGAGCCTCCGTATGCCACCACTGCCACGTTCAAGCCTCTCACCATCCCACAAGGTCCCTGAAAGACTGTGTTTGTTGAGCCACTACTTGTAAAATGTCAAATGTGTGAGAGTGATAGTGGAGTGCATTGATCACACCACTGGGTGGTGCCAAAGGAAGCACTGTTCACAACCTACAGGTAATCGTATTTTTTTCTAGGTTGAACTAAACTCAACAGGAAACCAAGGTGTCACTTCATTCAGGCAATGACACCTAAAAAGAATGTTTGTGGGTCTGAGTTTGTTTGTCATCGTCTTAATGATGAAGTCCAGTTGTGCTGTTGTTGCTGTTTGAGTTCCAGCCCTGTTGTTGTTGTTACAGGATGGGAGCATGAGGATGTGTTGATAGTAAGATACACAGAAGAGCCACCCAGAAAGCGTAGGAAGGTGACAGATGAAGGTGTGTGGATGTATGCAGGCATAAGTCTTACTCAAAACCACAGAAAGTGTTAAAAAGTCTCAAGTTTGCAATCTTAAATTTTTCACAGCTTGTGCTGGAGGCGCTTGTGTCACGGGAAAACGGTGAGACCCAGATGCAGACGGGAGACGACACACAGGATTTAATAAACCAAGCCTCTTTATTACAATAATCCAAATAAGCAAAGCACAGTCTTCTCAAACAGCGAACAGAATCTGTACAAATGAAGAGGGGAGCCTAGAGCTCCTAGCTGAAAAGACTCCGTGCTATACACAGGGAAATCGGAATTCTAACAGAAACGCACACAGCGTAATACACAGGGAAACCGGAATTCAAACAGAAACGCACACAGCGTAATACACAGGGAAACTGGAATACAACAGAAACGCACACAGCGTAATACACAGGGAAACCGGAATTCTAACAGAAACGCACACAGCGTTATACACAGGGAAACCGGAATTCTAACAGAAACGCACACAGCGTTATACACAAAGTTTTCTAACGAAAAGCTACGGCGCATAAAATGCGGTCACTATTGTAAAACCAACAGAAAAACGCCTGTCGCAGAAAACGACGGGGAACTAACACCCTGAGACCTGAGCTAAAAGCGGTGGAGCAAAACACTAGCCTGAATCAGGGAGAGCGGTGGGTGCGGGTGAGCCGAGAGACTGACGGGGAGACAGGGACATCCGACGGGCCGAGCGTGGAAAGCAGGTCAGGAGCGGATCCAGGTGACGGTGGTGAAGCAGATTCCAAAGCCGACTCCCAGACGGAGAACTAAACACAAAAAACATCAGTTAAAAACGTGCAGGGCATGATTGCAGATCTAAACTTAAAGAGACTAACGTAGACTTAACAGGATAAGTTACAACAGTCCGGCGTCGAATGTGGGTCAGTGTCCTCCTTTTGAAAGAGCAGACAATGAGTGGATCCATGTCGCACCAGGTGACACTGATCCACTAATTAAAGGATTGGAAGCAGGCATGAGTGTCGTCATCCAGAAGTGGAGGGCATGACAGTACCCCCCCCGTCTACGGGCGCCACCCGGCGCACGGTCGAACCTGTCAGGATGCTGACGACGGAAGTCCCTAACAAGTGATGGGTCCAGGATTTGACGCCGTGGGATCCAGCTTCTTTCCTCAGGACCGTAACCCTCCCAGTCCACCAAGTATTGTAGTCCACATCCCCGACGGCGAACATCCAGCAGGCGACGTACCGTGTAGGCTGGAGCATCATCAACGATCCTGGGTGGAGGAGGGGGAAGGACAGGGGGGGGCAGAGAACTGTCGTGTACCGGTTTCACTTGAGAGACATGAAAGGTAGGATGAATGCGCTTCGATGCGGGCAATTTGAGTCGAACTGCACTTGGGTTGATGATTCGTTCCACTTCAAAGGGTCCGATGAACCGAGGAGCCAGCTTTCGAGATTCCACTCTTAGGGGGAGATCCTTTGCTCGAAGCCACACCCTCTGCCCAGGAGAATAGCTTGGGGCAGGGGAACGACGGCGATTGGCCTGGTCCTGTATGCGTCGAGTGGAATGGATGAGAGCCGCTCGAGCCTTCTTCCATGTTCTCTCACACCTCCGAAGGAAAGAATGCACCGAAGGAACCATGACTTCACGCTCTTGAGATGGAAAGAGTGGTGGCTGGTATCCCATGGAACATTGGAAGGGAGATAGTCCCAGGGAGGAATTAACCAGGGAGTTATTGGCGTACTCAACCCAAGGAAGTTGGGAACTCCAAGAAGAGGGATTGTCAGCGGAGACACATCGGAGGAAGGTCTCCAGTTCTTGGTTTACCCGCTCAGTCTGGCCATTCGATTGTGGGTGAAAACCAGAGGACAGACTGGCCGTGGCTCCAAGAGCAGTGCAGAACGCCCTCCAGACGGAGGACGTGAACTGAGGGCCCCGATCCGAAACGATGTCCGCTGGAATGCCGTGAAGTCGAAACACATTGGCGATCAGTAGGTCACAAGTCTCTTGAGCAGAAGGCAACTTGGGCAGTGCAATGAAATGTGCCGCCTTGGAGAATCGGTCAACAATAGTTAAGATGACCGTGTTTCCATTCGATGGGGGAAGGCCGGTTACAAAGTCCAGAGCAATATGGGACCACGATCGCTGAGGAATAGGTAGGGGCTGGAGCAACCCGGCACTGGCCTGAGTAGACGTCTTGTTGCGGGCACAGATTATACAGGCAGCGATGAATTCTCGGGTATCTCTCTCCATGGAGGACCACCAAAACCGCTGCCTTAACACCTTCAGGGTATGAGTGACTCCAGGATGACATGACAGGCGAGAGGAATGAGCCCACTGGAGAACCTGGGAACGGACCGAATCAGGTACGAACAGGGAATTAGGAGGCCCGTTTCCAAGATCAGGTTGAAGCGTCTGAGCTTGTTGGACACGAGACTCTATCTCCCAGGACAGGGAAGAGATGAAACACCTTGAGGGGAGGATGGTTTCGGGATCCCCAAGCGTCTCCTCCACAGAGAATTGGCGGGAAAGGGCATCTGGTTTCACATTTCGTGACCCGGGACGATAGGTGAGGGACATGTTGAATCTGCCGAAAAATAGCGCCCACCGGGCCTGTCGAGAGTTGAGTCGTTTGGCCGTTTGGATGTATTCAAGGTTCTTGTGATCCGTCCAGACCACAAAGGGTTGCTCAGGTCCCTCCAACCAATGTCTCCATTCCTCAAGGGCTAATTTCACAGCCAAGAGCTCCCGATTCCCAATATCATAGTTCCTCTCGGGAGGCGACAACTTCCTAGAGAAGAATGCACAGGGGTGGAGTTTTCCATCAGCTGGAGAGCGTTGGGATAAAACTGCTCCCACTCCGGAGTCAGAGGCATCTACCTCGATGACAAACTGCAGCTCGGGGTCAGGCTGGATCAAAACAGGTGCAGAAGTAAACCGCTGCTTCAGGTCTTGGAACGCTTGAGCTGCTTCGGGGGACCAGGCAAAGTTCCTAGAGGTGGAGGTCAGAGCAGTCAAAGGGGCAGCCACTTTACTGTAATTGCGAATGAAGCGGCGGTAGAAGTTGGCGAACCCCAGGAACCGTTGCAATTGTTTCCGGGTTTCAGGCACGGGCCAATTCTGAACCGCAGACAGCTTCTGAGGGTCCATCTGAATCACACCCTGAGAGATGATGTATCCAAGGAAGGAGACGGTAGAGGCATGAAATTCGCACTTCTCGGCCTTGGCGAAGAGACGATTCTTCAGGAGTTGTTCTAATACCTGACGGACATGGGTGATGTGTTCTTCCAGGTTTCGGGAGAAGATCAGGATGTCATCCAAGTAGACAAAAATGAAGCGGCCAATCATGTCACGGAGAACGTCGTTAATCAGGTTCTGGAAAACCGCTGGGGCATTGGTAAGTCCAAAGGGCATCACAAGATACTCGAAATGACCAAGGGGTGTATTGAACGCCGTTTTCCATTCATCTCCCTGTCGGATGCGGATGAGGTGATATGCGTTCCTGAGGTCCAATTTAGAAAAGATAGTGGCACCATGGAGGGCGGAGAAGGCTGAACTGATGAGGGGAAGAGGATACTTGTTCTTGACAGTGATGTTGTTTAGACCACGGAAGTCGATGCAAGGTCGCAGGGAGCAATCCTTCTTGTCGACAAAAAAGAAACCAGCACCAACAGGGGAGGAGGATGGGCGAATGATTCCAGCAGCCAAGGACTCTCTGATGTACGTTTCCATGGCCGTGTGTTCCGGTCTGGAGAGGTTGTAGAGTCGACTGCTAGGCAGAGTGACCCCAGGAAGCAAGTCTATCGAGCAGTCATATGGTCGATGTGGAGGTAGACTTAAGGCACGGTCTTTACTGAAAGCTTGAGCCAGATCATGATACTCCCTGGGAACATTAGAAAGGTTGATTTCTTCTGGAGGAGTCGGAACAGGGGGCACCACTGGGGACAAGGCAGCACATAAGCATTCTGCATGACAATGTGGACTCCAAGACAGGATCTTTTCATGGAACCAGTCAATATGGGGATTGTGTAACTTGAGCCAAGGGAATCCAAGGACCAGAGGGACATTAGAGTTCTCAATGACATGAAAAGTTAAAGATTCACGATGATTACCGGCCAAAACAAGCATTACAGGAACAGTCTGATGACTTACTTGAGCAAGATGTAGTCCATTCAAGGCCGTGGCCTCCAGGGGTGATGATAATGGCTCAGTGGGGATCCACATTTGTTTCACCAGGTTACAGTCAATAAAGCTGGCCTCCGCTCCAGAATCCACAAGGGCGGTAACTGGCAGGGATTGGTTGCGCCAGCAGATGGAGGCAGGGAGTTGCAGACGTTTAGGGATCTGTACCGCAGTTTGGCTCACCAGTATTCCCTCCTTCACTGATGAGCCGAACCTTTTGCTGGTCTGGTAGGACAGTTGGCGATGTAGTGGCCCTGCTTGCCACAATACAGGCAAGCGTTGACAGATCGACGATGACTCCGTTCTTGGACTGTGAGTTGTGCTCGACCTAATTGCATGGGTTCGGGTTCAGAACTGGGTACTGGAGAAGGCAAGGGTGCAGCACGTGGCGGAGCAGATGCTCTAGGAGCGGGGGTCGGAATCCTCTCTCTCGGCGGCGTTCTCGCAGCCGGTTATCCAGACGGATGGTCAGGGCAATTAAGTCCTCCAATCTTGGCACGTCATCCCGAGCAGCCAGTTCATCCTTAAGATTTTCATTGAGTGCCTTATAGAAAGCACCCTGGAGAGCCTCGTCGTTCCATTTCGACTCCGCAGCTAGAGTGCGGAATTCAACAGTGAACTCTGCCACACTCCGTGTCCCCTGGCGAATGGAGAGAAGGCGGGTACCGGCATCACGTCCCTTCACTGGGTGGTCAAACATTCTCTTCATAGCCGCCGTAAAATCCGCATACGAGTTGCAGACCTCTGACCCACTCTCCCACACCGCTGCTCCCCATTCACGAGCTGAACCCTTAAGCAGACTAACCAAGAAAGCGACACGAGCCCGATCAGTAGGGTACGTGAGGGGCTGCATGCTAAACACTAGTGAGACCTGGGTTAAAAACGACTGGCACGAACCCAAGTCTCCATCATATCTCTCAGGTATGGGTACAAAAGGCTCCCTAACCCCGGGGACAGGTACAACATCTGAGACTGCAACAGGTGGACTCAACTGAGCGGAATCTGCAGGAGCTGACGGGGGTGTGGTAGGTGGCCCCAGTGAGGCTACCTGTGTGGTCAAAGCGGCTACTCTATCCGTTAACAAAGCCACCTGGGTGAGTAAAGAATGACTGTTTTCGGCCAGGGTATTAAGGAGCTGCTCATGCTGGCCCAACAAAATACCCTGACTGGCAAGTGCATGTTGAAAAGCGGGGGCTGCAGAAGCGCCGGTCTCACTGTCTGCTGGGTTCATTGTGGCCGGACTGTACTGTCACGGGAAAACGGTGAGACCCAGATGCAGACGGGAGACGACACACAGGATTTAATAAACCAAGCCTCTTTATTACAATAATCCAAATAAGCAAAGCACAGTCTTCTCAAACAGCGAACAGAATCTGTACAAATGAAGAGGGGAGCCTAGAGCTCCTAGCTGAAAAAACTCAGTGCTATACACAGGGAAACCGGAATTCTAACAGAAACGCACACAGCGTGATACACAGGGAAACCGGAATTCTAACAGAAACGCACACAGCGTGATACACAGGGAAACCGGAATTCTAACAGAAACGCACACAGCGTGATACACAGGGAAACCGGAATTCAAACAGAAACGCACACAGCGTAATACACAGGGAAACCGGAATTCAAACAGAAACGCACACAGCGTAATACACAGGGAAACCGGAATTCAAACAGAAACGCACACAGCGTAATACACAGGGAAACCGGAATTCTAACAGAAACGCACACAGCGTAATACACAGGGAAACCGGAATTCTAACAGAAACGCACACAGCGTAATACACAGGGAAACCGGAATTCTAACAGAAACGCACACAGCGTAATACACAGGGAAACCGGAATTCTAACAGAAACGCACACAGCGTTATACACAGGGAAACCGGAATTCTAACAGAAACGCACACAGCGTAATACACAGGGAAACCGGAATTCTAACAGAAACGCACACAGCGTTATACACAGGGAAACCGGAATTCTAACAGAAACCCACACAGCGTAATACACAGGGAAACCAGAATTCAAACAGAAACGCACACAGCGTTATACACAGGGAAACCGGAATTCTAACAGAAACGCACACAGCGTTATACACAAAGTTTTCTAACGAAAAGCTACGGCGCATAAAATGCGGTCACTATTGTAAAACCAACAGAAAAACGCCCGTCGCAGAAAACGACGGGGAACTAATACCCTGAGACCTGAGCTAAAAGCGGTGGAGCAAAACACTAGCCTGAATCAGGGAGAGCGGTGGGTGCGGGTGAGCCGAGAGACTGACGGGGAGACAGGGACATCCGACGGGCCGAGCATGGAAAGCAGGTCAGGAGCGGATCCAGGTGACGGTGGTGAAGCAGATTCCAAAGCCGACTCCCGGACGGAGAACTAAACACAAAAAACATCAGTTAAAAACGTGCAGGGCATGATTGCAGATCTAAACTTAAAGAGACTAACGTAGACTTAACAGGATAAGTTACAACAGTCCGGCGTCGAATGTGGATCAGTGTCCTCCTTTTGAAAGAGCAGACAATGAGTGGATCCGTGTCGCACCAGGTGACACTGATCCACTAATTAAAGGATTGGAAGCAGGCGGGAGTGTCGTCATCCAGAGGTGGAGGGCATGACAGCTTGTTCATCGAGAACCATCACACTTGTAGCAAACACTGTCACTGATGTCAGTAATAGTAGCTTGGAAGCTCATCATCTTATAATGGGTGTTAATTCCAGCAAAGACTTAAATAAATGACCAAATAGGTTTTAATTAGTGAAGCCCAGGTTGAGTCTAGATAACAATATTTATAATAATGCCATCATGAATTATTGTTAAATCCTGCTGGGAAGTACTGAAACAATGAGGTATAATGATAAATGAGTCTTGGCAGTTATTGTTCCTATGGGTTTTATCATAATGTGGTCTTTTTTGCTGTCTGGTTTTGAGTAAATGTATTGAAAATAGTGCTGTCAAAAATATTTCCTTATTAACACGTTAACGTAAATCAATTTTAACGGTGTCAATTTTTTTTATGGTGAGATTAACGCTCTTTTTGACCTAATGAACTTGTAGTTTTTTGTCTGGTTGTGGCCACAGGTAGTAACGTTAGAAAAACTGCAGGATCCGACTGCAGACCAGAAACAAAACAATAAGCACGCCCCACACATGTCTGGTCTTGCCTGCTCGCCAGCTGCTAAAGAGTAGGCTACCGTTTTGAGTGGATGATGAGAGCGAGACGCCGAAATTGATGTGAAATGGAAGACTAGTATAGCCTGCTGGTATGTTCAAAGGAAACTTAAGAAAAGGAAAGTATAAACCTTGGTTTAACTGCACTCTAGGCTGAGTACTAGTTTGCTATGATGAGCACTTTGTAATTTGATTTTATATTGTCCTGTTTTGATCCCTGAGAAAAGGCTGTTGAAGGGGCTGTTTTTGTGACTAAGTACAGTAGTCCCTCGTCACATTGCATTTCACTTTTCGCGATCTCACTGTATCTCAGAGTTTTACATTGTATATAAAATGTGTAGCATACAGCAGATGAGTTGGACACATTTGCAGTGGCTAGTCGGTGACTGATTGATTGGCAGTGATCAAAGCCAGTGTTTATAAGAGAGTGGGACAAGTTAAGCCTCAAAATATATATAAATAATAAAATATAAGGTCGCTACCGTCCGGATTTCGTCTATTGCGGAGGGGTTCTGGAACCGAACCCCTGCCATAGACGAAGGATTAGTGTACTTATTTTCTCATCTGGGGCTGCACGGTGGTTCAGTGGTTAACACCGTCGCCTCACAGCTAGAAGATCCCCAGTTTGCGTCGAGGTTTCGGACGCCTGGGATCTTTCTGTGTGGAGTTTGCATGTTCTCCCTGTGCAGCGTGGGTTCTCACCGGGTACTCCGGCTTCCTCCAACAGTCCAAAACCATGCTGAGGTTAAATGATTATTCTAAATTGTCCGTAGGTGTGAATGAGACTGTGCTTGGTTGTTTGTCTCTATGTGTAGCCTTGTGATAGACTGGCGACCTGTCCAGGGTGTCCCCTGCATTAGCCTGAGTCAGCTGGGATAGACTCCAGCCCACCCATGACCCTACAGAGGATCAGGTGGTGTATAGATGATGGATGGATTTTGCTTCCAATGTGAATGACTGCTCAAAGTGAGAATGTTAGTGTGTAATATAACTACACAGTGTTGTTTTCAATAAAAAACATTTGCACACAGCAAAGCCTATCCCCTTTTCCATGTTGTTCAGAATATTATAAAGATAGTTGAAGGGTCATTTAGAATAGATAAAAATGTGTGATAGTTGTGAGTTAAATATGACATTCATGCGATTAATATGGTTTTATATGGTGGAAGTCATATCATGAACAAAATAAGCCGTCAGTGACTGAACTATTCCACTGTAAAACTGCAGTGCTCTTATGACTGGAACCAATCCTGTCAACTTTCAGTATTATTACTCTTCTTCAGAACTACTATTTTTTGGTTCGAAATGTATGTAAATATACTCCAACGTTACAACTTACACTGTTATGTGCTGTTGTTGTTGTTGTCATTATGTACTCCAGTTTAACACTGGATGAGAAGAGTCGTATGTGAGCATGTGTGCTCCAGTTGCAGTGAGTGGGGATTTGTGGGTGGAGGGAGAGTGTGTAATTACATGTAAGCCATTTTACAACAGAAGGGGATTATTTTTAATGGAAAAAATGTGTAAATATATAACTTTGATACACAGACACAAGATTTTAGTGTTACGAGGCATCAGAGAACCCAGGCACAGACAGCGAGGACAGGCTGACTAACAGATTGTTAACAGAGGATTTATTTCACAAAAAAATGAAACTGAAACCAATACAGAACTAAAAACTTAAACCAAACCTAATTCAAGAAACATGCCAAAACACCAAAAACCTAAGAAACTCAAAATGAGCAGAGGGAAAAAAATCTAAGTAAACCACAAACTATAACACAAACACAAAAAACTCACAAAACTCAAAATACTCAATAGCAGACAAGATGAATAACAAAATACAGAGAACACCAATACAGCAAAGTAACCAAAACTAAATTCACAAAACACTGATCAGATGAAATAACAAAACACATTGAACTCAACTTCGGAAATTGACAAAAACTCTAAATACACTAAAAAGCTGGTAAGGCGAAATTACAAAGATATACAGAGCGCCACTAAGGCGAATTATACAAAGACACAACAACACTGACAAGAAAAATACCAAACAAAACCACAAAAAACACGAATCAAACCTAAATCAAAAACTTAACTGGCTGTCTGTCTGGGAGAGGGTCGAGGGGTTGCAGGAAGAAAGCGGGTCGGAAGCCAGCAGCATTGAAAGCCGGCTACAAACAAGATCCAGACAACGAGTGGGTTGCTGAAGCAGAGGGGTTCTGTGGAAGCGAATTGGGAAAGCAGAGCCGGGGCAGGCAGGGAACCAGGCTGCATGGTTTATGGTCTGTTGGAGAGTGAATTAATGGCTTGAGTATTTATGGGAGTTGATGACTGTGTCCAGGTGAGCTGCTTCTCACAGCTGTCTCCAATCCCTGCAATCATGCAGCAGGCAGAGCTAGAGTAAAGGTGAGGGAGAGAGTGAGGGCAAGCAGGGCTGAGCGAGAGACAGAGACAGGGAGAGGAAGAAAGAGGGAGACAGTGTCGAAGCGTGTTCTTTAATTGCTATTGAGATGTCACCACGAAGCAATGAAGACCCCAAGACAAAATATTCAGTCAAGAATATTTAGTAGCATTGGATGATCAGAATGTATGCATACAGGTGTCTCTCTTGATCTAGCTAGATGTCTGCATCAACCTCGTCACAAGAGAGAGACAAAGAGACCTCAACTTAGCGTTATACATAGTTCTTCATATGGAAATGTGCTTCTATCTGATTGGTCTATAGTTGGGAGGGTTCGTTGGTTTAGACTTTGAACCTTCGGTCCATCAGGTGTTGTTCATCTGCTCGGAGACGTCTTGTTTCCTGGAATTCAGTTATTCGATATGACAACTTTAAGTGTAACTTCCTGCCCTAATGGTTTTAACCTTTGCATCATATGTAAGTCTATCAGGCGTGACGACCATATCCTGCCTTCACGGTACGCTGCTAAGTTTAAGGCTCGGTTGGCGGTTTTAGAAGTCCTTCTGCACATCCTGTCTTAACGCCTATTGACAAGGTTAAAGTACGGTCCAAGTTTAAAATGCTCTCCGCACTTTGTCTCTGCATGTCTCAATCATCCATAGTTGCAAGCTCTGCAAACATGACCATGATAAGCTGGTTATAGTTCATATAAATGATGCAAGCATGATTTTGATAAAGCTAATTATGATTAATATGAGTTTAATTGATGATTACATATTTGTGATTAAAATAGTCAATATAAATGTAATTAAGAAATTAAGGAAGAAAATGATTATTGAGATAGAAAGTAACTGAAGTAACAGATTATCCTCAAACAACAGACACGGGCTGAAGTGGAAATCATGACATTTAGAGGTTTTTACTGACGGACAGAGAGAGTGTCTAAAGCCATACAAACTGTCCTGATTGATTATCAACCAGTCTTGGTGCTGAAATGTGAAACAAATCATATTCAGACTTTGTAAACATACTTTATGAGCTATAACTGGTTTTATATAAATAACACAGTGGATTGCAGGCTTCCTCTTATTTGACATGAGATGGGTTTGTGAAACGTTCGTTAATGTGAGAGAGAAAAAAGTGTTGGTGTCACTTCCTAGAACAGACAGTGAGTCCTTATCAATGCACTTATGTGTGATCCTGAGGTGTTAAGACACTAAATGTGTGTCTTCTCATCCTCTGCAAGCTGCTGTAGACAACTACTGAAGTGATATCCCTGAATGTAAGAACAATGCAGAGATAATGAAGCGAACATCATCGCATAGGCAGGTGTGTTGTTGCATTCAGTGCCTTTAAATCTTTGTTTGGTGTGTTGTCCAACTTCTAGACATCCACTTCCTGGTCAATGTGCCTGGAAGTAAAGGAAGGAATCAATTCATGTACTGAGGTTTAAACATGCAGCAATGCATTTTACAAAAAAAGAAATCCTATTTTCTCAGTTGATCAAATTTCAGTGTTCAAAAGCTCCCAGTCCTTAACTACATCCAGTTTGTTACCCCTTTAAATCGTCCAACACATAATAATATGACACAACCCAACTTGTAATAAGCTACAGAAGTCTTACAAATATATCCCTGAAATAGAATGTGAAGTTTAAAAGCAAGACATACTCACTCAGTGCTTGTGTTGGACCTAAATTTGACCACAGCGTAGGGGATGTGCTCTTGTTCTTGAGGCTGATGTTGGACGGTGGAGTACAGAGGATCTGTGTTGTTCTTAGAGAAGTGGACTCTGCTGTAGTGAAGTTCCTGTTCTGCTGGTTGAGCTGAGATTTCACTATACTTGAGGCCAGAATGTAAAATATAAAAACAAAAGACAAACATCATTATTTTAAATTTCATTGATTCTTTTAAGAAAAACAACATAAAATGACTTCAGTTGGATTTTAACTGAGTTAAAGGATTATCACAGCATAGCAGCACTCTGTAGCTGGAGTATCTACTGGATATGGATACAGAGTTTAAAGTATGTGAGGTAGTATTTTAATTAAATCTAACATAGAAAATCAGAGGAAACCTAACTGTAGTGCAGTTTATACACCCTGTTGTAAAGTAATCTTTATAATATAAATTGTGAACACGATGATGTGCTGAATGTTTTACAAAACACTGACTGGCCTATAATAGAACATAATAAGTATTGTGGAACAAGATTTATTTCCTACACTGTAAAGTTAAGGACCTATGAAACTGTTGGGACAACATATTCGTGTGTCACTGGAACATAATCATTGTTTACTAAGGCAGTATTTGATGAGGTAGAGGCAAAATAATGCTATCACTGAAACAGAAATATCAAGACATTATTTTATTTTGAACTGAAGTTTCTGATTTAACGGGTGTTAAAAAGTCAGTGTTTCTGACCAATGCAGGAGATGAAGCTGATGTTTATTTAAATGTAGCAGAATCATTTAGATTATTTTTTTTACCTGCTCCAAGTTGTCCAAAGTTTCAGCATTAGGAGATTGACTGGAAGTCCTCTTTTTTCTGCTTGGTGAAACAAACAAAAATGAATAGATGATGCTATATAGAAATGATTTATGTGTGAATGTCACTGATGTGAAACAGAGCAGAGTGATGCTCACCTAATCCACAAGATGACAGTCAGAAGTATTAGAACCAGGAGAGCAGCACCGACTCCTGCAGCTACTGTTTCCCATTTCCTTGGAATACTTTGGACAGTGAGAGTCTTTGCAGCCGATGTGATGTTTTCATGGGTTTTCACACCACAGGAGTAGTTTCCTGCATGTTGAATGCTGACTGGGTCCAGAACAAGGTGTTTGTTTTGTCTCAGAGGTCGACTGTTCAGGAACCAAATGTAGTTTGTGTTGTCAGTCAGAGGACAGCTGGTGCTGCAGGTCAGAGTGACTCTCTGACCTTCTGTCACCTCTGCAGAAGGAGTCATGGTCACTGTCAGACCTGGAAGATGGTTAGAGTGGTCCGTAAATGTAAAGGAGACATTTCACAACTAGTTCTCTAGCTCTTGCCTAAATTAACAAGAAATTTAATTTCTCAGATAAGTATATATATGTATATATATATATATGTATATATATATATATATATATATGTGTGTATATATATATATATATATATATATGTGTGTATATATATATATATGTGTAAATATATATATATATATATATATGTGTATATATATATATATATATATATATATATATATATATATATATATATATACTTATCTGAGAAATTTTTTGTTAATTCAGGCAAGAGCTAGAAAAAATTATATATATATATGTGTATATATATATATATATATATATATATATATATATATATATATATATATATATATATATATGTATGTATATATATATTTAGCATGCTGATATATATATATATATATATATATATATATATATATATATATATATATATATATATACAGCTACTAGCTCAGTATTCCAACAAAACTGACAACTGCTCTCAGAACTAGAGATTGACAAGGCACCACAATGATGGTTCAGTAAAGGGGAGCCAGGATGACAGGTCAAAGGAGAGTTACATCCGTCCTCTCCACAATCAGAAAATGGGTACAAAGCCCCAATAAGCACAGTGACCTGAGAATGAAGATAATGAATAGGCTGGAAAGCTGGCACCCCTGGACTTAATTACCACAGCTGAGTGATAAAGTGCCCTCTGAAAGTCTGCTGGAAGATGTAAATGCAGTGCTACAAACTGTCCCTACTATGACCATCACTGAGACCAACCAGCTGGTGCTGTACACCACAGCAACAGTGATCCTAGAGATGTTCAGCTATAAGACGCAGTCAACTTTCAGAGCTTCAGAAAGCTGTGGGGAAGAAAGCACTTCCCAGAAAATACCACCAGCTGTCCTTACCAGAGGCACTAAAGACTACCAAGCAAAGACTCAGAGCATAGGCTTCCCTCCTAAAGAGATAAACTAGAGAAGCCAAAGCCAGGAGAATAAACAGGCTGTTCTCCACCGAACCACCCAATGTCATTCGGACTAGACAAAGATGACAGGATGGTATCAAAGAGGGGAAAGATGATCAGAACCGAGAGGGTTGAACTACCAGAAGGCAGCATTGCAGATGTTCAGGACAGCTACAAATACTGTGGGATACTGCAGGCAAATGGGAAGCCGCAAGGAAGTCTGCCACAGCCAGATACCTACAACGAGTAAGACAGGTCCTGAAGAGTCAGCTGAATGGGAGGAACAAGGCCCAGACCATCAACACATACGCCCTGCCAGTCATCTGATATCCTACTGGTATAATCAACTGACCTAAGGAGGACATGGAAGCCACTGATATTAAGACAAGGAAGCACCTCACAATGCATAGAGGGATTCATCCCAAGTACAGCACCTGAGGTCATACACAAAGCAGACGAAGGGCGGCTGAGGACTGGTGAGTGTCCACACCACTGTCTAGATCCAGGAATACATCCTGAGAGGGCCTCCAAGGACCAGCTGCTGAATGAATACCTTAGACAACAGATACCTGGTGATGCAGAAGAGCAGACCCAACCATCATGGCAAGAAAAGCCCCTCCATGGCATGTACCACCTCCAGATACAGGAAGTGGCTGATATAAGGATATCCTACCAGTGGCTAGAAAGGGATGGCCTGAAGGCCAGCACAGAAGCACTGATCATGGCTGCACAAGAACAGGCCTTCAGCACAAGATCCATAATGGCAGGGGTCTACCACACCAGGCAGTTCCCATGGTGCAGGCTATGTAAAGACGCTCCTGAGGCAGTCTAGTACATAGTAGTAGGGTGTAGGATGCTGGCAGGAAAAGCGTACATGGAGCGCTTTAACCAAGTGGCAGGCATCGTGTAAAGGAACATCTGTACCAAGTATAGGCTGGAAGTCCCAAGGTTAAAATGGATGGCACCTCCCATGGTAGTGGAGAATGACCGAGCTGAGATCCTGTGGGACCTCCACTAGTCCCTAACCAACCAGATATCGTGTTGGTGGACCAACACCAGAAGAAGGCGGTGGTGATAGATGTGGTGATACCAAGCGACAGTAACATCAGAAAGAAAGAACATGACAAGCTAGAGAAGGGCTGAAGGAGGAACCCAAAAAGATGTGCGGAGTAAAGGCAACAGTGGTGCCAGTGGTGACTGGAGCACTAGGAGCAGTGATCCACAAACTGGATTGGTTCCAGCAGATCCCAGGAACAACATCTGAGGTCTCTGTCCAGAGGAACATAGTCCTAGGAACAGCCAAGATACTGCACAGAGCCCTCAAACTCCCAGGCCTCTGGACCTGAGCTTGAAGGGAAACACACAACCTGGACCTTGAATCCTGGATCAGACTGTGTCTCTGCACCCATGTAACATGTTTTAATTTTTGACATGTAAAGCGTTACTGACCTGATTTTGACAGAACAAAATTGAATGACTGATCTTCACATTGTATTAGCTGATTGACCTTAAGTGGGACAGAATAAGCTGCAAAACCTTAGAGGTGATGGCTGTTAATAACTGTAAGTGAAGGGTCTGTCTTTACAAAAGAAGCCTTAAAATCTCTGTATTGAGTCCAGTCTTCCAGGTGTTGAGTGATAAAACATGAATAAGCACTAAATATTGACACTGTGTTGTCAAAGAACTGGACTGATTAGATTTTCAGCTTTTCACATTTCCAAAGAGAAAAATAACAAACATGTACTGTACTCTATTCATTTACATGATGTGTACTTAATAGTACTCATTACAGATGATAGTGTGCTGCTACAACATGAAGGGTGAACAACAAAGTATAATTACCTGTGACGATCAGAGAAACTCCAGGAAGACCACAGCGTTTCCCTTGATTGTTTGTTGTCCAGATACTGAACCTGTATTCTGCTGAGTTGTTCTTCTTCAGGTTTTTTAGTCTGAGGATGTTTTGTTTCTTCATGTCAGCATCTTTCAAATCATCCCCCTGCAACACTTCCTGTACAGTATTTCTGTTTACTGTATACCAAAGTTTTGACTTTGGCTGCTCATTTCCAGGATGTGAATATTCACTTGACATGTTGACTGAAGATCCCTCCAGAGCACAGATTCTTCTGTTGACACAGTTCACTCTCCAGCAGTTCTTATCATCAATACCTGAAATATACATTAAAACAGCTTTGATTAATTGCTAAACTTACTTTAAACAATATTAAAACAAACATTTATGTGCGTTAGACATAAATGTTTGAAATCAGGACCTGACAGTCTCAAGTGTGTTTGTCTTAAACATCCTTTTGAAACCAAACTGTAATTAAATCATGATAAATCTAATTTTCATTTGCAGACTATGAACACAAATGTCCTGTTCTGTTTGTTAACTACTCAGCTGGTTCATACTCACAGATATCAGCAGAGCGAAGTTCCTGAAAACTTGTTACAGCACAAGAGAAGCTCTCTGGAGAAGTGCTGGGAACTAGAATCGGTTGTTTCAAATAGTGTCTATCTATTATTCTGTTCTTGTACCATGTAAATGAAGGGTCAGTCAGAGGACAGCTGGTGGTACAGGTCAGTCTGAGATGATCTGCTGCATCTGCAGGAGTCACTTGAACATGAATTCCTGTTGGGAGATGATAAATACATTTTTCACCACTTTATATCTGCCATGTCAATGATATAATTAGACACAAGGACCAGATAAATTATTCAAATATTTCAAAATGTGACTTGTCCAGAAAAACAGAAAACAGATGAGTAACAAATTAAAGGAAAAAGCAACATAAAGTGTCTTATTAAGATGTTGAGCCACTACGTGAAGCGAGAGCAGCTTCAGTGCTACTTAGCATTGATTCTCTTTGAAACTCTACAGGAGAGAAAAAAACATCTGTCTTCCAACAGATATTCACTCATTTGGTGTTGGGATGGTGGTGAAGTCCAGTATGCTGCTCGGAAATCTCCTATAGTTGTGCTTAGATCTGGTGACTATAAAGGCTGTAATATATGATTCACATCATTTTAATCTTCATAAAAACATTCAGTGAATCATGTACTAACATCCTATGGATGGAGGCAGTGTCCCCCTGAAAGAGATCATAGAAATGTTTCCTCATAGGATAAAGCTGATCACCATGAACAGCTTTGTATTGATTTGCAGTAACTCTTTCCTCTAAAGAGACAAATGGACCCAAACCATGTCACCAAAATCCTCCCTCAACACAACAGAAGCACCAGATCCACTCACTGTTGGCTTTTCCTTTCTTTTGTCTTTATGTAGAACTGTACACAGTCTAAACACACAATAACTGATGTACTGTAAAATAATGACTTTAAAGAGTTTAGAGGTGAAGTGGTGGGATGTGTGTAAATGAAGAACCTTCACCTCTGGGATGTGTGATGGAGCAGGACTCATTCAATGATGTCTGTTTATTAGAACACATCCTCCCTTTAGCATAGGTCACACTGAAGCAGGTCGCTGAGACAGAATCTGCTCAAAAACAAATTAGATTTAGTGTTTGGATTGTTGAACTTAAGAGTGTTTTACACAGAGATTTGACCACTTTCACAGTTTCTCTTCAACATGTTATATCAGAGGTTTTAACCTCACTCACCCACTGAGACCTGAGGAGCTGTGAGATCCTCGTAGCCTTTGACAGCACAGGAGTATGTGACTGCTTCCTCACTGCTGACCAGCTCTTGGTACCAGGGAGACCAGTCCTCATAGAGGAACTCTCTGTTCTTGTACCAGATGTAGGCTGCAGGCTTTTCAGTCAGAGGACAGCTGGTGCTGCACATCAGAGATACTGTCTGTCCCTCTGAGGAGGGAAACACCTTCACCTGCAGGTCTGAGACCACAGATATTATAAATAACATCAACTCACTGATTATTCTTAAAGTAGTTAATTCATTTGTGATGATCACTGTACCTGTAATATCTAGAGAAACTGTCTTATTTTTCTGGCACTTGTCTGATATGTCTGTAGTTTTTCCACAGCAGTAAGTCTTTTTATCACTCTCTGTTAGATTGTTGATTGTCAGAGTGAAGTTATTCTCTTCTGAGATGATGTACTTTGAATGATTTCCATCTGTTGATAGTTTAATCCTGGAGTAATCCCAGCGTACAGTGTACCATTCCAAGCCTGAAGTGGGATGTTCAGCTGAGCAGGTCAGATTCACTGATGAACCTTTCAAAGCACAGATCCTGCTTTGTTCTCCCTGAACCCCTTTAACAGAAGATTTGATGAGCAAACATCAAGTCACAATTACACTTTCCATCACGTTCTCCTCTACACTGATCAGTTAATGATAATAGTCTGATACTGTCAAGGAACACACTCTGGTACTTTCATACAGTTCAGGAGCTCAGAACAGCAGAACAAGTCAAAGTCCTGTTAACCTTCGGACATAAAGAGGAGAAGTGATCAAACATACCTGAGAAGTACAGAATGAAACCCAGAAGCACACATGCAGCTTCTGCCAAGAACATGGTTGTTGAAGACTTCAGCTTCGGATCACAAACTTGATTATTTGATTCCTTTAATGGCCTTTTGGGAAACCTGCTTGAAAATATCTGAAACACTGAAGAATGGTCAAAATCAACAGCAGTCTTCTTACAGAGCAAAGTGTCTGAGTGTCCGACCAAGAAACTACTTCTGTTTTAACACTCAAAAACCATTTCCTTCCTTGTAACTATTCTGAGAAAAAGGAGACCTCTAGTGAAGAATCTGTGAAGGAATTATTTCATGTAATGTTGAATTTCTTTTACACTCTTTTTTTTCTTTTTTACTCTCCATGGTGTTTCTGTAACGTCCAATCAGCACAATAATAATGTTTTTCGTACATGCAGGGAAGTCCATGGAGTACTTGCGCTGCCTGTACTTCAAGATGAAGGAGCAGGTGTTCAAAGGATCAAGACCCTATGAATCAGCACCGTTGGAGGACTTCTTGAAGAAAGAATTTGGAGAGAACACCAAAATGACAGACGTCCAATTCCCCAGGTAGCTGTTCACATCAACAGGTGGCGCTACGCAAGAGGAAGCAAAGCCAAAAGAAAAGTACTGACAAAATGCTCTGCTGAGACATGCTTATAGGAAATTTAAAATGTTCTAATCTTTGCTAGCTGATAGTGTCAGCCAGCACTAGTGTAACTTTCACCATTGAACCAGTGCATTTCCATAAACTAGTAGGTAGTTTGCATCCTCCTCCTTTACTGTGGATGGTCATCCTTTGAATATTCAAGCTGATTTGACCCTACGGTGCTGTGACTTAATTACAAAAAAATACAATTGTGACCAGATTATTAAAAAAATATTGTTAGTTTTCAGATTTTAGAGGAAAATTCTCTGTATGTGCACAAATGCTGTGGTATCATACATTTCACCTCTCCTCTCTATTATGCTTTCCACTCTTTTATTCCTTTGTGCACAGGGTGATGGTGACCAGTGTTCTGGCGGACAGACATCCAGGCGAGCTGCACATCTTCAGGAACTACGACCCTCCATCCGTCCACAGAGAGCCTCCGTATGCCACCACTGCCACGTTCAAGCCTCTCACCATCCCACAAGGTCCCTGAAAGACTGTGTTTGTTGAGCCACTACTTGTAAAATGTCAAATGTGTGAGAGTGATAGTGGAGTGCATTGATCACACCACTGGGTGGTGCCAAAGGAAGCACTTTTCACAACCTACAGGTAATCGTATTCTTTTCTAGGTTGAACTAACCTCAACAGGAAACCAAGCTGTCACTTCATTCAGGCAATGACACGTAAAAAGAAAGTTTGTGGGTCTGAGTTTGTTTGTCATCGCCTTAATGATGAAGTCCTGTTGTGCTGTTGTTGCTGTTTGAGTGCCAGCCCTGTTGTTGTTACAGGATGGGAGCATGAGGATGTGTTGATAGTAGATACACAGAAGAGCCACCCAGAAAGCGTAGGAAGGTGACAGATGAAGGTGTGTGGATGTATGCAGGCATAAGTCTTACTCAAAACCACAGAAAGTGTTAAAAAGTCTTAAGTTCACAAGCTTAAATTTTTCACAGCTTGTGCTGGAGGTGTTTGTTCATCGAGAACCATCACACTTGTAGCAAACACTGTCACTGATGTCAGTAATAGTAGCTTGGAATCTCATCATCTCATAATGGGTGTTAATTCCAGCAAAGACTTAGATAAATGACCAAATAGGTTTTAATTGGTGAAGCCCAGGGTCAGACTCGATAGCAATATTTACATTAATGCCATCATGAATTATTGTTAAATCCTGCTGGGAAGTACTGAAACAATGAGGTATAATGATAAATGAGTCTAGGCAGTTATTGTTCCTATGAGTTGTCTGTCCTGTTATCACAGTGTTTATGCAGTCTTTTGAATGTAGAGAACAAGCAGATATATTAGAATGATTGACATGCATCTATGAATCTGTAGAATAAAATAAACTCTTGAGATATACATGTTTGTAACATCAGCCTTGATTTATGTCAGTTATAATATATATATATATATATTTAAAGTTAAGCTTTACAGCAGTCAATATGAAAAGCACAAATACAATTACACAAGTTTATCGTTATATTTAAGCAGTTATCTGAACCACTTACATGGAAATTACAAAGCACAAATAGAAGTATGTCTCAGGGAATGTCCAGTTAGTTTCTTTCAGAGTCAATAATGATACTGATTGTTGGTATAGTGCAATAACTGATATGTGGAAATGATATACATTTGCAGTACAAATAAAAATCTTGGTGTTAAAATGTAGAATCACACAAACTACAACACAGAATCTCATTGAAATACCTTTCTTTAATTTATATTTTACACGTTTAGTCAAAAGCATTTTCACCGTTTATTGTTGATAGCAGATTATTCATTAATGTATAATCAATCATACAGTGCTGTGGGCAGTACAGTGTTCAAAGTGGCTCCAGCTGGAGAAGGCAGCTGCATCACAGGTGGTATATATTAATAATAACTTATTATCAGGAAGTGCTTCAAAAAGAGCAGTACTGATAAGCAGAAGCAGATGTGCAGGACCTTTGGTTGGAAAACCATTCTACACACACTCACACATTCATTTAGTTCTTATTGTTTGTCCCTCTTCACTGTCTCTACTGTGTTTGTGCAGACTGAGTCCCCAGCTTTCTCAGGAGGTGATGCTGGATGAGGTGAGCGATGCGGTCCTGGTGGACATGCTGTGGGAAACCCAGATGTACCTCTATGAGAAGAGGGATATCCTTCAGTCCCTGGCAAAATGTCTACTGGACAACTGAGAGCACAAGAAAACCACAAAGAGGCTGTGAAAAGTCAAGACTGCCTGGACAGAGCACAAAGATTAGAGAACCATGTGTCTGTTTGAAGACTCTAATGTCTGTGCTGGTGTCACCTCTCTGTTAAAACACACTCAGTGAGTCAGCGTGACCACACTGACTTCCATATTTACACTGAAATGTGAGACACTGTAGCAAATGTGTGAAACATCTCAGATAACCAACATCGGAAACAACTGACTTACTTTAACTTATTGAAAGACAAGTTGTGTAGCATCATGTGACCTTATCACTGATTTTATTTCAAGCTTACTGTTTGTATATAAACCAATGAAGGAGAGATTGTAGAGTCTTCCCCTCTTCGGTCTGTGACTACAGGGGAAATATAGAAGGAAGTGCTATAAACTGAATCCAACAACAAACTGACTGTGATGTCAGCTAACTGTCATCCTCCCCCTCTCTGCACCATGTTGGGAAACAAAAACTCTTCTACTCATGTCTTCTTCACTTCTTCCTCTTTTTCACTCAAACAGCTGCAGAGACATTCAAAGACATGTATACAATTTCCCAAGAACCGTATGATTAAAGGGATCCTGCAATAAAACCAGAGAAAACCTTCATTAAACTGTAGCGCAGCTTCACTGATGGTGGTGATGATCCAGTTCTGCCTTATGTGTCCCGTATTTGGACCGTGTCCTTTCTTCTTTCCACAACACAATTTACGTTTTAATGCCTTTGTAAGTTATTTATACTGACTTTAACCACACTGTTCAGCCTCACACCTGTTGATCACTTGGTTTCTCATTGTACACTGTTAAACCTCTCAGTCTACTGTACCAGTGTTTTGAGTGCATATTTACCATGTAACTGGGTGGAACATGGACTTGAATTATGACGTTACTTGAAGGACACAGTCAAGAAGACCTGCTGCTACTTCCACAAACTAAACAGGAGGCAACTAATTATTTTCTATGATTTTGTATCTGGATTAATTATTGAAGTGTACTAGTATGGTAATAAAATGTGTTAATATTGACCACGGCTCAGTTGGTTCTTTGTAGTTTAATTATCTGAGTCACACTGCTCCACTATATTGTATTAAGCAGAGTAAAACAAGCGTATATTTTCAATGGTAGTCAACTATGAATATTCAAACATGTATGTAAATTAGTGCTGTCAATCGATTAAAATATTTAATCGCGATTAATCGCATGAATGTCATAGTTAACTCGCGATTAATCGCAAATTAATCGCACATTGTTTTATCTATTCTAAATGTCCCTTGAATTATCATTTTATACGAGGAGGAGGCGGAGAATTCGCGTCAGCTGTGTTTGGCCATCACGTGGTATTACAGACCGGATGTACTACGATGATAACTCGGTTCATACTGACAACATACACAGACAACTTTGGTCTTGTCAATCGTCATGTGCGCACCCCAGGCCGCCGTCGCCTGGCGGAGCATCTGGATCAGTAGCACGCGGTTCGGGACGGGGAAAAGGAGCCGATAGAAAAGCATGGCGACCGAGAATATTGCTGCTGCTGTACAACAGCCAGCAGGAAACCCTGTCGGACTCCGACGGCGAACATCTCGCCCTCGCCAACCATGCCCCCGCCTCACCCACCCCCGCCCGCGTTAATCTCGCGATAAAAAAATTGACGCCGTTAAAATTGATTTGCGTTAACGCGTTAATAACGCGATATTTTTGACAGCACTAATGTAAATATACTCCAACATTACAACTTGTCATTACGTACTCAGTAGTTTAACATTGGATGAGAAGAGTCGTATGTGAGCTGGTGTGCTCCAGCTGCAGAGGAGGGAGAGTGTGTAGTACATGTAAGCCATTTTAAGGTAGAGGGGGATTATTTTTGATGGAAAAAAATCTATGAATATGTAACTTTGATACACAGACACAAGATTTTAGAGGTTTTACCGATGGACAGAGAAGGTCTTTGAATTCATACAAACTGTCCTGATTGATTATGAACCAGTCTTGGTGATGAAATGTGAAACAAATCATATTCAGACTTTGTAAACATACTGTATGAGCTATAACTAGTTTTATATAAATAAAATAGTGGCTTGCAGGCTTCCTCTTATTTGACAGGACATGGGTTTGTGAAACGCTCATGAATGTGAGACATCGGTTGTGAGTGGCTGTTTCACTCTAAAATTGAGAGAAAAAAAGTGTTGATGTCACTTCCTAGAACAGTGAGTCTTTATCAGTGGACTTATGTGTGACCCTGAGGTGTCAAGACTGAAATAGAATGTGAAGTTTAAAAGCAAGACATACTCACTCAGTGCTTGTGTTGGACCCAATTTGACCACAGCGTAGGGGATGTGCTCTTGTTCTTGAGGCTGATGTGGTTGGACGGTGGAGTAGAGAGGATCTGTGTGGTTCTTAGAGAAGTGGACTCTGCTGTAGTAGTGATCCTGCTCCGCTGGTTGAGCTGAGATTTCACTATACTTGAGGCCAGAAGGTAAATGATAACCACAACAGACAAATGTCAATATTATATGAGGTCGTATGTTAATGAGATTTAAAACAAAAATTGTGCAGAGAAACGTAATTATAGCGAGGCTTTTACATGCTGTTGCAAAGATATCTTCATAAAATATGTGGTGAACAAGATGATAGGCAGCATTTAATGTTTTATAATAGACACACAATAGTTTTTATAGAACATAATAACTATTGTGGAACAAGATTTATCACTTATATTGTAAAATTGAGGGCATATGAAACTGTTGGGACAATACATTTGCCACTAGAACATAATCATTCTTTACTAAGACAGCATCATGTAGCATGAGGTTGTGGCAAAATGATGCTGAAACAAAAATCATGACATTATCTTTTTTAAATTGAAGCTGCTGATTTCACTGCAAAAAATCTTTGTTTCTGACCGATGCAGGAGATGAGACTGATGTTTATTTTTTATGTAGCAGAATCATTTAGATTATTTTCTTTACCAGCTCCAAGTTGTCCAAAGTTTCAACATTAGGAGATTGACTGGAAGTCCTCTTTTTTCTGCTTGGTGAAACAAACAAAATTAATAGATGATGCTATATAAAAGTGATTTATGTGTGAATGTCATTGATGTGAAACAGAGCAGAGTGATGCTCACCTAATCCACAAGATGACAGTCAGAAGTATTAGAACCAGGAGAGCAGCACCGACTCCTGCAGCTACTGTTTCCCATTTCCTTGGAATACTTTGGACAGTGAGAGTCTTTGCAGCTGATGTGATGTTTTCATGGGTTTTCACAGCACAGGAGTAGTTTCCTGCATGTTGAATGCTGACTGGGTCCAGAACCAGGTGTTTCTTTTGTGTCAGAGGTCGACTGTTCAGGAACCAAATGTAGTTTGTGTTGTCAGTCAGAGGACAGCTGGTGCTGCAGGTCAGAGTGACTCTCTGACCTTCTGTCACCTCTGCAAAAGGAGTCATGGTCACTGTCAGACCTGGAAGATGGTTAAAGTGGTCAGTAAATGTAAAGGAGACATTTCACAACTAGCTCTCTAGCTCTTGCCTAAGTTAAATGGCCTGATACTATGACTTCTTAGTGTTTTCCTAAACAGCAGTTTTTGCTCAGAGATTTTTTTTTTTTCAGATCTGCCAGATGTGTAAAATCTATTACATTTAGGCAACTCTAACTCCTGTAATTCCTACTGTTCACCTTAAATGATAACCTGGACTATCTGTAGGACGTGGGATCAGCAGACTTGAGGGTTAAATTCACGTAAGCTCAACCAGGGTTAAAGTGAGACTTGTGAGCCTTTATGCAGTGAGGTCGAGGTCTCAGACTGAACCACAGACTGACGAAATAGGAGATATTTGCTTCTCCTTATGGGAAGTTGAACAAAGCAACACTTAAAATGAAACTTCGTCTCTGTGATGTTCAGAAAGACAATGATAAAATGTATTTATATAATGCTGTTGAGGGAAAGAAGATGGAGCTGAACTCCACCAGGGCACGATTTGGATATTTGCTGGCAGAACTCTGCTCCAGTGGACAGATTCAGCCCTAAAGCCCAAATACTTTTTGTGTAGATCCAACAATGTCTCCTATTGTCTCTTAATGTCTACTTGTTCTTCACTAATGTAAGATATTACAAGAGAAGCCTTAAAATCTATGTGTTGAGTCAACTCTTCCAGGTGTTGAGTGATAAAACATGAATAAGCATTTGAATTCTGACACCGTGTTGTCAAAGAACTGGACTGTTTAGATTTTCAGCTTTTCACATTTCCACATCCCAATAAGCGATAAAAACATGTATCGTACTCTTTTCTTTTACATGATGTGTGCTTAATATTACTCATCACAGATAATAATGTGCTGCTACAACATGAAGAGTGAACAACAAATTATAATTACCTGTGACGATCAGAGAAACTCCAGGAAAACCACAGTGTTTCCCTTCATTGTTGTTTGTCGAGATAATAAATGTGTATTCTGTTGAGTCGTTCCTCTTCAGGTTTT
Source organism: Dascyllus trimaculatus (assembly GCA_024666655.1). Classification (NCBI taxonomy): domain Eukaryota; kingdom Metazoa; phylum Chordata; class Actinopteri; family Pomacentridae; genus Dascyllus; species Dascyllus trimaculatus. Next base: position 9,225,481 of record CM045447.1, on the reverse strand, counting down.
TTAGTCTGAGGATGTTTTGTTTATTCATGTCAACATATTCCACATTACGCCCCTGCTGCTGTACCTGATAATTATTTCCCTCTTTTTTATACCAAAGTTTTAACTTTGGCTGCTCATTTCCAGGATGTGAATATTCACTTGACATGGTGACTGAAGATCCCTCCAGAGCACAGATTCTTCTGTTGACACAGTTCACTCTCCAGCAGTTCTTATCATCAATACCTGAAATGTACATTAAAACAATGTACTTGTTAAAACAAACATTTGTATGTGTTAAACATAAATGTTTGAAATCAGGACCTGACAGTCTCAAGTGTGTTTGTCTTATACATTGTTTTTTCACTAAATAAAAAAGGATGTTTATGATGATTTTATTACTAAAATCATCATAAATCTATGTGACACTTCCAGATTGTTATCATAAATGTCCTGGTCCTTTTGTTAACTGACTGAGTTGGTTCATACTCACAGACATCAGCAGAGTGAACATCCTGAAAACCTTTAACAGCACAAGAGAAGCTGGCGTCGTTTACAGTGGTGCTGGGAATAACAATCTGTTGTTTCACATGCTGTCCCTCTCTTATTCTGTTCCTATACCATGTAAATGAAGTCAGAGGGTCAGTCAGAGGACAGCTGGTGTTACAGGTCAGTCGGAAATTACCTGTGTCTTGTCCAGGAATCACTTGAACTTGTATTCCTGTTGGGAGATGATAAATACATTTTTAATTTGATACCTGTCTTTATGTAGAACTGTACACAGTCTAAAAACAGAATAAGTGATGTACTGTAAAATAATGACTTTAAAGAGATTAGAGGTGAAGTGGTGGGATGTGTGTAAATGAAGAACCTTCACCTCTGGGATATGTGATAGAGCAGGACTCATTCAATGATGTCTGTTTATTAGAACACATCCTCCCTTTAGCATAGGTCACACTGAAGCAGGTCGCTGAGACAGAATCTGCTCAAAAACAAATTAGATTCAGTCTTTGGATTGTTGAACTTAAGAATTTTTTACACAGAGATTTGTCCACTTTCACAGTTTCTCTTCAACATGTTAAATCAGAGGTTTTTATCCTCACTCACCCACTGAGACCTGAGGAGCTGTGAGATCCTCGTAGCCTTTGACAGCACAGGAGTATGTGACTGCTTCCTCACTGCTGACCAGCTCTTGGTACCAGGGAGACCAGTCCTCATAGAGGAACTCTCTGTTCTTGTACCAGATGTAGGCTGCAGGCTTTTCAGTCAGAGGACAGCTGGTGCTGCACATCAGAGATACTGTCTGTCCCTCTGAGGAGGGAAACACCTTCACCTGCAGGTCTGAGACCACAGATATTATAAATAACATCAACTCACTGGTTATTCTCAAAGTAATTAATTCATTTGTGATGATCACTGTACCTGTAATATCTAGAGAAACTGTCTGATTTTTCTGGCACTTGTCTGATTTGTCTGTAGTTTTTCTACAGCAGTAAGTCTTTTTATCACTCTCTATTAGATTGTTGATTGTCAGAGTGAAGTTATTCTCTTCTGAGATGATGTACTTTGAATGATTTCCATCTGCAGAGGGTTCAATCCTGGAGTAATCCCAGCGTACAGTGTACCATTCCAAGCCTGAAGTGGGATGTTCAGCTGAGCAGGTCAGATTCACTGATGAACCTTTCAAAGCACAGATGCTGCTTTGTTCTCCCTGAACCCCTTTAACAGAAGATTTGATGAGCAAACATCAAGTGACAATTACACTTTCCATCACGTTCTCCTCTACACTGATCAGTTAATGATAATAGTCTGATACTGTCAAGGATCACACTCTGGTACTTTCATACAGTTCAGGAGCTCAGAACAGCAGAACAAGTCAAAGTCCTGTTAACTTATGGAGAATCTCAGTTTGTAAAACTCCAACTTCAACATTACATTTTCATTCATGACATGTTTTCTAAGAAAAACAGGAGAAGTGATCAAACATACCTGAGACGTACAGAATGAAACCCAGAAGCACACATGCAGCTTCTGCCAAGAACATGGTTGTTGAAGACTTCAGCTTCTAATCAGTAAGTTACTTATGATGATTCTTATAAAGACCTTTTAGGAAACGAGCTACAAAATATCAGGAACATTGAAGAATGGTCAAAATCAACAACAGTCTTCTTACAGAGCAAAGTGTCTGAGTGTCCGACAGAGAAACCGTACACAAAAAGAAGAAGGAAAAACTATTTCCTTCCTCATGGTTATGTTGAGATAAAGGAGACCTCTAGTGAAGAATTTGTGTAGTGAAGCATTTTTTTTTTCAGCATGCTTAGTATTTTTTTTCAGGTTTTGTGTCTTCATGAAACATGCAGTGGGATTAAATTTCATTGTTGATATAGTTGCAAAAATAACAGCAGAGACATGAAGCTGTCAGTGGTTGTTCTGTGGTGGGGAAAAAGAAGAAAACTTCACTGAAAAGAAACCTGCAGAGATGAAGTCTGTGATGTTTTCATTCACCACATATTTTATATATATTTTAACAACACTTTTAAAAACATTTTTACAGTCAGAGTTGCAAATCATCCAGAAAATAACACAACATAAAGCACACAAAGTTCTCTAAGCATATCTGGTAAAGCTGTTCAAAAGTGGCTCCAATATTTTACATGTAAGAGTCATACTATCACGAAACACATACACACAGAAAACTTAGACTGATCAATAATCCAGTTAAATCAAAACCACTTGTCAGTCTCAACAAATATCATATAGCATCCTAAAGATAATTAACATTTGTGCCTTTTAAACGATTATTATTAATTTCCCTTGTTTGTTATGTAGTCCACTTGATGTGTATATATGTATGAAGATCAATTAAAAACATGGGAAGAATCTTAAAGTATATATACAGTCTTGAACAAAAGTTTAACTACACTTGTAAAGACCATGTTTGTCATGGCTGTGTTGAATTTCCAATGAGTCCTATAACTCTGAATTTTCTATGAAGGAATCATTAAAACCCATGTGTCCTTGTTACAAAAAAGTTAATCTCTTATTTTGATTTGATGAGCAAACATCAAGTCATAATTACAGTTTCCATCACGTTCTCCTCTACACTGATCAGTTAATGATAATAGTCTGATACTGTCAAGGATCACACTCTGGTACTTTCATACAGTTCAGGAGCTCAGAACAGCAGAACAAGTCAAAGTCCTGTTAACTTATGGAGAATCTCAGTTTGTAAAACTTCAAATCCAACATTACATTTTTATTTCATGACATGTTTTCTAACATAAAGAGGAGAAGCAATCAGATATACCTGAGACGTACAGAATGAAACCCAGAAGCACACATGCAGCTTCTGCCAAGAACATGGTTGTTGAAGACTTCAGCTAAGTCACTTATGATTCTTATGACCTTATTACAGCTGCTCCTTTTAGGAAACCTGCTACAAAATATCTGAAACACTGAAGAATGGTCAAAATCAACAGCAGTCTTCTTACAGAGTAAAGCGTCTGCGTGTCCGACAGAAAAACTACACACACAAAAAAACAAAACAAAAACCATTTCCTTCCTCATGATTATGTTTAGTCAGAGGAGACTTCCAGTGAAGAATCTGTGTCGTGAAGGAATTGTTTGATGTCATGTTGAATTTAAGTATTTCTGAAGCGTCATTTTTGCTATTTTGGTCATTTTGTGGTGCAAGAAAAAGAAAAAAACTTCACCAAATCATTAAAGAGTAACTTGCAGTGCATGATAGTTTAATTCAAAATGCAGAGAACCACATATTTCAGGCAGTCAGCAATAGTTCACACTAACATTTTTACAGTCACATTTGCTAAATATCCAGAAGATTGTGACACAAAGTTCTCATGAACCTACTGGTAATGTTTTTTTTTTTTTTTTTAAATAGCTATACTTTACATGTATGAGTCACATTATTATGAAATACATACACAAAAATTCCCCTTGCTTCTGGCTGCTGCAAATGGTTCTGTCCCACCTTGGACAACGAGAGTCTTTTCACTGGAGATGATGCTTCTCTTGCCAATTCCAACAGTGCAGGAGTAGTTTCCTGTATGCTGGATGCTGACTGGATCAAGAATCAGGTTTTGTCTGCGGTTCACTGCTCAAGTTCCAAGTGTAGGTTGTGTTACCAGCAAGAGGACACATGGTGTCGCAGGTCAGTGTGACTCTCTGACCTTCAGTCACCTCTGCTGGATGAACCCACACACTGAGGCCTGAAAGATTGTTAGTTAATGTTAATAATAATCAAAAAAGACATCCGCAAATCCTCGATCCTGAACCATTACTAAATATCATGCCCTCTAGATTTTAGGTCTGTTTACATTTAGGCAACTAAGGAAACAAAGACATCATTGAGGAAGAAACCTTCTTTGAAAGTCTAATTTTACATAACTGCTTTGATTTTGAATGCAGTTGAAGAACTTAAGCATTTTGTGAATCTCTGTAGGAGAAATATAAAAAATCCTTATAACCCAGTACAGACAGCTGCTCTGAGTTTCCAGCACTTTCACCTTTAAAATGTTGAAAACTAAAGACTACTGGCTCATGTGCCCAGTCAAACATGAACTAAGGCTGTAACCATTTATACATCACTGTTCCTCTTTCTTGACAACCTGAAACGAACGAATGATAATATCTGTAATGTTGCAAGTTCAACTGAATTACCTGTGTCAACCAACGTCACTCTGGGGAAGTCAGATGTGTGTGTGTGTGTGTATACATATATATATATATATGCATATACACACCGACAAGCCACAACATTATGACAACTGATAGGTGAAGTGAATACCATTGATCATGTTGGTACTATGTGGTGTTCTGCTGGAAAACCTTGGATTTTAACATCAACCAGAGAGATGGTTGTGCAACAGTCCACGAATTACCCTTATAACAGCTGCTGCCTGAAGAAAACTCAAATGTTACCCCATAGTTAATATCAGCAGCAATTGATCTGTAGGAGTACGGTTACCACACGCAGATTTGTTGCTCTGATACCAACACTTCCTTCCTCCTTCAGTAGTTATTTTTCTGAGAAATGACCATGAATTTACGTAATGTGATCCCTTAATCAGGAACCGCTTTTTCCTTCAAGGTTTAAGTGAGCCATGTTCTTGTTTGTTGCAACATCTCATTCAAGTGCACTTTAATAGCACTTGAAAAAAGCCAAATTAATTTGACCATGATTCAGTGTTCATAAGTCTCATAAACTCTCCAATAAGTGCAGTCAAAGCAGGCCTTTAACTCCAGCTTTGCCTCTTTGATCCTCCTCCTCACAGTCTTGACCACGGACATAGCAGCTTTTGGTTCTATCTGGATGTCTGCTGCTGCATGGGAAACTCAGCAGTATATAAACTGTAGCCTGATCTTGAGTGTCTTTGTGTCTAGTAGCACACTTAATGTGCTGCATAATTTGAGTGTTTGCACTCAGCATTTGTTATCTAGTCAACCTGGAGCAGATTTTAGAACTTTTCCCAGCTGAGGTCATGGATTTTCTTGAGAAAATATCATCCAGAAACTTTCCCTTCAACCATGAAGCCTTGCAAAATCCCACAGCTCTACTCCAAATACTTTTTGAGTTATTAATTTTTGAAAAATTTCCCTCTGTGTTACATTTTGTGACTTCAGTGAATCTTTTAAAGCATCTTTGAAGCTTCACCAGTTGCTTATTTTTCACAGGATTTGTCTGATTTTTTCCAGAATATTCAAGAAACCTCAAGAAAACATTGGAACTTATAACCATGTCGGTAGCTTATGCTGTTTTTTTTTTTTTTTAACGGGAATTTGAATAATAAAACTCAAAAAAACGAAAAATCTTTCATCTTCGTAAATTTATAACTCCACTAAGATTCACTCAATTCCAACCACATTTGTGTTGGGGGTAGAAACAACTTAGTGTTGTCATATCTAAATGTCATTTGGTGCTGCATCAACAATGACCTAAAATTAGCTTGATAATCCGCCTTTGTTGGACATTTTAACAGGATTTTCTTTCAGGAAGGATTGCTTTGATTTCTTTGAAACTTTTTGAAGGGGATGTCTTCATATCCACTGAAAACATCGAAGAAAGTAAAGAAATTATAATACTCCCTCATTATTTCATGTTTTTTTTATGAAAATGACACATGTTTCGTAGTTTTCAGTGGTTTTAAATGTCAGGTAAATATCTGTATTGTGTTGATTTCAAGGTTTTATATGTATAGAACCGTTATATGTATATGGTTCATGTTGAGCTATTTAGTCATTAGTTCAGGAAATAAACAACTTGTAGTGGTTTTGGTCATTGTGTTATAGATGATTCATCTCTCTCCGTGTGTCTGGACATGATATTTTGTAAGTTCATCAGACAGAAATAGTCTCAGTGGCAGAACATCTGTGCACAGTCTGTCATCAAAAAAAAAGGTTGACATGAAAAGTATTAAAAAAAATTAAAGATCCTAACCTGAAGGTCTCTGTAATACATCTAAACTGCTAGTTTTGAATTTAAAATGCAGACATCCTATTGTTCGCCGTAGATATAAAGCTATTACTGAAAACATTGCAAAAGATGTTCATGGCACACCACAGAAAAAGTTGTAACCAAATTATTGTTTGCACCCTTTAATTCATATCAAAGGGAGGAACTGTAGTAAACTCAAATGAGGGATTGTCTTTGTTGAGTCTCAGCTGTCAACATTCTGGAACTCTTAATGTCATTGTTCATATTTGGGTCAAAGGTCACCTGATTGATCAATGATAGATGTGGGACTTCATGAATAGTGGACATGTTTACAGATGTAACTGTGTTAAACTGTGTTTTGGTACCCAGAATTTTGAATGCACAACCTACATGTATGTAATAAAACATACACATCATTCCTTAGCAAAATCTGGAACCTACATTACCCACAAGTCAACTCAGCCTCTGACAGTTTGGTTAGATTCAGGTTTATGTTATGCTTGAAGCAGCTGATGAACAGTAACCTTGACTTGCTACTTTCCAGCAGAGATAAGAAGTGGACTACAGAGGTCTGGTTAGCTCGCTTCTTTTTAACTCCTCACTTGCAGATTTCTTTATTACATCCGCCAAGGAGGTTATGTTGGTTGGTTTGTTTGTTGGTTTGTTTGTTTGTTTGTGTGCAAAATAACTTGAAAAAGTTATGGACAGATTTGGATGAAATTTTTTAGGAAATGTGTGAAATGGGACAAGGAAGAAATGATTCAGTTTTGGGACTGATCTGGATCACCATCCGGATCCAGGACTTTTTTTTAATGTAAGTGTAACCGGGTGGACAATTAAATGTGGTTTACTCTAAAAGCCACCAGAGGGCACTCTTGTTTTTGGGGTAACCCCCTGTGACCACATGAGATTTTGGGTCTCCACGTGACAGACAGCGACAGTGATGGAGTTGTCTTACACACGGTTGGGCCGGCATTCTTATCTCCGGTTGTCTAAGAAGCTGGGAGGCTGCTAGGAGCTGCTGCGCTACAGACAGCACCTGTTCATTAGGTCGAATGGGGTGAACGCCGCATTGTTTCAACTGTATGTAATTACATTTGTATCTGTAACGTTCCATACAAAATATGTGAATTAGGAGACTGTGTTGGGGGTGGACTGAAGCTCCTTGGTAAAGGTATGTGCTCTCTGAGTGCTTTTCTAGTTTTGAAATTTGTAGTCTTCAGCCACAGCCGACGCTGACTCAAGTCACATCACTGGAGGACTTTTATCAGCCTTCACACACCTCTCTGTGTGCAGGCTTTTTCACACAGACAGCGTTACTCTCCAAGACCTGGGCAAAAACCCCAAATGACCATGATTTCATGCTTTGTCTGACCAGCTGTCAGAGAAGTCACAGATGTTCACGTTACTGTCCAAGAAAACTAAGAAGATTAAGTCACATTGGAGAGGCTGAACCAAGTAATTTTTTTGCATACTTCCCATTAAAACAACTTGTAATCATGATGATTTTCTGTTAATCAACCATTTCATTAATCAACATATTTACTATCTCTGATTCTCATTGTTAAACTCTTTGTAACTTTAGGAAATGTAGTGAACAGTGGAGGTCACCAATTTACCAATAATGGATTTTTGCCCTGGGGCTAAATTTTAACATTAGTTACTTTATGCTACTGATGCTATACATTGTGTATGTCTTAAATGCATTCATTTTTAATCATTCATAATTAAAACAAGCTGGGTATGTCATACAAGAGTAATATCATGGCCCCAGTTCTCCTTTGAAGCTCGTCAAATGTTTAGCTTTAGTGAACTTTCACAATCACCTGTTGGCATCTCAGTCTGAGATTTACCTCCTCCTGCACTTCATGTCCCATCATTGATTCTCTGGTATCTGTTACCATGTTATATCTGTTGTTCTATTCACTCTCATCTCAAACACTCTAAATGTGTTATAAAGTTGTCAGTGAAGCAGAGGAATGGTGTCAGTTGTAGGTCCAGCTGCAAACAGGTCAGTCCTTCTAATGCCTTCTGTGTTGTTGGTTAGTTTAGTCATTTCTGTGTCTGGTGGGGATTTTTTTTGTCTCCATAAGAAGACAAACCCATGTCCAGAAACTAAACAGGTTCTGCACTATTTTATGAACAGTTAACAGCATGCAGCACAGACTTAACGTAGACGTTTTAATGCCCAAATTTTAATAAATCAAGACAACAATGAAAAATACAGTGAATGAAATAATAAAAATATACACACGAATGTTGACAAAAGGCCAAAATATTCGGTTTTAGTCATCTTCAGGCAGGACAAAGCAGGAGAGGTTTTTCCACAGCCAATGCAAGAAAGAGCTGAATCCTCTCCTCTCTGTGTTTGGAGCCTCTGAAAAAGAAAAGCAGGACAGTCAGTGTTTAAACTGTCAGCAGTGTGAATGGACCTGATGGCCCAGACACAAGTGAATGTGAAGAATAATTCCTACTTGTTGACCTGTTGAAGGATTGGTCCACCTGGACTGGCTGCTCTGTGATGATCAGCTCTTCCTGCACTGCAGTGATGACAGGAGACTCATCAGCAGAGTGACAGGAGGTGGAGGAGTGGAAACCTCAGCAGAGTCTGCTTCTGGACTTTCACTGTCCATGTTCTTAAATTCTATTGTGTGAGTCTGACTCTGAACCAGCCCACAGATCTCTTGTGTTGCAACACTGGTGATGGTGTTCAGGATGTCTGGTGCAAAACAGTTGAGTCTCTCCTCCAGGACATCTTCAGGGTAAGTGTGTCTGACCTTTTTCTGGATAGACTGGACCATGTGGTCTCTGATGGAGCAGGAAAAGGTGACCTGACAGAGGATGGAGGACAGAGCAGCAGAGACTTGGTCCTCTACTGCTTTTGTGACTCCAACGGCCATTTTGCTGAGCTGCTGGGAGGACATGGTGAAGGAGGTGCTTGGAGGAGGCAAGTAGAAGCCCTGCAGGACTTTTGTAAGCACCTCCATCAGCACTTTGTGCAGGCTGAGCAGTTTGGAGCTGGGAGCCTCCTGCTGCTGCTGCTCTGTGAGGTTTCCGGTATATTTCTCAGCCTGGTTCATGATCTTGCGGTGCCTGTAGGTTTTATTCATGTAGAATTAGTTTTAAAGCATCACAACCACTGTGCTTTAAATGATAAAAATGTGTCAAATATGATGGCATGGCTTGTGGTGAGTTGAGCAGTCTTCTGGCTTCAAGCTCAACATCCCTCATGCTCATTCTGGTGTTTACCTCAAACACCGGAAACAAAGAGTGAGATATGATGAGCAGGCTGGATATATTGAATGGAAAAAAAAAATCCAGTGTTACAAAGTCCAGAGAAGCGTTGAGTCTTCAGGATTGTGTTCTTACCAGTCTGAGAAGGGGTCTGACATCAGCATCATCGACGTGCTCCACATCATCATCCCAGAGCCTTCAAACACACACAAAACACATGTTCATCTTCACGGCTCCTCTCCTCCTCATTACACACAGAGTTAAAGTCAAGTGTAGTGTGAACTGCGAGTGTGTGTGTGTGTGTGTGTGTGTGTGTAAAGAGATGGGGGGAAACAAGAGGGTGGACATTTGTGTGTCCTACCACGTGTTAGTCACCAGAGATGACCACTAGGTCTGGACACTACAATACTGCTGGCTCCACATCTTCCTTTAGTCCACAAGATGGCACACAGCCAACTGAACACACTGTGTGTTTAATTAAGTGAACTACCTGGAGGACGCGTGTGAGAACGTATGTGTCCTCCTAAGGAGATGTCCTCTAATGGTGTGTATAACGTATGTGGATGTGTATGTGTGTGTGTGTGAGTGTAAGTGTGGGTTAGTAAAGATAGATAGAGGGAGCCAGAGGAGCATGTGTGCTCCAGAACAGTGAATGCATGTGGGCCGCTGTGACGTCCTACAGCAGAGTGTGTTCAGCTGTCCTCAGTGGGGCAATAAAAGGATCAGTAATTGAACCAGTTGAAGAAGTGGGGCCTCAGCAAATCTGTCTTCTTCTTCTGGAAAAAAGACTTTCTCCACGTCTGCAGCTATGGAGAAACGTCTGGGTTGCTGAGCATTTCTCCGGATCCAACAAGTGTGTGAAACACTTGAAACAGTCTTTTACTGGTCTAGCGAGTCAGGAACTGTGGCCTATGCTGGAAATAATGCAAACACTGATTTAATTGCTCCCTGATAGCAACTTGCTGAAACGAAGCCAATACCTCCTTCCAACAATTCGTCATACGGGGAATGAGAGGAGGTGACAGCGTCCAGCAGTAGTTAAAGGGTTGATGACATCAGGGCCGCGTCTCGGGGTTCCCCTGCTGTGTTTGTGGGTGCCGTCCAAAGGGGTGCCAGGACTCTGATTCAAACCAGGTCACACTCAGGTGTGACTTTGAGTGGCCTGACAGCATTTCTTTGTCTCTTTGACCCTTTGTTCCTTATCATGGCTTTTACTTTTACATGCAGGCCTCTCTCTTTGTTCAGAGAGAGATGGCAAGGCCCAACAACAGGACTGTAGCTTAAGTCACACATTACCACACTTTGCATGTTGTTTGGATGTGCAGCGCCTGCTAATGTCAGGAAGTCATTTAAATGTTAAATAACATGACTCTTAGGTTCAAGGGGATGCCCAGCTTTTCATTCAAAATGACATGAAATGCAGATTGAGAACATTTCTATCTATTTATTGATCATAACATGCTGAAAAGGTCAAACTGTGAAAAGGTTAACATGTTAATTGTCTCCATAACTTTATTCAACAACGTCACCAGAGAATACTTGGAAAATCACTGATCTATTCAAATGTCCTGACATTGTATTCTAATTTTAGTCACCAAACAAGGTCATCAAACACATAAAACCCTTCACCTGACAAGTACAAACCACCTAACTGGAGAAATAGAGATGAGTATAGTATCATCACAGAAAAGCAAATGACATTTTACATTCATTTAAATAGTTTAAGTATCAGTATATGTTTACGTTAATATGTGATCTATCCCTGCCTTCGCCTGAGTCAGCTGGGATAGGCTCCAGCCCCCCCACGACCCTACAGAGGTTTAAGCGGTGTATAGATAATGGATGGATGCTATCTCTTCAGAATGTGTCACACACAGATGAAGTTGAGTTTGTCTAGACAGTCCCAGTTCTCCCACAGTCCCTCTTTGGTCAGAGCTCCACAGCGTTTCCTTGTTGGACACTGGTAGTCCTGACCTCCTTTTTGGGACCAGGCCTCATATTCCAGAGGGTCACCGTTCACCCACAGCCAGCGGTCACCCAGGAAACGCAGGCCTGTCCACACCCGCTCAGTGGTGTTGTTGCGCTTGATCTCAGTCTGGGCCAGAAGCAGATCGGTGTGAGAGAGCAGACTGGGGAGATCAGTTTGTTTGTCTCTGCAGTGGCTCAGAGCGTCCTCCCAGGACATCTTCTCCTCCTCCACAGTCACATCAATGCAGTAGAAATAGTTGGGATTTCTGGCGCTGGTATCAAACCATTTTCCACTCCCACTGATCCCTCCATTGTCCTCAATGCCGTTAGAATCATTTGGTTCATTATCGTCCCAGTTCTGGTATGTAATGTGTGCCCCTCCTGACCACTTCCAAGCAGGACGGTTGTTGGGATCTCGCTGAAGGCCGATCCATCCTTTGTAAAGATTTCCACCTTCAGCTTTCACAAGCTTGTCTATCTCTCTCTGGCTGTTAAAATAAGAAAGATCAGTGTGATGTTGTCGGCAGTAAGCCTGAGCTTCAGGCCAGTTTTTATACTCCTGGATGAGAATGTGTTTTCCTATATCTCCCTCAACAGCAATGCAAAGACAAACGAAGAAGATGATTCTTTCCATGGTCACTGCTCTGTAGCTGAAGATGAGAATGTTGTCTGTGGCTGTTTCTTCACCAAGGGTCATTTAAATCACTTGAGGACATGACTTTGCATGGCTCTATCTTGTTTACACAAGCAAAGCATATTCATGGTGGCTTAAAGGTAGAGAAACCAGGCTTTGAAGTGTACACCACATTTGTTGAAAGTGTTCAGGATAAAAATTCTGTTGTTCTGTATCTCTCAATGTAAAAAAAAATGAAGAAGTTGATTCTTTCCATGGTCACGACTCTGTAGCTGAAGCTGAGGTTGTTTTCTGTGGCTGCTGCTTTAAGTCATTTAAATCACTGGAGGATGTAACTTTGCATGAGTATGTTTTGTTTACACAAACAAGGCTGATTCATTACGATTTTAAAACAAAAACAAATGTCCCTAACAAGCACATAACACTGAGGAAGATGAGAGAACAGATAAAATGGATCCAGTGGATTTAATGTTATTTTATCTTGAACTGGTTTACAACAACATTCTGTCCTCTAGTGCTTTGTTGTTGTCTCAAACCATGGATAGGTCTGGTTGTCATGTGTCGATGCTGTAGTGTATCCTATTTTGTCATTTTGCCTTTTTCCTTCTTTTTTTGGAATACAAAAATGTCCCCATTGAAACCCATGAAAGCTGCTGCCTTAGACCCCCCCCCCCCATTAGACCTGGTGGTAATCCTTCATTTAGCTTCACAGGAATCACAGCACACAAACTGATCTTCTGCTTGTCTTCACTGAGGAGGACATCTCAAAGATTTGCCTCTCTTCAGGTGAGACGTTGCTGAAAACGTTGCAACTGAGGTCCACAGCGTATGCAGGTCTGCTCAATGTATAGCAGCTGCTGCTGTCCATGTTGTTGTTGTTGCTGCTGTCACTTAAACTACACCTCATCCTCTTCAGAGGAGCCTCTCCATCATCAGTGACCTTCCTCTTGTTCATCCATGATGACAGATCCTCAGGGTTTGAACTAGACTCAAAAGTGATGGGGATGAGAGTCCACTTCATTGTGTTGCTGTGTGTCTGTGCTTCACCTCCAGACCTCTATTTCTGCTACTGACACCCGGCATGTTGCTCTCTCCAAAAGAGGAAAAGCAGACAACAACTTAGGTCTTTGGCAGTGCATTTCATTTATCAATGAACATCATCCTAATTAATAATAATATTCTAACCTTCATTGATCCATTTGAGGAAATTCCTTCTCTGTATTTGACTCATTCTATTCATAGTTAACCTTAACTATACACACCAAGAGCAGTGGGCTGCTGTGGTGCAGCACCCGGAGAGCAGTCAGGGGTTAAGGGCCTTGCTTAAGGTGGTGACTGAGACAAGTGGTCACTCTTACTTTCCCACCTCAACCTCTTGCCAGTTTAGGGACTCCAGCTGGCGACCCACCGGTTACAAGTTCCCTTCACAAACCACTAGGCCACCACTGCCCCAATTCAATCAATTCAAGCACTAAAGTTACAGTTTGCATCTGTGCTGACTGAGGTCAGGTGACAAAATGTCTTCACACTCATCCTCCTCTATTTCACTGTCACGATCAGAGATGAGTTCCAGAGCTTTCAGGGCTGTCACCTGTCTACTACTGCTGCTCATTTTGTAAAGCTCTGACAGAGAGTATAGCATAAGTAGCCGCACAGTGTAATGTTGGTAGGACTCCCTTGCAGACAAACTTTATATGTTTTGCCTCTCCCCTGCTGAGTGTCCACACATTGTGGGTGGAGTTTGCCCACTGGGACAGAAAAGGTTCCCGTGAAAAGTCATACGAACACCTGCATTCTCGCACTTTACAGATGAATCCAAGAGAATAGGGAGAGGGTGTGTGTGTGTGTGTGTGTGTGTGTGTGTTTGCTCTTCTTCAGCAGCAGCTCAGTCATGTCTTCAGCAGTCACCTCAGAGGGGAGCTGATGTTTTTGCTGGAGCCTCAGAAGTTCAAACATCAATCTGATCTGACCGACCAACAAAACAACATGTGTCTTTTTGTGTCTGTTCAGAAAATTGTTCATGAGATTTCACCTGCTGCTTTCTTTTAGTGTGAACATGAAACTATAGTTGGTCCTACCTGAGACTGACAAGAGGCCATTTGCCAGCAGGTCTGCAGAGTCTGCTCATACACTGGTGTGTCAAACAACATCTGTGAAGGAAACATGATAATGTTGCTTCTCGGTTTGTCCTCCAGAGTTTGAACTACACCTGAAAATGTTGACAGATTAAGTCTACTAACTAAAACCTCTCACATACCTTGATGGGGCTGTAGATGCCACAGGTTCCTTCAATAAACTCCATGAATATCTGGATGCTGTATATCTCAGCACAGAACAGGTTTAAGAGTCAAAGCGACAAGAAACGTTTCACAACGATTTCAAGCTCAGCGATAAAGTGGAGGTTCCTCAAACAGATTTGATCCTTCAGATACAGATGAACACTGTGTTCGGGTTGAAGAGTGAGTGAAGTCTGCAGAGAGATTGTCTTTGTTGAGTCTCAGCTGTCAACATTCTGGAACTCCTAATGTCATTGTTCATATCTGGGTCAAAGGTCACCTGATTGATCAATGATAGATGTGGGACTTTATGAATAGTGGAAATGTTTACAGATGTAAGGGTGTGGATTTCTATCTATATAACTAGAGTCTTAAATGTACAACCTACATTTATGTAATCAAACATGTAATGAATATGCAGAATAAGACAGTCCAGGACCATGGTGCGTGTGTGTTTGAGGACTTGGCTCTGCATAATGACAACTCTGGATAATTGGATAAACAACTATTATTAACAAGAACTACAGAATTTTATTATTACAAACCAACACTAGTGTAGCAGACTGTCTTTCATTCACCTCTGTGGACTACAAAATGGATTTTTTCAACATTTTATGACTTTCATGTTTTAAATGATATATGAGCTTCAAGTCACATTGCAGCTAAGTGGTTGGATGACACTTCTTCCTGCCTATGATTACTGTTACAAACAATCAATACTGGTGTCATTGATTCCAGCATTTTGTTATGTTTCGTGGTTGACCTTGATGCATCAACACAACGACACTCAGGCACCATAAGAATGTTCTTTGGTGGCTTTTAATTTGTTGTTTTCAGCATTTCTTGTTTCATCCAAGCCAAGAGTCTGCAGGCTAACAGACCACTTTGCTCCTGTTCACTCCCCATTCTTCTTCTTTTCTGTCAGTTGTTTCTATATTTCAACATTATATAGTATGTTTTCATGTTTGCTGTGCTGTAATTTGATTAGTGCAATATGAATTTAGCAACATGTAACATGGCAGTTCAGCATCAGTGGAAATAATGATTGTTTTTTAATTAGGTGTTGATGCAGGGGTCCTGTGCAATACTCTTCCATCTTTATATTCAACTTAAATAAGACAGGAAAGGATGTGCTCACATTCTCCTTTGTTGCTTATTACTCCATTTGTGTCTGTGTAAGAAGGCCCAAATTGACAATAAAGACTATTTTTTGTTGTGTCTAACATGAATGAGCATACACACAAGTAAATTGTAGTAAAGCCGTTGTTTTTAGGATTTATTTACTCTTCCTGACTGAATTTTGTACACTTTTCAAATAGTTCAGCACTATTGTGTTTATTATCCCCAACCTCATCAGCATCTGGATCCCTCCTGGAGTCCTTGCTGCCTTCACTTGCTGCTCGTTTGCTCCTACTTCGGACTGAACAAGTCAGAGCAAAAAGTGAGATTCACTGGTCTGTGGTTATGTGTGTTGAAGTAAATAAGTCAGCCAAATACGAATACAAACAAATCAACAAGAACGGACAAAATGCAACTTAGTGTACTGGCAACAATCTGTCACAGAAGAGGTGTGTTTAATGATATTAACAACTACCAGGTAACCTTTTAAATTAACTTTACTGAGTGATTAATGTTAGATCTAATGCTGATGTCTCTATTTACTTCACTCTAACTTTGCATTTTGTTTGCTGACATTCTTTGGTTAAAGTTCAAATCTCTCACTCTACCAGTTCTTCACACATGACCACATGTTTAGTGGCTTTAATGGAAAGTACAAATATGACAACATGGTGGAAGGGGAAGGAGCAAAAACCAATACCCCAGTATGACATCTATACATTGGTGGTGGACACATTTTATACTCAGAGACACTCTGCAGTGTCAGAGTTGGATGGAGACTCTTTTAGCTCTGCTTGTCTTAAACGGTAGCATTATAAAATTAGAAGCATACATAATGCCTGACTTGTCGCATTTCTGACGGACAGGAACGCAGCAGAGCCTCGGTTCACACTTCCTCCTAGCAGCTTATTCAAACTGAAGTGTCACAAGTTCATTAAAGAGGACTCCTCAGATTTAACGCTCCTACAAAGTTGTCGGACAACTTTTAAACTGATCAAAATCAATGCAACTTAACCTCTTTTTTCCCCCGACATTCTTCCTTTTCAAAAATCTGGAACCCACATTAACCACAAGGCAGCTCAACCTCAGACAGTTTGGTCTGAGATACATGTGCTAATCTACAAGCAGCTAATGTAACCTTGACTTGCTCCTCCCCCCATCAGAAATAAGATGTGAACTACAGATGTCTAAATAATTCACTTCTTTCTATCTCTACTCCTTGAGGTTTTTTCTTATTTTTTTATATTTGTAGTCCTCAGCCACAGCTGAGACTGACTCAAGTCACATCACTGGAGGACATTTGGCAGCGTTCAGACACTTCATGACTGAATAGTTGTGTGAAATTTAGTTTTTGGTGAACTGACAACATTCAGTATCTGTTAACTCTCTCCCGTCACATAGAAAGGTAAGAAATAGGTGTATTTTTTCATGCATGTTCCACTCTTGGTGTTGTGCTTTCTTCATCGGTATAATGCCATACTTAGCAGGGAGACGTCAGCAACGACATCTATTTAGTAGACATTTTGAAAAAGAACGATGAAGACTCATCTTTC
This sequence comes from Dascyllus trimaculatus, assembly GCA_024666655.1. Classification (NCBI taxonomy): domain Eukaryota; kingdom Metazoa; phylum Chordata; class Actinopteri; family Pomacentridae; genus Dascyllus; species Dascyllus trimaculatus. The sequence goes on along the minus strand of CM045447.1, from coordinate 9,208,267 downwards.
TCTGGAGCTCTAACAGACATACAGACAACTAAATAACATACATCCATCTGCTCAGAGCAGAACATGAATAAGCACCCATTGAGTTTTAGCACTTCAGTTTGTGGTCGGTCCAGCAGAAGGCAATATCATTACAGAACATGGTCTTAGCAGGTAATTGTGTACAAATTCTGAGGCATTTACTCATCAATTGTATAGGCACAGTGGCATTTTCCACTGTTTTCAGATGTGGCCTTCATCAAAGAATCACTAACAACGCTCAATCAGACGATGGAAACTGCAAAACAAAGTGGACAACTTCAGCCCACGCACACCCTCATCCACAGATAAAATGACTGTATTAGCTCGCATACCGAATGCAGTTAGCAACCCCTCTGCCTCACTCTGCCCTCTAGCACTTAGGGCTTTGTCCTCCAGAGGGCGCCACTATCACAGCCCATGATCCCAGCAGCAGATTTTGCATTCAGTGAAACAGACCACTGTGCTGCTGAGGCATACTTAACACTGTTGCAGGTTATGTATCCAGTAGTAAATTCCAGTGTGACCTGTTTATTTCATTCATGTTACTGTGTGTCAAGATCACAGATCTCCATTTTATTTTTCTGCTCTCAGTTTATCAAATGGAGATAATTCAACAAGTAATGTGAGAAACTCCTTGGTACTACAGCAGGTGCAGTGTGTGTGAACAGCTGATCAGGGTTTGCAGCCTCGACCTGTTCATTGCCCAGTCATAACACTGTGAAGAAACAGGAAACTGCAGAAGAGACAAGGCCACGTTGCTTGTATGTGTGTGCACGTGTTGCACTGTAAAAAATTATAATTTTGCTGGTTTGTTAAATTACAAATAATCTCTAGCAAATCACATCACAGAAAAAAGTATTAGCGTACATGTTAACAATAAAAAGGGTCCAAACTGTAAAGAATGTCCACATCCAAAATCTATGTTTTTAAATAATAATCATTCTTGAGACTTTGATTAAGTTTTACCTCTGTTATGACAGTGACACTTAAGAAGAAAGACCGAGTAGCAAAAGGGGCTGAGAATGTCAGGGACGGAGTAAAACAGCAGAAAAAAAGGGATCATAGCACTTAACAGAGCTTAGCAGCTAAAAACCTGAACCGCCAGGTATGACCAGTGAGCCATTATAAGCCTGCTACTGTTTTGACATGACTCAAGTCCAGTAGGGTTCAGTAAAGCCCATTAGAACGCCTGAAAACTTCTAAGAACATTGATGTGGGACAGAAAACAAGGGGTGACTGTTCTCACACTGTTGACAGTAATTAAGATGTGGCTAATATTCAGTATATTAACACCATCTAACATCTTTATACAGTTTTTTAATAGTTGTTTGTTTTACATGAGTACACATGTTCTCTGGGTTCTCTTTATCCAAGTTATGATAGCAACAGGGCCTTTCAGATGTTGCTCTCCTCAGTAACATGGTCCAGCTCCTACTGGGGGATCAAAAGTAGCTGATGGTAAGGATTCTGGAGTGGAGAGGATAGGCTCCAGCCGCCCCGTGACCCTACCGAGGACTAAGCGGTGTATGGATAATGGATGGATGGACATCAATAATGTAGACAATCATTTTTGAGAACTGAGAAATGCTGTACCCAAACGGACCTGATCTTCTTCCCTGTACCTGGCTGTAATGCAAACACTGATCTGCCAGAACATTAAGACCTCTTGCTAATATTGTGTAGGCCCCCTCTCGTGCTCCCGTCCTGTGGTGTCCGACAGCGGTACGCTGCCAGCGGAACCTTTGGATTGTGTGACTTTGGGGACTCCATGGATCAGGGTTATTCTGGCACAGCTGCGGATGCTCAATCAGATTGGGATCTGGAGCCTGGGTCAGTGCCTAGAGGTGTTTGTCACATTCCTCAAGCCCCTCCTTGAGATATGGTGGGGTGCATTGTAAGGCTGGGGGAGGCCACTGCTGTTGGGAAGTGTCACTGGCATGAGGGGGTTGTTCCTCCAACAATGTGTAGGCAGAAGGAGGATGCACTTCACCTGTCTGTGGTTATAACACGTGGCAGATTGGTGATCTCCAACACCTTTGCCAAGAAGGCTGATAAAATACATTGTGGTTTTTCTGTTATTTCCTACTTGCTGATTGAAACAGCATGGCTAATCCACTGCTTATTTCTGCTCAAAACTCCACTTTCTGTCAGAGTGACGGATGACAAATGCAACTTGTTTTACAGCACTTCCATCATGATCAGCGTTGTGTCATCACAACCAGATCTTCTTCTTGGACCCTCTCAGGTATTTGGTTACACATAATGTTAAACAAACCTGAAACCCACAGAAATAGAATAAGACCTGGACAAAAAGGTGATTTATCCTGTTTTCATTTGATGCTACTATCTCTCATGTGCAGATATTACATAACTGTGCCTTTGAGCTTTAATAGAGAACTCTCCAGGCAGCTCTTGGTGCCAAACACAACCAGACAGACTAATTAGACAAATCAGAATTTTGTGCCTCTCCATACCAGAGCAAAGCCTCATCGGCTTTGATAACCTCTGCAATTTGCCCTCCAGCCGTTCACTTTCAGCCCCTCCAGCTCAGGCATGTTGAGCACTTGTCTCGGTCTTTTCCAGGACTTTTAATGACTTCTTCACAGTGATATGGAGGATAATAATGAGGGCTGATGAAAAGGAGAGTGGAGACAGGCTACTTCATGTCTCAACACAAGTGAGACTCTCACCTGCTGGCAATTTGGAAAGCAGGTAATAACAACACTTTGTAATGAAGGCACAAACACGCACAGGGATTGTTGAGTTGTGTTTGCTTTGCCAAACCAACTTTATTCTTTATCCAAAAGTCATTAGTTCCAGCATTGAATGAAAGTTATTATGGTAACTGTAAATACACATACAAACAAGCCAGTTTTCCTGCTTTGTGCCTGTTTTCCTGTTACTGAAGTGAATGTGACATGACTTTTAGTGTTGAGTCCTCGTACAGAGCATTAAATTTGTGAAAAAGTACACACAAACTATATTCGTAAACTTATCAACATGTAGCCAGTTTCCAGTTTTTAGGTGCACATAGCTAAGATGAATGCAGTCTAATCCCACAGCAGTCCAATAAATCCTGCCATCATCACGGTAATGATTTACTTTAGTTGTCAGACCTTGCCCACACTATTATGGACACCTGTCATTTTTCCAGATTAACTCCATTAGACACACTAGAATGCAACAATGACCACATATAAGCATGCCAGACCAGTCAACATATAGGATACGTCAAATATCAGACAAGAGCTTTCTGTTATTTTTATTTCTTTTGTGAACTTTAAACTGGATATGGTGCAGAACATGTGACACTGGGAACATCAGGTGCAGAGGCTGTGCCAGTGAGGTGGTGCAGCAGTGCCAAGTTATGTTGTAAGCTTGTATTTGCTGTTTGTCTAATTATGAAAAACTAATCGCAATGAAAAGTTTGAAAAAAAAATCTCACTTTGAGAGACCTAAAATGCTGTTCATGTGTGGGTAAGTGGCCCAGATGTAGAGGAAAATGTTTGTTTTGCAAAAGATCTCTAGGCTATTGGGCCCAGTGAGGTGTTAATTCAACTGTATGCTCAGGCCTGAGGCTGCAGTTTGTGTGAACTGCTTCCTCCACAGAAGGGTTTCTGTTTTTTAATCTATCATTGCTGTTCAATGGCATCTACTCTACAGGTGGTACCACAACAACATGGTAACCTAAAGTTGCCAATAACATGACATGATTGTACTTTGACATAGATCAGGATCCAGATGCAGATATGAAACTGCAGCAAAGGTCTACATGATACATTTACATCCCATTCTGGCATGTTTTCATTTGTTATTTAATTCAACAAAAGGAACAAAGCTCCTGTATAAACACTCTTATATAAGAATATTTATCATCTTTCAGCATGCCCTAACTGGCACTTTTAAAAACTTTTCTCTCTCAAGTTTAGATGTGGCTAAAACCACTCTGACATCTGTCAACACATATACAGTTTCTGCAGCTGCGGCAGGCAAACAGCAGACTCAATGAGGTTGGTGACAGAGTGTTAACAGAGTCGACTTTCAGCCACATTCAGATCAGCCACTAATCAGAGGAAGTGTTAGTAGATGTTGTTTGAAGATTTTTTTTTTATCTTGCCCAATTGGCAGCTTGCTATAGGATAAAGAATGTTCTGATTTGCCCAATTTTCTTTAAACCAATCACAATCATCTTGGATGGCACTAAGCCCATGATGCAGCAGTGGTGCCCTTGTAGAACAGTGCTGCAAAACTGCAGATGCTGCAAACAAAAAGGCAGGCCTACCTTACTGCATCATCAAAATCTTTGTTAAACATGCTATTTTTTTTAGCATGTAGGTTGCTGCTTGGAGGCTGTTGTTTCTCACAGTGAAGGTGATCTTGAAAAGGGGACCATGGAGACAGCAGAAGGGAAGGAGAGTATTGTGTGAAATATATGTTCAGTGGCAGGTTTATACCAACAGTCTAAAGCTGACTGTTTAGTCAGACTAAGAGCAACACTTCCATTATGTTTGTGTCTACCAGGGGACTGTAAGCCCAGTACCCACTCTCCTTTAGCTCTGCTTTGCTCTATATCGACTCTATATAACTGGCAGGTGGTGTACAGTGACTTGTGCAGAATTTGTCACTAAAATACCATAAATGAAAAGTTGGATCAGACTTGGGCGATACTTTCCAGTTGGCTAATGGCTGTCAGTGACATCTGTAATCACAACTAGTCATGATGACTTGTTTATGTAAAAATGTTGATTATAGCTGTTTTAGGGAGCTTTGAAAAGTATATATATATATATGTCCAACCACATTTTTTAGCTTTTATCAGTAAACCTCTTTTTCATTGAGTTTTGTTGTATGTACGAGAAGAAATAGCAACCTAAAAAGAAAACAGGAAACAAAACATTCCCACCCACAACACAACTTCCCTCATGCGCTGCAATACAATACACAGAATTTTACAGAAATAAATACAACCATATGTACTTTTTTATCAGACAGTGTTTTAAAAAGAAACAAAAACAGAAAACAGAAAACACTGATTACTTCAGTAAGACATTGAGTTACTACGGTATGGAGTTAGAATCAGAGTTTTTGTAGAAAGGTGCCCATGTTGTGCCCTTAAAAAGGGGAGTAGCGAGGGGAGAATCATAAGTAAACATAGCACACTGCTTGTCCGCTCGCTCGACTGTATTGAGTGCAATTTCTTAGCAATACACAGAGAAACTCTACCATTGTCAACAAATACATTGAATATCTCCAACATTATTCACACATAAATGCATTCAGTTTTAAATGATATTGTTTAACTCATCTCTTACCTGTTTTTAAGTCATTAACATATATTCTTCCCAAGCTTTTATCTCGAAACATATGGTTTATCACAAAATGTATCTGAACTATTTTGGCTTCATGGGAACAGGGTTTTTACAATCATGAAATTAGCCAATGAACTTTACATTGCAGTTATGACAGTGAACATGACTTATTTAAACACTAGCAACAACTTAGCAGACAGTCAAACTCTAAACTGGGATCACAAGGTCGCTAGGAGCTAGCTTACATACCAACCAGGATCCTGTAAACAGTTCAAATAGTGCAAAGAATACAAAACACAAACCCTTATGTAAACTGAGACACCAAAGAGATGTCACAAACGGGTTTTTTTAGTTTTATATCGTGTTGTGTTCAGCAGACATTACCTTTAAAAGGGGAGTAGCGAGGGGAGAATCATAAGAAAACACAGCACGCTGCTCGTCTGCTCACTCGACTGTATTGAGTGATGGAAAAGTGGGCGCTCACCCCCTGCTGGAGCCCCAAGGCATAACTAACCGATCAATGCACATTTCAACCCCACAGGCAGTTACTTGCGTAGAGGGTTACTTGTGTCACTAGCAATTATTACCTCTGCCAAGGAGGTTATGTGATGGCAGGCATTGGTTTGTTTGTTTGTTTGTTTGTTTGTTTGTGTGAAAAATACCTCGAAAAGTAAAGGACAGATTTGGATGAAATTTTCAGGAAATCTGTGAAATGGGACAAGGAAAAAGTGATTCAATTTTGAGACTGATCCAGATCACTGTCTCCATCCAGGATTTTTTTAAAAATGTAAATGTGACTGGGTTGACAATTAAATGCACTTTACTCTAAAAGCCATCAGAGGGCACTCTTGTTTTTGGGGTAACCCCCTGTGACCACATGAGATTTTGGGTCTCCACGCCACAGACGGCGCAATGGCAGAGTTCTCTTTCCTTCCTGAGCGATATATGCACGGTTGGGCCGGCATTCTTATCTCTGGTTGTCTAAGAAGCTGGGAGACAGTTAGGAGCTGCGGCGCTAGAGGCCACGCCTGTTCATTAGGTCGGATGGGGTGAACGCCACATTGTCGGTAGGACATTTGAACTGTATGTAACTACATTTGTATCTGTCACGTTCCATACAAAATATGTGAACTGGGAGATTGTGTTGGGGGTGGACTGAAGGTCCTTGATGGAAGTATGTGCTCTCTGAGTGCTTTTCTAGTTGTTTTGTATTATTGTAAATAGTAGGGAATGTCATTGTACTAATTTGATATCGTCAATAAATGTAAAAAAAAAAACCCTGTGTCACTAGCGGCCATTATACAAGGCATTACCTGTAGGTCACAGCTAAATCAAGCCATGCAAAAGTGAATCTGTATCACTGTTGATCATGTACCACACACAGAGTCTCCAAAATTTTTCTGATTTGTGATTCTGGTCGTGAGTCAGTTTTTCCAGAGAAAGAAGAGCTGATATCTTTGACACATATTGACCGTAAGGACATGCGAAGCTGACCACCGCAGTAATATGCATTTCTTAGCAAGGAATAACAGAATTGTTAATAGAGACCTTGTATCTGTGTCAAAAAGATTACCAGGTGCAAGGTCTAACAAATAGAAACAGAATGACATTGTGAAACATTTACCAGTCACTTCCTGAATACCAGAGTGTACATCTTTCCAAAACATTTTGATGTGATCCTTAAACCTCTTTTGAATGCAACAGGAATGTGTCTGTTTCTCTTGAAGGCCATTGTGACAAATGTAATAAATCTCCCAGTAAGACTACAACAATGCAACTCAAAAATAACACAGGTTGATTACGTTTAAAAGCAAAGAGCACTTCAGTATAACCTAAAGCACTCACACAGGAACATTCTACCCCTCTGTTCCACTCTGTCTTTCCTGCTGCTCATTACAATCACACAAAGCATCTGTGTCAGCGTCCTGATTTGGAGTTAATACGATGCTTCCTCCTTCATCTGGAAGCTAGCGTGGCCCTCAGAGTGATGCCATGATGTCACCTCACTGTGAGTGTGTGTATCGCATGTGAACACACACACACACACACACACACACACACACACACACACACACAGCAAAACACTACCTCCGCTACTTCCCTCCATTACCCCTCTTTAGACAGCGTAGCATTGTTTCCGAGCCAAAATTACCACATCAGCAGCCCTCCAAAAACACCCCACATCCTTCGCTCTCAACTCGGCGACAATGAGGCAGAAATCCCTCTTTTGGAAGAGGAGAGAGGGGGATTTCTTCTCTCTCCAGTTCCCAGCGTGGTAATAACTGCCGTGAGAGCTTTACTAATTGGCCTCTTAATCTTTTGAAACCAGTAAAAATGGAGAATCAGAGAGGGTGAGAGAGGTCGAAAATGAGACTGATATGAAGAGAGAGAGAGAGAGAAAGTGGCTCATGTACTGTGGAAAACTGTGCTTATGCATGTTGAGTGTGAGCTTGTTTTACTCTATATGAGAGCGTATGTGCATAGATGTAGATCTGTAAGTGTGTACAGTATGTGTGTGGTCTGTGTATGTGTGAATGTGGGCGTGATGGTGTGTATGTGTGCACGTCTGTATATGCAGTGTTTGCACACTTCTGTGAGTGTTTACGTGGATTATGCATGTGCTTCCAGTTTGTGTGTGATTGTGTGTGTGGTCAGGGGGGGTTCACCAACACTTCCTGATGATTCATCAATGGAAAACACAATTAACTCCCTCACTGCCTCCCAATTATTTCCGCAGAGGAGATTAAACTCTCCCAACTGAAACGATGAACAATTGAGGACGGACAAACGTTTGAATCAAATGTTCCACTGGTCAAACTATCCAGCGGCGCCTGTTTTCACACTCTGCAGTCATAGCAGCCTAACAGCTGTCAGCTGGGACGCCCTGTCAACTCAAGTGAAGGGCTTCTTGTTTTCTTGTTTTCTCTCTCTTTTTTCTCTTTGTTTTTAGTCACTCAGGCCCAGCAGTGTCGATCACAGTTCTGTTGATCATCACCTTATCACATGCATCAATTGGCCAAAACCAGAGGGGGAGGTGATAGAATTGGAGGAAGAGGAAAAGGGAAGAGGTGTTGACCTTCTGGTGCAGCTGGTTAGAAGTGGACGGTGGTTTGGCTCGATGCACATCAGCAGACAAATAAAAGCCAAACACATTTTTAAAATGTCTTTTTTTTGTTTACATCTAAGCAGATTTTTTGTCCTTCATTTCACGTAGTTTATCCTGCTTGTCCTTAAAACTCAGTTACTTTGTAAACATGTGTATTTCTGCATGTCTTATACAGGATATCTTGATATGATTTCACAAAAAGAATAAAAAAGACACCCTACAAGGGAGATGCTAGGAACACAAGTGTTTGTATACACTGTGGTCTTTCCAAAAAAATTTTACAACTACTTTAAAATCCTCATCTGAGTATCTCAGCGTGGGCATTTTCCAAATTAACCACAGTGGCTTTGTTAGCCACTTAGCAGCTCTACTGCAGTGTTGTGGCTATTAGAGGGCGAGCACTGTGCTTTCACTTTCCCACCACTATTTATCTGGCCAACGTGGAATCAAACAAACAATTCTTTCACCACAAGCCTGAGTCTCTAACCTTTGGGCTGCTACACGTCATTCAACTGAGTAGAATGTAAAACAACACTGGCTTCCTCTCATGTGACATCATGGCGTGACTGACCCAGTGTTTGGGACTCTGGGATGAGCAGGCAGCTTTGTTTCAAGCTGACTGCATAAGAAAATCATCATCCAACCAGTATTAACACTGGACTGTAGCTCCTAAAGTCTGAAGAGGTACATGTTTATTTGATAAAGACACTCTCTCAACCAGCGAACTCATCCTAACATCCTGCCAGCATCATTGACTGTACATGGTCACCAGTGAGTGTAAGTTGCCTCATGTGCTTAACTGAGTATAGGAGGTAATTTAGTCTGCAACTGCAAAATGACGAGAATATTCAAGCTCAAAGCAAAGATATTTTTACTACTTTACACTGGCTTCTAGATTTTAAAATACTACATGCTGATATGGCTGTCAGGTAGAAGCACCAAGATAAAGCTCTTGAGGAAATGGCGTCAAACAAATCTTTTCCTGTGTCTAATCTGCAGATCAGGAAGGTCACGTCTTTACAGGCGGGAACATTGTAATATCTTCTTTGATCCCTCGAGTGTCACAGAAGGTCTTCTAGGTCAGTAGGCTTACAAAGGGATCATAGAATGAAGACTTTGTTGTGTGGTTTACTCTGCTGGTTTTCATCAAGGAAAATAAAAAAAAAATTATAGCAGCTAAGGAGGGTACCTTTAATACGTAATTTTTATGCACATTCATAATTATTCAGAATTATAAATTTTGAGACAGGTGATCTGAGGCAGAGCAGAGTGGTGGACAGGTTTCTATGCAGTATGTACTACAAAAGTTGACGTTAGTTTGGTGGTAGTCAGGTGACCGACTGCAGGAAACCAAATTATGGCAACAAGTTATCAGTTATCAGGTCTATCTAGCATACACCGATCAATCATCTGCCTAATACGTATACGTCCCCCTAATGCTCCCCAGATAGTTCTGAACTGTCGGTGCATGCACAATGGACCTTTGAGGAATGTCCTGTGGTGTCCAGAACTGGGAATTTGCCACCAGTGTCTGGGTCCTATGGGTTGTGGGGTGCAGCCTTCGTGGATCCGACTTCAGTTTTTAATTATTTATTTATATAAATTCACAACATCTGCCATCTCACAGCGCTTAATATAGTAAAGTACAGACCTTATGAATTATAAACAGAGAACAGAACACCCAACAATCCAAAGCTGCCTAGGGATTCCCTCCAAGCAGGCAGCCAGCGATGGTGGGAAGGAACCAAAACAAAACCCTAGGATAGGGAGGAGGGGAAAAAACCTTGGACAGAACCAAGCTAAGGGAAGGCAGCCATCTGCCTCGACCGGTTGGGCTGGGAGTGGGAATGAGAGGGGTGGGTATAGCAGGAGCTGTTAGGTTGGGGTGAACAGGACAGCATGTGGTGAGACCAGCAGCTTATCATAGATGTGTAGCTCCAGATCCAGAGACAGCTGCGAAGAGAACAAGCACAGGACACAGGACATCGGGGAAAACACAGAGTTAGTGATATGGAATGGTGATATACAACAGTATACTTGTTTGGTGCATCCCGTGGATACTCCTATGGGTTGGAATCTGCTCTTTGCTGTGTTCCTCAAGATGTTCATGAGCAGTTTTTGTGATGTTGCAGGATGTATTGTCCTGCTGAGATTGACCTCTGCCACTGGGAAGTGTAATTACCATGGGAGGGTGTGCTTGGTCTGCAACGACATGTTTAGATGGGCCCAGACTCAGTATTTTGCCAATTTTGATGGTTTGTACTACTAGAATGGTCTACTATGCTTAAATTTACTGCTGTGAATACTGATCCATCCATTCATCCATCCATTATCTATACACCACTTAATCTTCTGTAGGGTCGCGGGGGACTGGAGCCTATCCCAGTCAACTCAGGGCGAAGGCAGGGGACACCCTGAACAGGTCGCCAGCCTATCACAGGACTACACAGAGAGACAGACAACCTCATTCATACCTATGGACGATTTAGAATAATCAATTAACTTCAGCATGTTTTTGGACTGTGGGAGGAAGCCGGAGTACCCGGTGAAAACCCACGCATGCACAGGGAGACAGGCAAACTCCACACAGAAAGATCCCAGGCGTCCTAACTGGGACGCGAACCAGGGATTGTGAATACTGATACTGCACTTAATTACAGAACGGTGAACCACACATGAGTTGTAAGTGGCAGTGACTTTATTTTAAGAAAAAGGTAAATAAACATGCTAAACACATATAAACCAAACATTTTGGAAGTCAGAGGTGAATAAGGAGGTCTGACAAACTGCCACCACTATATGGAGCCACCAGGCCAGGTAAACCACCCGCCTCCTGCAGGTAGAGGCCTTCTCAGAGTTATGTTTAAACATTGAAAGCATTAGCAGTGAGCAACATAAATGGGGTCTATCTCTGTGATATCTCTTTCCATGGGTTTTCTTTTGATAATGTTAAGGTTTGTTCCCACCACCTTCAGCTGTTGCCCTTTTTGCTTACCAGTTCTTCATCTGTTAATTCCAATCAACCCATTGTCACCGCTGCATGAAAGACATAATTTCCCAACAAAATATCATTGGTGTTTAGACACAACAAAAGTCTAAGCCTTTGTGAGCTGACTGTTGAGTGAATCATTCCACGATGATGCCAAATGCAGTTAGACTCATTAGGCTGGAAACCTCAAGATAAGCCTCACCTTTGGTTTGAGTCCTGGGAATTTTTCCCATTGTGCTTGTGTCTTAATGGAGCATCTACACTGAATACTTGGCACTTTTCTGATGAAGTTGAACCAAATTGAATTGTGATTTATGAATCTTCGACAGAGATCAGTAAACATTCCTTTGAGTCACAGATCATTACTTTAATACCTCCTGGCTGTAGCAATGTGGGAACTAAACCAGTGGTGAGGCTTTATCCAACTGTTCCGTCGCCTTGTTGCTTTGATTCTCGTCTGCAGAAGCAGACGTGTGAAAGCAGCTTTTTTGTCTTTGCCATCTGAGCACACAGACAAGGCTTACAGATGTTAAGAATGGTACAGGAAGTACTCATGCAAGATCAGAGATGTTTTGTCCCAAGGCTCTGATAAGAGAGCAGAGACATGTCTGTGCCATTTCAGAAACATTCCTCAGTTCAGTCCACATATTGATGCAATTTTCTGCCTTGTGTTATGCAGTCTTTACTACATCCACTCGGGAGATTATGTGTTTCAGTCCAGGATATTTAAGGACATTTTAGCAACAGTTGATTAAATGTTAGCTGACTGGCCAAGTAATAACTGTCGCAAGGGCTGGTGCGGATATTTTTAGAGAATGCCTTCAAGTTGGAGAAGGGTTAGCACTTTTTCCAATGAACAACTGCACTTACTTGAATGAAAACTGTTTTGCACAACTGATAATTCTCTATCACCATGTGTAATCCAACGAAGATCCAGATCTAGCTGCGAAATAAAACATGTCTAAATATTTATCATTTATTTAGGTGTAAGGTTTGAACTGTTTGCAGTACATATGTGGTGGTTTGTGCTCTCTGAGTGCTCTCCAGTTTGGTTAGTAAATCTGATTCAGATCGGTGGGAGGTCCAGCACTTACTGTATGCCCCTTCCAGTTAAGCTGGCTCTCTGTCTTCATGACTCTGAGTTCACCCAGCACAAGGGCCCTGTGTTTTCACTTTCCCAAACAGACTCTAAATAAAGCATTCTCTCAGAGCCTTGTGGCCTGTGATGAACAGACGGCTGGGGTGGGGACTTGTGGTGGTGTGGGGTGACGTTACATATAGGTAAATGCCGGCATGTTTGAGATGGTAATCCAGGATAAGTCTCCAGTTGGCCGATGACCAAACATTCATGCGTCGCACAATAGCTTTTGGCAGGTGTCCAACAGTGGACTTACTCTGGGTTTAACGGTGAAATCCATTTTGACTTTTTTTTTTTTGGAAAGGGCTTTAATAATTAATGTTGGCTGAATGGAAGAGAGAATGGTTGGGGAAAATGTGTTTAAAGGGTTTTATTATTTTCCAGCATGTGCTTGGTTTCGTGAATAAATTCGGGGATAGCCCTTAACCCCCACCCTGCTCATAAAAGTTTTTATCCCCTCGTGGATTAACTTTTACTGCCTCTGTGTCTCCTAAACACTCGTTTTTTTCTGCTTTGCTGCTCAAATCTGCTCCCCAAATCTGACTGTTATGTTTTCATCTTACTCTTTTCCCACTGGTGTCGTTCAGGTCTCCTCCAGGGCAGCAGTTTGGGTGGGATTGCACAAAAGAAAGTGCTCCTGAGCACGGTCACCAAACGCCAATATGGTGGCAGTCTGCTCCCAGGAAAAGAACTGGGAAAAAATGAAGAAGAAAATGAAAGAGAAACAATCTTTTCCCTTGGTGGTTATAAATAAACTCGATATCTACTCCCTTTGGAAAGTTATGATGGAAAAAAAGAACAAGAGGGAGAAGGAGACGGTTAGAAAGAGAGTTCAAGCACATGTCCTTTTGGAAAACTTTTACATAAAATACAAGTTACAGGTCATTTTTAACTGACATTAATGATGATAAGCAAATGAAATAGATAAACCATACTTAACATATACAAAACTTGAAGCCACTATGTGGAAAATCTACGACTTTGATGATGGTACATTTAAAATGGTTCCCAAGAGCAGTGCAGATCAGCCAAGAAGAAGCAATGAATTTAAACAGGATTGTCAATTTCTTTCTCAAACAAATGCTGTGTCTTGCTTTTTAGAATGCACTGCACTGCACATGTGCCATTATAGTGTATTTTACTGTGTGTGAAAATATACTGCCTTCAGAAATTCCCAAAATGGAACAAACAAGAGTGTCCATGACCTCTGCATGGCCGTCTGCAAACAATTTTGAAGGCCACGTGTTGCATTTTTAGAAATGCAAAATAAACAGTGAACTTAATGACTCAAAATTTCAAATTACTGCTTAATATACGGTGAGCCACCATGTCTGTTATTAAGTGAGTAACTGAGGGAGTGGCACAGCTGAAAACTTAGGTCAGTCTGTACATAGTGACTTTCAACATCACTAACACAATACAGTGAGATTACAACAACTTAGCGAGGCACAAAGTGATGAAAACATATCATTACCTGGTTACACTTGCATTTAAAATGGTGAAATTTTGCAACACAGTGATTTACTTCAGATAGGAGAGCTGCAATCAGTGGATTTAATCAAGCAGTAAAAGTAATTCCACATAAAATTCTCCACTCAAGCTTCGCAAATTAAACTGGATTTTAAATGGTGACAGACAGATAGCAGAGAGGGAGGAAAAAGCTGCATTAAATGGGGGACTTTTACCCAAAGTATACATCCAGTGAGTCCGACTGTGACTGTGCTAACCTTGCTTTGTGGGACAGTGCTAATGCGAACCCAGAGATGAGGTTTGTCCAAGATAGAGGAGGCCATTGTAATGTATCAGCCGTGTGCACCATCCAGTTTATTAAACCCTCCTCCTCTGCTGAAGTGTACAGTAGACTGCTCCACAAGAAAGGAATGTTTTGTAGACATTTATGTGGAAGCAGTCTGTGGTACATTGTCCTAACCAAGCAATCGAGCTTCATTAAAAAACTAGTTAACTCCGAGAGCTCACCCTCTTCAGTAGTTCTTTATTGGATTAGATGATGTACAATAAGAGCAACATGCCAAAGGGGAGTAAACGGCACAGTAAAGAAAAAACTGAAAAAAAACTCTGAGAGCTAATTTGTGACCAATGAGAACAAGCCTGACTGATGGAGTCTCAGATATCTCACAAAAACATGCAGATTGATTTGGCTGCGCCTCTTACTGCTGTGCAGGCTTTTAAAACAAAACCATGATTATCCAATGAAATGTTGCCAGTACATTTCCAGAGCTGACATTTCTCCTCTCTGCCTGCGACACGCTCGAGCTTTGACAGCAGGGAGCCCTTACTGGCCCAAAGACAGACAACAAGACTGGAAGAAAAAAAAAAAAGAAGAAAGAAGAAGACAGAACAGAACAAGTGGGATGCATCAGGGAGCTCACAGAAGAAGCTGCTGCCAAGAGGAAGTGACAGCGTCACGGCACCAGTGACGCCATTCAAGATTCGAATCGGTTCTGACCCGTTTCCCCTCCATCATTCCGGTTCTTTGTCTCACTGTGTGTGTGTGTGTGTGTGTGTGTGTGTGTGTGTGTGTGTGTGTCTGTGTATGAGTTGGTTACACTGAAGCTTTTCAGGAGAGATGGAAGCAGGGAGACAGAGGTGGATTTTTGTTGTAATGGTATTAGCCTCTGTCAGGCTAAATGGGCTTTAATTGGGGGAATGTTTGGTCCAACACTGGCTGGATTTACACACACACTCGCAGGCTCACTCACCCTGCTGTCGTCTTCTTTCATCCAAATAGGCTTTATCTTGGTATCAACAAGCTTATCTTTTTTGTCCTTCTTGCCCTCACTCTCTAAGAGGTTTTCATCTTTTCTCCTCTCCTCTCTTTTTTTCCCCATTGTCTTCACAGGAACCTTTAAGATCGAATCAAATTATCTGACGTTTAATGTCTTGTGAGTGAGTTTAAAGGTAAAGAATTGGGGCTAATTGGCAGTGTGTGTATGTGCACAACAGTGAGATAAAGTGAGTAAATGTGTACGTGCATGTTTGAAGGCTTGAGGCTGGATTTCCAGATTCCAGCGCTGCTTTATGAAGCTTTAGACCTGGAAAGTCTTTTACATTCCCTCAGCAATTTACGTCACTGACCTAAAGAGATGGCTGAAGCAAACACAGACTTTCAGTTTAACACACGTTCAAGAGTGTATTGTTGGTTTATGCTCTATGAATTGCAGCTAAATTATTGCCAACATTAACCATCTAAGGACACCAGCTCCTCCAGACCGGCCTTCCACTGCCGACTATTCAAGGTGTAATCTGTGTGACAGGCTCAAATATCAACCTCTCCTCCTTAGCAGCATACGGTGAAGTGTCGTGCTTCTTTTAGGGATCGAGGCATGGTCATCTAGCCCTCCAAATGTGCTCTGTTTGGAGGGACAGATGACTGCTACCACTTTCCTGAAGAAATGGAACATCCTATGTGGCAGGAGGTAAAATGGGGAGGCAGAAGGGGAATTTGGAGTCACACTTCTTCCACCTTCAGAGACAACAATCATTTGAATGAGCGCCACAATAGATCCACGTCAGGTTAAATATCTACATAGTTGTTTTAAATGCTTGGACAGATTGCAGGTTTCCTGATAATGTAGCGTTGGATACTGAGACCACATTGTTCCTTGATGGTGTGTTTAAAGCATCACATATTTGAAGGTCAGACCAAGAACCTTCTTTTCCCTCGGTCAGTTTTGTCTCCAGTCTGGACACTCATTAATGAGCTTTATTACACAGCAATTAAACACTTGACACGGTCACTGATTCGTGGCACGCACGCACACATGCACACATACACACACACGTGGTTAAGTGGGGAGGATAATTTTAAGGAGCCACTGACTGTAAAAGAAACTTATTCACAGATGTTGCTTTTGGAAAGTCATGAATGAGCCTCCATACAGACAGGTAATTATCACTGAGGGGCTCACTTACTGATGTTCTCCATCACTTCAGTTTATCATCATCATCACCACACTGTTTTGGTCAGGGTCAAAAACTTAAATCTGATCTTTTTCCTTGTTTCTGATGGAGGGTGAAACATGTATCATAAAAATGTAAAGATCAGAAATCATTAAAGCAATTCTGAACTGAATCAGTATAGTCTCTCCATTTGTTTCCAGCAAAAAATTCAGTAAAAGTTGTGTGAAGTTGTGATCCAGCTGTGATCAAACTGAACCGTCGTGATACAGACCATTCTTAGCTGTGGTTTACTGCCTGAGTTAGCGCTGCTGTAATGATCTGCAGTCTATTATGCGAAGCGCGCTCGCAGTTTAGCGCCACGGGGACGCGCACAGCTATATCCTGTGACCGAAAGCATCCCGACTTCATTCACCCCGGAGATCACAGGACCGCTGGGAGCTGATACCAAACTCCTCCGGGCTGCAGAGCGGGGATATTTTTCCTGGTTTTGTTCGGGCTTACAGTTTTCCTCCTCGCATTCAGCAGGACAGAACTGGGCGATTTGGGAGACTGAATTTAAAGTTTATGCTTTAATAACTGTTCATGATTTGCCCACACAAAGTGCCAAGACGCTGCAGGCCGCACAAATATGTGATTTTGGAGGGATCATATTGAGGACAAAATGATGGATACTACTGGATGTGTGAATGCAAAACGTTCCATACTCTTGTTACCAAAACGGAGAGCAGCTGGACATCAACTTGACCTCAGTTAGGTTTCATTATTTGATGAGCTTTATGCTTCTCACTAGTGGACAAATGGCTGTGCAACCCTGAGATTTTTACGTTTTATTTTTTTGACTTACATGAGTTATATTGGAATTTCAACCCCTCTGTTGCCATCAACAATACACACTTATTGCAAGAGAAGAACAAGTTTGGTCCTCTACATTTATTTTCATCCAGGATTTTACAGGTCATTCGACGTTTTACACGCCCTTTCACTGAAGTCGTGGAGGTGGTCTGTCCTCCCGAGGGATGGTTCTGGGCTCCCGAGATCAGGGAGCGACAGCCCGGCTGCTCCAGTGGACTCCATCCTGGTGCCAATGCAGTGGATCTGAGAGGAGATGAGAGTCGCGGTCTACCACCTCCTCGCCGGCTACCTCTGCCTTTTACGCGCCGCTGCTGAGGTGAGCTTCATGGAGATACGCTGTGTTTGTGGTACCCATCTGTTCTGATGCACGCAGTCAGGTGTTTTTAGTTTGAAGTAAAGTAATGCAATACAACTCAGAGAGCAATACAACTAAAGGGTACTGTGGTGCATGCAACTAATTCAATCCACTCTATCTGCGTAATTACGCACGAATATTACATTTACGCACAGTTACTCATCCGTCCTGTCTGAGAAAGTCGCCTCTAAGTGAACTTAAACTGCTTGATGTTTGCATGATCACGAATCTTCGTCCTTTACCAGCTTGCATTTCCACCCTCCATTAAGAACGACTGACTCTCTTGTCACAGGAGTCTCCTCTCCCCCGGGAGCTGCTGGAGCGGCTGTCCCGTAGCGAGATCCGCAGCATCAGCGACCTCCAGCGGCTGCTAGAGATAAACTCCGTAGGTAAATCGCTTCTTTATAATACATTTCACTTGCTGCAACAAAGTTATTCAGTGAAAAAGTCTGTTCATGTGACGTTTTTGGCATCAACACCATAATGCATAACACATTCACAGCTGATTCTAAGGATCATAGATTATAGGATTAGTACTAGGTTATAATAGACGTTTATTTAGTGATGAAGTGCATTCAAGTAAAAACAGGGAGCAAATTAAGGCAATTGAAATGATAATTAGAGGTGTTGTTTTCAGTGGGGTAAAAGATGAAGCTGAGTATGCAGTCCTGACCTCCTCGGGCAAATCATTCTGAAGTGCAGGAGCAGTAGCTGTGAAGGCTCTATCACCTCTGTGTCCAGACCTTGGAACAATGAGGAGAGAGGCATCTGAGGATTTCAGGGAGTGGGAGGGGACATAAGGCAACAAAAGGTCAGAAACATAGCCTGGGGCAAGAGCTGTGTGGGCTTTAAAAGTAAGCAGTAGAATTTTGATATCAATCTGAAGAGTCTTGGATGTGTTCTGAAGGAGGCAGAAGCAGGAACAAGGTTTTTTTTGCTGATGCCATACAGAGAGCACAGAATTAAATTGTCTAGGGACTGCCAGAGAAGGCATGAATGACAGTTTCCAGAGAGAAAGGGGTCTGAAATGTTTCTGAAATTTGGAAAACTAGGCTGAGCCACTGATTTCTAATTCCTGCAGTTACTGAAATGGCGGTTTATTATGAGAATAAAATATATTTGAACTTCTCGAATGAGGAGCACAGGTTGTATCATTGTTATTTTATCAGTTCATAGATAGAAACAATGACCCGACAACCTGTAGCCTTAAAATATCCACAGCAAGTCTTAACTCCACTGAGAGTTACAGCCTGACAAACATCTGTCCACTGGAGGTTTACATGTGCTGCTTCCCTCCCCTGCCTGTCCCTTGAAAGACTCTGAATTGAGGTATTAGCTGCATCTGGTTCAGTGCACAGTAAGAGGATGCTGTTCCTTCTCTACTCATTACTGGAATGCCTCACTGGATGTTGCTAAGAGACCAGTGGCCCGTCTTACACCCTCCTTGAACCCTTAAATTTGTGCTTATCAGCCGCTGCCAGTCGCAAACTAGAAATGAGAGTAAGGTAAATGTTTCTACCACAGATTTGTTTTCTTCAATATCAGTCTACACATTATGATTAGTTCTATTCAGCCTGCCAAACAGTTTGTGAAAACAGTAAAATGCCTTGTATGGTGATGAAAGAGCTTCGTAAAAGTTTATAAAAAGCCCATGATTATGTCACTCTGATGTCAGCATTGGGTATCTCATCTTTAAAATAGACAGTAAAAATTTGTGATATGGCACCAGCGTTAGAAACTGCAGAGAATATGGAGTTTTAAGGATGTGAGCAACAATGACTCACATTATGAGAATTGCTCTTTTATAGAGGTTCACCCATGCTAGTGATTAAAAGTCAGATTATCTTGATCTCTGCTGCCATGATTTCTTTTTTAAACTGTTCCTCACAAGTCCGCCATCATGGAAGAGCAATACTACACCTTCAGCTACTGCTGGTGTCTTCAAAGAGCCTGAACAATTGTGGAAATGTGCTTATTTTATTCAGCCTGAGGCAACTAATTGCAGCCATTAGATCCCTTTATGTGTAGAAAACAACTGTAATCATCAGCGCGCGCAGTACCTTACCGGTTTCTTCTGCTTCTTGTCAAACAGCTGACACTCCAAAGATGAAATCTACGTATCTGCAACCTGCATTTTTTTTGTCTTTTAAAAACTTAATTGTGTTATCTCTGTTTTCATTTCTGTGGAAGTTTTGTTAGCTAGAAGTGGAAGCTGTGACTGTCATCATTAAAAAGGGGACTTTTTGTGTGGTGGTAAATTAAAAATAAACAAACTGTCTACAAGTCTAAAAGGCTCCAGTATTCACCTTCAATAAACACTGATGCCAGCTCTCATTATCCAAGTAATAAATCAGAGCAGATTGAATCAGTGAGGTGAGACAGGAGGAAATAACTGTGGCATAAAACAGGCTTTATTGCATCTAAGCCTCGAGTCAGACTCTAAATTCCAGCCACACAAACTTTTTCGCAGCTCTGAGCTTCTTGCTGCCTGTGAAACATAGTTGATTCATTTTTTAATGTCTGCGGTGCCGAGCGGTGCCACCATTAATCCTGGCATCATTGAGATGCAAATGTCGAGTGTGACGGCTCCCCGGCTCGGTGGGGGTCAAGTGGCTCACTTCATTATACTGTTGTCATGCTGCCCATTATTGGTGTGAGAGGAGGGCTCGCTGGAAGGCTGCTGTGTTGCTATGTATAATTCATGCTCAAATTCCTGCGTGTCAGGGCGAGAGAGAAGGAGAGAGACGCACAGGCTGAGAAGGAGAGAGAGAGAGAGAGAGAGGGGGGAAATGTCGGAGGTAGACTTTGTTGTGTTTCAGAAGCACATTGTGTATATAGGCAGGCGTGTGTGCGTGACTGCTTGCACACACACACCAGCAAGAGTGACGGGTGCACACACAGACACACACACAGCCACAAAAAGAAGTGTGAGGCTCGGTATTCAGCATCAAATTAAAATAGTCCTGCCCAGACATCATTTATGCTGATTTCCTGGAATCCGGCTCTCTTTTCCACCCAGTCACACACACACAGACACAAATACAAAGTCCACACTACACACAACATCTTTGCTCAGAATTTATTGGCTTTGAACATGTCTGTGGATATCCTGTGGTTTGGAAGTGCTGAGTGGTTTGATGAATCTGCGAATACTGGGAACACAGGATCTCCTGAAACACACACACACACACACACACACAACCCAAAGACGGGGCTCAGTTTAAAAAGCCACCCTTGAGGGTACAGTTACCCCTCCTGGGCTGATATGCATCTTTATGCTGTAAATCATCGGTTACTAACCACAGATAAACATCAGTTTTGATGAGACTCAGATGGAGTATTGTCACAACGTGCCTCAGGGAATGACGAACAGAGGAGGGAACATATGAAGATTAACCTAAAACAGGTTCATTTTACCTAAATGAGGAATTCTAAAAGCATCCAAACCAAACAGAATAAAGGATAAAAGCCTCCCGCGCTCACTGCCACTAAAGCAGATCAAACTGAATTGACAAAAACACTTTTGGGCCACAGGGATCATTCACTAGTAGAGTTTCCCAGTTGTGATTGAAATGTAGGCGCTCAAATTTCCTTTTCTCTACGCACTTTAAGGATTTATTATTCATGTTTGCTTAAGAGCTGAGATGGCAAATGTTGACTGAAGGAAAGTTGAGAATCCATAAAAATCTGCAGAACAGCTACTGAACAGGCCCTGTGGTGACATTGTTTTTTGTAGACTACTGTTTTCCAGTTTTAATTGCAATTCCTCAAATAGTTTGAACATACTTTGAGGGCCGATGGTCTTAGCAGTTCATTTTCTTCAAGCTGAACTCACCAGGATTCTCTTATATTGTGCCAGTTCACGAAATCTCAAAGCACTACACACAGTAAAGTGAAGACTATACCTCGAATAGAAGTATCTAAATAATAATCTAACCTTTATTGATGCCCTTGGGGAAATTCCTTCTCTGCATGACCCATCCTATTCATAGGTAACCTTAACTATACACACTAGGAGCAGTGGACTGCCACAGTGCAGCACCTGGGGAGCAGTCAGGGCGTTGCTCAAGGGCCCACAGTGGTAGTGACTGGGACAAGGGGTTGTTCTTACTTTCCCACCTCAGCATCTTGCCAGTCTGGGGACTCGAACCGGCGACCCATCGGCTACAAGTTCGCTTCACACATCACTAGGCCACCACTGCCCCACAGCCAGCTCATGGAGTGCGGTCGTCTTCCTTGATAGGTTGGGGTGAGAATAGAGTTTGCGGCAAAATATAAAAACTGTCAAAAATCTCAAGAATGCAGTTATCACATTTAGAATAGTATTTTGGGGAAGGAGGAAACGTTTTTGCATTTTTCTGTCTCACTGTAGCAGCCTCACATCCTGAAACAGTTTCATGTCTGATGACCGACTCAACTGACCAACATTAGTCTCAATACCTTACACAGTAACTAACAAAGCACGTGAACTCAAATGCTGTACTTAAGTACAATCTTGACATGGTTTAGTCAAGTATTTCAATTTTATTCTACTTTATACTTCCAAAATAACACATTTCAGAGGCAGACATACTTTCTACTCTACTACGTTTATATGACATTTTACACCATGGATTATATTATAGCTTTTAAAATGCAGCACATTTTTAAAAAACAGTAGTTTGTAAGTTTTTTTTGCCTCCTTACAAAAAGCCCTTTGAGTTGGTAAAAGCCCCACCAAAAAGTACTTTTCCCCTCTAAATTTCTCACATGGTTTCATTTCAAGGAATGCTCATTTGATCTAATATCAGACCAACAATTCGATTGAAAGACAACCAACAACAGATTTGTGCATCAGAACTTAGTTTTGTCTTCTTTCATCTCTCAAAGTATCATGTGCTGAATCCCAAATTTATCTACTGTCCCTGTCTATAAAACTGTCTGTATAATAGTTCAAACTAGCAGCAGCTACAACAGTAACATGCCGCTGACACACTGATGCATCAGCAATAATCGTCTAATGAGCTCATGTATAATATATCAGTCAGAGGGATCAAACTGGCTCTTTTCCTCTTAGACTGTAACTACATTCTGCTTCAGAAACTGGTGCACTTTTACTTAAGTAGGACTTTTTTATGCAGGACTTTTACTCGTAATGGAGTATTTCTACATTGTTGTACTGATAATCTATTTATACAAACAACAAAATTACTGTCAAGTTATTATAAATATAGAGAAGTTGACAACAACCATCAAGAAAGATAAGCAAAAACATGCATCAAAGGCACATAATAACCCAAAAATACATTCTAATACCAGCCCTTAGGAAGGTCAGTTGGTAATCTGAGTGTCTTGCGCTTGAAGTTTTAACTTTAACAAAACAACATTTTCTCAGCTGAAGACCTACGAGTGGCCTATGAGTAACTCCTAATGTAGGGTTTGTATCCGTGTCTATATTTGAATCCAATTTAAATCGTACCTGACATACGCACTGGCACACTGTGTTTGTCTCAGGGCACATCAACGTGCAGAGGACTCAGCAACCTGTTGACACATATAAACATCATAACTCAGTTACAGTAACTAGGTTAAGCTCTTGCTCTGATCAGGAGACTAGCTTGAGGAAGATGTCTGAAAGGAACAGCTTCCTGTAGCAAGTAAACATCTTCACAGTTTGACTTTTTTGTGTGTACTCGGTCAGTCAGTCAGTCATGAGGTTATCCTGACAACAAAATTCCTGGTCCCCAGAGGATGATGCAAGATACTTTGATGTTTTGCTTCGACCAAAAGTTTGGCCAATAAGATTTCTTAAAACCTAAAGGGCAGGCATTAATGAAGGTAATATGGAGATTTTCATGATTCCCTGAGGATAAACTCTAATGCTTCCTGTGAACCTCGTTGGAGACAAATTTTTGATCTTGTATGGAAGAAAACTGAAAAACAAAAAACATTGATGCTTCCCAGAAAATGAACTTTGTACATGAGTCTTATCTATCATAAAACAGGTCTGTGTGTTTGGCTCCAGGGTCTGTATTGTTAACAGTGTGACTTCTTATTTTGTCTTTGTCCAGAGAACGAGGTGATCGAGGAGACCAAACACAGCTACCACAAGGACTTCTCTCACAGCTTCCCTGACCTGAAGAGAGCTCACACACACACCAGACACAAGAGGAGCACCGGTAAGACACACACACACACTTAACTTGTCCCTGAGACACTCCCTCACCCACTGGTTTCACGTGGAAAAAGCTTTTTGTTTTTATATTTTGCTCCTCGTATCGGGTGCTTAAAGTTCTTGTTCCTGTTCCTGGAGATCTGATAACAGACCCTTGACCTCGTTGTTTACCTGCAGTGGTGGAAGAGGCCTTGCCAGCTGTGTGCAAAGTGCGAACAACGATTTATGAAATCCCCAGGAGCCAGGTGGATCCCACTTCGGCCAACTTCATCATCTGGCCTCCCTGCGTCGAGGTGAAGCGTTGCACCGGCTGCTGCAACACCAGCAACATGAGGTGCCAGGCGGCCCGCAAACACCACCGCACTGTCAAGGTAGGGAAAGTGAAAGTGTCCAGACGGTTTACCCTGTACTGAAGATTTTTCCCTTATTCGAAAGCCAAGTATCTATGAATACACAAAAATGTGTTGGATACTTGTCCATTTACGTGCACTTGGAGGCTTCAGTTTTCCACATTTTTGAGCACAGATTTAAGCTAAGTAGAGAAAACGTTCCACTTCAGGTGTTTGCCAAAAATAATGTGAACAATACATCAGCGAAAAGGTGAAGGGTGGGCCTTTTTCCTGTCATCTGTATTTTTTGTGGCCAACACGGCACGGAAATGCTTCATGAATATATGGGGTCAGGAGGAGGAGGACTCTTGAATTATGAGAGGAGGCTGAACTGTATTTCCTGGCTCTGCTGTGAGGAGGTGGTGGGGCGGCTGGGAGGGCTCTGGGGTGCTGGGGGTAGATTGTTACATCACGTCTTTGTGGCTGCCGAAAAAGTAACTGGACCCGACCATCACCATATATGTAACCTGAACCTGAATACGTGTTTCCTTTGATAATCATTCCCTCTGACGGAGACCTGTCAGGAGAGATTTGTGGAGCGCAAGAACAGAACTGTGTGAAATAGCTCTGTAAATTAATACTAATACACCTTAAGATATGGAGCGATTATACGCTTTGAACATCTAGGGCACATCCTGAGTTTTTATCGTTTCAGAGTCATAATTCAGTCACTTCAAAAAATAATTGCATAGAAGTCAGACACTAACTGTGGTTATATAGACAATATCACTTCAACCTGACTGAAATCCTTCTGATTAGAGACTCCACTGTAATTGCCCTCATGGACGATTAACAAAGTAATTTGATTAGATTTATGTTTAAGTGCCCCAAAGCATTTATGGAGAATATCACTTTATTTGACATGCGCCAAGTGGTTCTGTCCACCGGGAACAGAACTGAAGATGAAAGAAATTTTAATGAGAAAATTCCACTCGTTCAGTGGAAAGAAATTCCCCCCCAAAAAATGCATTTCTACAGTTTTTTCCAGTTAAACAGCTCAGCAGCACATGGTTTTCCTGCAGGCTTTAAACAGGGAAACAGTGCAAGAAAACATTCTACAGGTCATCACAAATAGTAAACCTTGTGCCCTTCTACTGCCAAAGATCAGTGGATGAAAGTCCAGAGTAAAAACTGGTGGGAGAGACTTGGTGGTTGCACAAGGCATTGATTGGGCTGCTATTCCATTATTGATGGGTCCATGTAAAGACAGCTACTGCTAACTTTGGAGAGGTGTCAGGACCTTTTGATGGTTGGCTAAGATACATAAAAAGGCACTCCTTATAAAGGGTGACACTTGCCGTTAGGTTGCTACCTCGGTGGTCCTACATACTGTTGAGCTTGATGCAGTTCTACCTGTTGTAGCTGTCTGCTGCCTCTTGGATGCAAAGTCAAAAATATGTAAAACAACTGGAATTGTGTCATGGAAAAAAGAACAGAAGTCATAGTGGACAGAGAACTTTGTGGTGAACTGTTCTTCATACAGGGATCGTCCAGCGCAGCCGTTGTTTGTGCTCCTCTTTGTTTTTTCGTCCCCACTGCCTTCTTCCTTCTACTGGATTTCTTCCCTGCTTCATCCATGCTTGGGCAACCACCAGTTACACTACGAAGTATGAGCAAGTTCTTCAGGACAGTCTGCGGATATGTGGACTCAGAAAGGGCACACAAGAGCATAGGGCGGCTGTGGCTCAGACGGTAGAGCAAGTTGTCCGCTGATCGCAAGGTTGGCGGTTTCATCCCTGGCCCCTCTGCATGCCGAAGTGTCCTTAGGCAAGACACTGAGCCTGAAGTCGCTGGCAGGCACCTTGCATGGAAGACTGTTGCCATTGGTGTGTGAATGTGTGTGTAAAGCGCTTTGAGTACCAGTAAGGTAGGAAGGTGCTATATAAGTGCAGACCATTTACCATTTACCATTGAAAAGTCAGCATCAGAGTCCTGTGTTGGCATAATTCAATAATCCTTTACTCTGTGAAGGCGCAGAGCTACACGAACTGACAACAACGAGGAACCATAAATCAAGCTTCACATCAAATATCAGATTCAGATGTTTTCCTCATCACCCAAAAGAAATCCAGATAACTGCTCTGTACCAGAACTCCTAGTAGCCATGGCATTATTTAACATTCGCTGTAATGTACACACAATATTCGGGCATTCAATGAGGTTTGACCTCAGTGACTTTCTATCAGGTTTTTGGAAATTTGCTGTGTAGTTCAGGATAAATTCTGTTCTAGTGTTTTTTATCTTCATGATTTGGCATTTAAAGTTGGCACCGTAAAGACTTGACAGGCAACTGAGGAGCTGAAGTTAGGAGCAGTCTGAAAAGTGCATGCAGAATCACCAGAGAACTTATTGGGTATTTGTTGATAACCTTCCAAACTTTACTCTCAGCAGGGCTAAGCAGTTTACCTAATAAACTATATGGCCAGCCTTTTGTTTACAGCTGTCTCATATTTTATCACAGACACTTAAAACAAACCAGTAATACAGATGAGTTTAACAACATGCACTATAAACTGCAGTCTACTTGCAGTATAAATCTGAATATAGACACTCTTGTAAAATAAAATGAGAAAGGATACAAATAGTAGCTATGCGGTCCACTCATAGAAGTAATAAGCAAAATAAAACAAAAAGTCATTGGAAGAGGCAAGAAATTGTCTGCACATTCACCCTAAAGACTGGTAATTACTCTACAGACATTTTGTAGAAGGCTTCTGTTGTTTGTCTTCTAGTGGCACCGACCCCGGACACACACATAAAACTAATGATGGCACCGAGCATGTAAACACACTGCCTCTTACTGGAGGTATACACTCTACACCTGCCAAAAACAATTACTCTCCCAGGCTTAACCATTGTGTGTGTTGTTGAGTGTGTGTGTTGCTGATTGAGAGTCTGGCAGCGAGTTAGTTCAAGAACATAATAGCTTCCTTTTGATCTCTTCCAGAGCTGGAAATAAGACTCAGTAAACCCCGACTGGTTCACAGTCACAAGCTGCCAACTGGGAGCTGACCCAAGGCGTGCGTGTGTGTGTGTGTGTGTGTGTGTGTGTGTGTGTGTGTGTGTGTCCTGCACTCAGCAAATGGAAGTAAAATGCACATTTAAATTATGAGAACAACATTGCTGATTGTTGTTGATATGCATTGTGTAAATATGACCATGAAATATGACCAGTGTGTTGCACAGGTTGATGTATTGTCACATTATTCAATCAATGTAAAAAACAAGATTAAAAAGACAGGCGTTGAAAGTGGGTGGGTGAGAAATAAGAGGAATGAAAGAGAGAGGAATGACATTATGTATTAGTTGTTTCCAGAGGTCAAAAGGGAAAAAGGTAAAAAAGAAGGAAGAGAGGGGGAGTTTGATTCTCTGTGCTTTGGCCTGCTGAAACCCAATCTCAGATGAAAGGACTCGTCCTTCGTCTGCTTACAGAGGAAATCAAAAATAAAGTCACTCACATGTGCTGAGATTCAGCGCTCAGAGGGTAAACGGTCACGACTGCAACTGCACTCGCATGCAGCCAGAGGGAAAATGGCAGGGCTGAGGTTCAGGTGGTGTGTCCATATGAGAGAGAAGCAGAGAAAAAGAAAGATAGCATTGCCATTGATATCACAACCTCAGTGCTGCCATATCTGCTGTGTGAAGCAGGTGGGATGAGATTGTGTAAGTTCAAGGATGTTGTGCTCTGCGGGGGAATGATGGATTGCCCTTCGGTTTGTAGCAAGCTGCTGCCTTGGAGTTCACGTGTCTCGAGGTCTTGCACATGTGTAAGCGTTACGTTAAAGTGAGAGAAAGGCGGATTGGTGTTGCTTTAGTGTGTCAGCGTTAGACTGGATTGTATTGACGAAAAGAGAATTATGTATAAAGAAAAAGCTATAAAAGACCCTCAATAATGAAAATCAAGTTTTTAACCTTGTTAATACACTGATCAGCCACAACATTGTGACCACTGACAGTGAAGTGAATAACATTGATCATAGTGGTACTATGTGCTGTTCTGATGGAAAACCTTGGATTTTAACATCCATGTTGATGAGACTTAGACACCTAAATAAACATTGTCCCACAACAAGCAAACTCCCTCATTCGAATGGGAATCCCAAATGTCGCTGGCCTACCCCTGCAGGAAAATGCATCCCACCACATGGAAAAACCTCAACCAATCAGGAACATGTTCAGGAACATGACAATGGCCCAACATGTTAATTTGACCTCCAAACTTCCTACACCCCATTGTGATCAAGCATCAACAGGATGCAGTGGAACAAGTTTGATTGACAGAGGCCCCACTGCACAAGCCAGGGTATCCAAAGGATCCAGTGCCAACATCCTGGTTCCAGACCCCATAGGACACCCTGAGAGGTCCTCTTGTCCAATGGTTCAGAGCATTTTGACAAATCCAGTACAAGAGAGACCAACACAATATTGGGCAGGTGGTCATAGTGCTATGCCTGATCGGTGTAAGTTCAATTGTTGTTTTTAGATGAGATTTAATACATGACAAAAGCCAGTGCCATGGGTGATCAATTTCATCTTAGATCTGCTGCATTGCAATGCAGTTTAAAAAACACAGATTCAGACTTCTGCGGCTTCATATGTAACACAGAAATCAGTCCTGTCAACTTGCATGGTAGGACTCTCTGTGACATTATCAGGATCAGTCTGCGGTTCAAACATGTGTGGCTGAAAAACTCCAGTTATACAACTTGTGTGTAAAGTAGTTTTACAGTGTTTGTCAGGTGAGCTGGTGTGCATGAACTGCAGTCAGTGGGGAGGAATGGTGGAGAGAGAGCGGGGGACTTTACAGATCTGCACATTCTAGAGAAATCAATGGTGTACAGTTACATCTAAGCCATTTTAAGGAAGAAAGGAATTATTCTCATGGAAAAAAAACTTCTAAATATGTCATTTAAATAAACTGAGATGAGTTTTCAGGAGTTCAATGACCACAGAGGGACTTTAATTTGCCAGTTGATACTTATCTGGTCCTCTAAGCCCTCACCAATGACTTTTTTGCACACCTAATCAAAAGTGAATCAATCCCTCGAGACCTCCATGTTAGAATTCCAAATTTTACAGCAGGAATAAGTATGCTTAGAGCCCGGTACAAAAACATCATTTTTGAGTATGAGTTTTTAACACAACTCAACTGTTTAAATTGTTTTAAGGCTTAAAGTTGGGCGTGATTAAGGGTGGAGCTGCTTTGAGACATCAGTACCATCATATGGCTCAGAGACATTTGCACAGCTGACCTCACCTCCACTCATGCTCCAGGTCTTTACTCATTTATGAATTAGCTGAGAATGAGGAGGCGTCAGGCCCTGTCAGGATGATGATGACCAGAGCCACCACACTGAACTTCAAAACTGCTGCTCAGAAAACCTGTTGGTGACGTCACAGAGGGTTTGTTCATCTCACATACGGTCAATAGTGTACAATAGGCAATAAGCTTTATAATAGGCAACAGTATACAGTCGATAGTCCTGACCCTCAATACAAGAGCAGGTTTTTCCATCTCTGCCTTGAGGACCAACTTCATACATGTTCAGGTGGTGATTTTAGGAGGAAAAAAGACATTTTGGGCAAGCAGTGTCAGGGCTCAACACTTTCACATTGTGTCATTAAAGTCAGGTCATTGCATTTCACGTCTGAGTTTCACGTCTCCTTAGCTGAACTTCTTTGGTTGCTTTTTTGTCTTGTTTTGTTTTTAAGTCTGAGTGTGTTCAGACTTGAAGCGAGGATGCTTGTGCAATCGGACCTGGAGCTCTTCTGATTTGGCTCCCAGTCAGGGATGCGAGCGTCAAGCATGTACAGCATCTGCACGTTTGTGTCATTGATTTTGTACGTTTACAGTATGTCGGGTTTCTCTGCGAGTAAGTGTTTAGGAGCAAGAAAGAGCTATTGCTGTTTCAGCAGCGAGACTCAGACATCCAGCGTTGGCAGCCAGGGTGACGTGTGTTGGCACACAATGAGATATGCGTCACTTAATGTCAGTTAAATCAAACCTCCTGTCAGTGTTAATGCTCTATTCATTTATCCAAGCAAGAGCAGACACATCTGTGTGTTTACACTACAGGAGAGACATGGAGCAACAAGTTAAAGTAAAGCATTATGTGTGTTGCACTTGTACTACATATTTACTGTTTTATTCTACCTGAGTGCTGCTCTGCATTACTGCTTCACTGCTTTAGTCATTTCTTACAGTTTGGATTAACAGATTCATGTTGTGTACAAACAGACAAGATGCAAAGACACAAAATTGATTCTGGCAAATGAATCTGAAATAATTTTGGCAAAATTCATGCATAAATAATTCAAAAAGCATGCATGCACATACTGAATATGCACTCAGTTGAAGGACCTAGCTAAGACTAATGCAGTCCAGTTACTATTGCCACCAGTCAGGCTTTCTGTTCTCTTACAGTATATGCAGTTTGGACTACAATGAAAATGGAGGCAGATTTGCTAATTAAAATGTAGTCTTTGTAACAATGGATCCTTTACTTTAGACAGAGGCAGACAGATGTTTTTCTACATGCTTTTGATTGCTATCTGCACTTCACCTTAACCTCTGCAGCATGTTATTCTGAAACTGTTATGCTCATGTCAATGGCACCATAAACAATGACAGCTAGAATCCAGAATTACTCTCAGCCAAGTGGGTTGTAATCAGACCACTCATGTGTTGGACATTTAAATATACATATAAAATAATAATATGCAGTCCAAAAATGTGAATGCACAACTTGATAAGCAACATAAATGCATGGTAAACCTAAATAACTAAAGTCATACCAGTTAGACAATTAGCAGTCCTATTAGATGTTTGCAAAGCCCCTTCTCTGGCTGACTTGTGGGCAAGACATCTTAGATGACTACACACATGCTAAAGACTGAAGCTAAAGCTGCATGTCTCAGGCAAGAAATCTGTACTTCCTCCATTAAAAGGACATTAAAAAGACAGAGATGTTTTCTTGTATTACAGTGCAATGCTAAGTAGTTCTACTATTATAAATATGATGGGGATGACATGTAAAATAAGACAGGTATTTGGCTCTAGCATGACCCTTTAAATACGTTACCGTACTTACGCGATCATTTGTAACATAGATTGTGTTAAAAGATGGACACCAGGTTTGAAAAGTGTAGTCATTGCAGAAGTAACTGAAAGTGTCATGCCACTGATGGTTACAAGGGGCTCCAAATCTTGGCTGGCTCCAGCGAGAAGCCCCTGACTGCAGTGTGCAGTTTGGGGGTGGAGCTCAACGTTTGACTCCACCCATCTCAACATTCCATAAACCAATCATGTTCAGTCTTATTACATACAACTTTACTTCATTTTGCAACAGTTTGGTAGCAATCTAACCCTAACCTTAACCCTAACTCCTTCAGGAACGTGTGTATCTAATGCAATTCAGAGTGGAACCACATACAGGGCCAAATACAAGTTTATGACTCTGCTAGGAGCATAAGACGGCGCTTGTTTTTACATGCAGGCAATGTCCCCGTGGACAGAGTCAAATGTTAGATTCAACCAACAGCATGCCAACATTGAGCATCATTGAGCTCCGCCCCGAACTGTTGTATTCAGCCAATAGCATGCTGACGTTGAGCCAGGTTGAGCTCCGCCCCAAACTGCACACTGCTGACTACTGCACTTGGCTCCAGTAGACTTCCATTCAAAAAGTGCCATCTTCTCTAATGAAATATTAAATCAGCACATTTTTTCTCATGTCACTATAATGTCCTTAGCTAAATTCACTCTGTCTTATCATCATTTAGAAAATAATTCTATCATTAAATAGATATTAGGTCTCAAAGACAGGTATGTTTGGTTGGACCAGCTTGATTGATGCCTTTCATATACAGTCCATCGTTCTCATTTTCAAATTCTATGTTTCTACATTTAATGTTACAAAATAAAAGGTTTCTAGGATGAGAACTAACTGATGTGCTGGCAAAAGGAACTCTAACTCAGCTAGTGTTGTTGGCTGGTGTTTTTGGAGTATGAATGTCCTTAATTCCAGTAAGGAGCAGGGCGGAGCTGCTGACATTAACGCCAGACGAGACTCTGATGTGGCATCCAGGACTGTTTCCACACAGTGGGACAATTCCATGTGGTGGATTTGCTAGTTATGGACAGGACTTGTTTGTCTGTTTTATTTTGCTCTGTTTCCCTACCCCAGAAGCAGGTATGTTTTATACTCAGACTACCACTATTTTAAGAAGGTTGCCAAACGTGGCAGAGTCAGTGAAAAGGTCGTCTGGTACCTCTGTGAGTCAAATGGGTGAAACAATGTTCTGCTTCATTTCTGTTGCATCAGATTAGGTGGAGTTGCAGTTGTTAGTCACAATTTTTTGATTAGGGTTTGTTAAAAAATGTTTCTACTGACTCACTGGTAAAAAGCTGCTGTTTAATGTCTAATTTACGGTAAAAGCGGGAAGAAAAAAATCAGATTTCAAATCTGTCTCTGGCCTTTTGATGTCAATGATTAGACTTGCATTTCAAAATGACTTGCCCTTCTGCCTTTGAAGTAAATGTTAATACTGGCGG
Organism: Dascyllus trimaculatus; assembly: GCA_024666655.1. Lineage (NCBI taxonomy): Eukaryota > Metazoa > Chordata > Actinopteri > Pomacentridae > Dascyllus > Dascyllus trimaculatus. Next base: position 9,175,482 of record CM045447.1, on the reverse strand, counting down.
AGGTAGTTAAGTCGGCATGCTTATATTTTCAGCTTATGTTAGAGCTGATAAACACCCCGTTTAATTCGCTCCTCGCAATATTGCTCTTGTGTTTTTGCTTTTAAAAAAAGCTCACCCTGTCTGATTCTCTCTCTCGCCCCAGGTGGCGAAGGTGGAGTACGTGCGACGGCGGCCCAAGTTGAAGGAGGTGCAGGTGAAGCTGGAGGATCACCTAGAGTGCACGTGCACCAACAAACGCCACATCAGCCCAAACTCCGACACAGACAATGGTGAGCATACAGCAGTGTGTGTGTTTGTGTGTGTGTGTGTGCATTTATGCATCGGCTCGCTTCACATGTGAAGGCTTCTCCTGTCTGAATGTGCTGACTGACACCAACAGAGCTGATAAGGGATCTGAGGTATTTACTGTGTTTTTCCTCTCTGCCTAAATTAGTCCACCCTCAGGGCAACACCCTCCCTTCTTCCCACATACAGACAGGCACACACAGACAAACACAGACACACACACTACCACCCAAACACCCCTTTTTTTCCAAAGGGAATTATCAAATGTCTTTCCTAAATTACAGCCAATTGTTCCACAGAGATGGGGGTTAAGAAAATAATTGAGTTCCTATGCATGGCAAAACAGTGCTGGGTTGAAATGAACTACAGTGGCCTATAACAATCATTTCTTATTGTAAAATGAACTGTAAACCACACAGTGAATGATATCAAACTATGTTATAGGGATATTTATACTAAAAGTCTTACAGGGAAAACTCTCTCCATAGTCAAAAGGTTGCAGGTCACTTCCTGCAGCAGCCGTATGACTTCCCGTTAACCGCCTACATGCTAACTTCCTGCAAATTACACTGATATCAGCAGAATGTAAAAATGTATATTTAGTCCCTTTTGGACGTACAACTTATTATGTGAATGTGATGACATGCTGGTCACATGTAGAAGTAAGCCATTTTGCATCAAGGAAATCTTACCAAGTCAGAGCAAGTGATATATCTATGACACTTTGGCTCATAATGGCAGAAGGATGAGTAGTTTCTGACTTTTATCAGCCTCATTTGGCGACCAGAGGAAATAAATTAGTTTGTGGTTCATTTGAAGCTTTGAGAATTATATTTTTTTTGTAGCAGAATTCCCACTTGTTGACAGCGGTCGACCAAATGTTCCCTTTTTCACAAGGATGAACAAAGAAGGTATACTGAGTTTGTTTCTTGGTATTGGGTATGAAAAGGAACTGAACAAAGATGAGTCCATGTATCCTCATATTCACTTCTTTCCTACAGGCATCAGGTGAAGAGGGACGGACAGATGAAGGAGTGGAGGAGGGAAAGAAGACAGCCGGCCTGAGACAGCATCTTCTGCTTATGACTTTTCTTCACCGCCTGCCATCATGTGACACTGAAAGGTCTGATGGATCATACTTTGCCACGAGATCTTTGGGAGGTTTGACGGTGGACCTCGACTGTACTTTTCAAACATTTGCTAAGAAGCAAAGCATCGAACTCCCAGACACAGACATGATTTCCAAACAGACTGGTGATTTCTCGACGGAGAAGAAAAAAGCAATTAGATGTCGAAAATGTTGAATTCTGGCAGAGCCGAGGTTGCGTCTTGGATATCCAAGGACTAATTGTCTGTGCCCTGCTCCTTCTCCAGAGTATAAACCGCTCAGCGACTCGGATTATAAAGTGGGCGAAATCCTTTCTAGAAACAGTGGCTGGGATTAGGTTTTTGTACTCCAAGATTTACTCTTCCTCAGCAAAGCACTCACACACATGCACGTACTGTATATCCTCTTATTTTTATAACCTCTCATTTTCTATTGCAGTCTGTTTCTATTTCTGATATGTTATCCGCATAAAGAATAGGGGGAAGATGATCCTCCTGACATGTTACTGATACTAATAAAGTATTTATATGAAAACAGAAGTGGGTTTTGTGATCGGAAAACAGCTTTTAACAAACAGGGTTGCCACAAAATGCCTGCAGAGTGACTGAAGGGTTTAAGGATTCATTTAAAACAGAAAGAGGACCCAAACAGGATTGTGTGTGTGTGTGTGAGGGAGATTATCTGGAGAGGATCATAATACTGAAGCTAAAACCCCTGTGAATTTGTAACTGAGAGCAGCACACAACACACTTAAATCCTTGGTAAAGGAAAGAACGGAGATGGACATGGAAAGGCTTTTTACACAGTGGAATAACCAGCAGAGGCTTCGGTGCCGTTTAACAGTTTCTGTTATTATTCCAAACTCAGGTCAAGGAAATGACAATTGTTATGGTAAAGAGAAAGGTCAATGTTTTCAGAGGTGACCTCATCTCCAAAAGCTGGACGACGTAGAGGAGAAGGTGACTTCATATCAAAACATGAAACATCCGTCACTTAGAGCTCCCTCACTCCCTCATTCAGATGCTTCATAGTGGTGCAATCAGATGTAAGCATGGACAACAAATGAGTCTATTTATAATGTAGTATTTTATGTAAAACTATTAGAGGAGGTCATAGACTTGGATGATCAAATCACCCCCATTTATGTTGCTCAGTCATTGCAGTAAAGATTCCTGTGTCACCAGAATGATCACTAATCCAAGTCCCACTACATGTATGGGAGCCAGAGGCAAACTGTCTTATTCCTACATTAATTGAATGCATGCTAAATGATTAAATGAGTACTAAGATACCACAAAACTGCAACTGAAAATTATGATAAGGGTGCTGGAAGTTAATGGTGAACACAATACCATCCTGCACAAGCTCAATCGGATGTAGGTCACAATTCAGTCAGACTTTCCTCAAAGCTTGTTATTCATCTAAACTGACAGGTGAAGTGAATATCATTGATCATATTGGTACTATGTGCTGTTCTGATGGAAAACCTTGGATATTGATATCCGTGTTGATGAGACTTAGACACGCAAATAAACATTGTCCCACAACAAACACACTCCCTCATGCAAATGGAAATCCCAAATGTGACTCTCCTACCCCTGCAGGAAAATGCACCCCACCACATGGAAACAACATCAACCAATCAGGAACATGTTGAGGAACATGACAATGGCCCAACATGTTGATCTGACCTCCAAACTTCCTACACCCCACTGTGATCAAGCATCAACAGGATGCAGTGGAAAAAGTTTGATTGACAGAGGCCCCACTGCACAAGCCAGAGTACCCAAAGGATCCCCTGCCAACGTCCTGGTTCCAGACCCCATAGGACACCCTGAGAGGTCCTCTTGTCAATGCCCAATGGTTCAGGCAGTTGGTCATAAAGTTATGCCTGATCAGTGTATGTCCATATCACCAAACATGAAATATTTCCCTGGTAAATCTGACATGCTAACAGACTAAATAGCAATAATCTTTCTCCAGAATAACAGACCCTACCTTTAATAATCCGCTGATAGTTCTTCTGGCACCATCAACAGATTAAACATTTTATTTCCCATTACTTTGACTTATGACTTAAGTGACTTCAGTGTAAACTAAGATGGTGAACACAGTAAACACTGCTTGCTAAACATCAGCAAGTTAACATTGTAAATGTGGGCATGCTGGTGTTAGCAATTAGCTCAGTGCATCAGTGCTGAAAAACAAACCTCACACAGCCACAAGCTAACTGTGGATTCTAAAGTTCTTCTCTGGTCATTGATTAAACCCCTAAAACTCATCTCTGTGTGTTGACATTATACATTCAGAGACTTATTTCAATAAAAATAACTCTGCCTTAAAATAGCTTAGATGTAACTCTACACTGTTGTGTCCTCTAGAATGTGCAGATTTATGAAGTCTCCACCTCTTTTTTCATCCACTCCTTCCACTCACTGCAGCTCACTCACACCAGCTCACCCATGACTCTGCTCAAACACTGTACTACAACAACATGCTACACTACCACAAGTTCTATTACTGAATTATTTCAACTATACATTTTTAAAGGAATAATGACACTGAAAGCTCTACTTAGTTGACAGGATTGGTTCTTTAGGTTTGTTGCATATGAAATCCTGGAAGTCTGAATCCGTGTGAAATGCTTGTTTTGCTCATGCGTCCTCCAGCATATACAATCCAACAGAATGTGCAAATATGTAACTGGGTGGCCACAAGAATGAATGACTTTCTGTGATGATCAGTGTAGCATTTAGCATAATTAGTGCCTGGCTGAACGTGCTCTTCTGAACAGAACGTTCAGAGGTTGGGAGACATTGTTCATGATGGAGAAGAGTTTCAACATCCTCCACTGTGTTGCTGCTTGCAGATTGTCCGCCTCCACCCTCAGGACCAAGCCAGCCTTCCTAATAAGTTTATTGAGTTTTTTTGATGTCATCCATCCTCAGGCTTTTGCCCCAGCAGACCACACCGTAAAAAAATCACACTGGCCAGCAATAGACTCATAAAACATCCACAGAATGGCGCCACAAGCATCGAAGGACCAGAGCCTCTGCAGGAAAAGCAGCCAATTCTGGCCCTTCCTGTAGAGAGCATTTCAGGTCCAGTCCAGTTTGCTGTCCAGTTTGACTTTCAGGTTGGAGCTGCAGATGGTTCAGTTTACAAAAGTCCACAAAACTGCCCATCAATCATGTGACTCCAGTCCTCTTAGCCTCTTATTTTTGTTCTTAAGCCTTTAAAGCTGCATGACTGAATGTCTGTCACATTAATCTCAAAGTAACTGGCTTTACTTTATTTGTGTATCAGTTACGGATGTCTTGGAACAGGCAGACTCTGATACCAAGTCGATGCCATAAATCTGAAAAAGTGACATTAGCTTTTTGTTTTTGGTTTTTTTTTAAATAATGCAGTTGGCATTAAAGGAGGATGCCAAAGATGCTGCAGATAACTCAAATATAACATTCAGTTGACCTGTACCAACCCAGTTTCTGGTATCTGGACATCCCTAATATCAGTTACAGTTGTGGATTTTTTACAACCATGGATTTTAGAGCTTTGACGCGTCATGATTTTAAGTATCTTCAAAATATGTATGCCATGCAAGTAAGTAGAGCATGATAGTTCAGTGTTTACCTTGGAAACATATGTGTGATACATTCAAACTCAATGTTTGCTTGCAAAGTTTTTTTTGGGACTTTCAACAGTCTCCTTCAGCAAATGACACAGGCGTCATCTTATTCAGATGCAAGTAGATAATACAACATGAAGTCTGGCTCCAGCTGTGTCACATTTACATCTGAGCTATAGATTTGATGTCAAAACTATACTGGTTTGGGACAAGCACCAAGATAGAGATGTGACTGTCGAGTTTATGTTGGTGGTGAAGACATGATGTTTTTCCTTCCCTCAACTGAACCTGAGGCACGGAGCCGTACCTGGTACCCATGAGGCCGTTCCAACCCCTGCTGGCATCCTGCAGACCTGCTGCTTGGCCTGTTACTCTGCGGTTCCACGCAGCCTGCAGCCACCTCAAACAGCTCTTTATGTCGCAGACATTAAACACTCATTAATTTGACATGCTTCAGCAGCTGACTACGTTTTTAACAGAGGACAAAACAAATGTTTGTTGGTTGCAGTGGCGAAAAGGCAGACGAGGCAGACAGTCGGGTGACTTCATGCGAGCCTGAGGTCACTTTGCGTAACTCACTTTGCTGCCATATTGCTTTTGGAGGAGCCGGTGCAAACCATGTGTAGACATTGGCCGGGAGTGTAACCAGAGTGGGTAGTTGGTGTAAATACATAAATTTCATAATTGAGTGGTTCAGTGTGAGCTGCACAAAGAAGACACTGTTTGAAAACTTATTGAAGAAAAAAACAAAAAAACTTTGGTTTTTGGTTCCAGTCTGTGAAATCTGCAGCAGCAGAATCACATGCTTGCGTTTGGTCTGTTGTGTTCTCAGGATCCAGTTAAATATTCAACATGTAAATGTATAAAACAGAAAGTATCATGTGGATACAAAGCAGTGAAATCCAGCCGTTTGTGAGAGCGGAAACAAGGAGAGAGAGGAGACAGATGGGGATAAGACTGTGTGTAACAAGGTCTGAAAGGTGAGAGGGAGGAAATGAAAACAGACAGGATGGAATACAGTGTGTGTGTGTGTGTGTGTGTGTGTGTGTGTGTGTGTGTGTGTGTGTGTGTGTGTGTGTGTGTGATGGGGAGAGAGAGAGTAAAATAGTGTAAGTGTGTCTTTGTGTGTGAGACAGGATAAAAGTGAATGTGTGTGTGCGTGTGTGTGTGTGTGTGTGTGTGCGCGCGCTCGTGTGTGTGTGTGTGAAACAGAGAGAAACTCCATCTCTGTAAAGCTCAGTTAAGCAGATTAACAACCGGCCAGCTAAAATGCTGAACGCTCCGCAGGTCAAGTACAACCTGATATAAGCTGATGGAGGTCCAGCTCGTCCAGCTCGCCCCCTTCAGCTACAGATCTCAGATCAGATTACCAAACCTCCGTATTCCTACACTCTGCCATTAAGAAGCTGAAAGTATATCTGATTCAAGGTCAGCAGGTTTTCTGGATAAACACCTCCATGTCCTGTTGCTGCTGTCCTCTGGTCTCAGTAGGTACTCTTTTATAGAAATCCATTTAATGGGAAAGTGTGAGTCTTGAGGAATACACATTAAGTTTTTAGGCAGAGTTTAAGATCAATATGGGACACAGGTCCAGTGGCACAGGTAAGTCAAAGAATGCATTGCACCCTCAGTTGAAATTTGAAGAATAAAGGTGTTACCATTAAACTGTGAGTAGTGAGTGGGAATTCCGGCTGAGTGTGCAGTATGGTAAGTCTAACCATTGTGCAAAATGGCAATTGAAATAACACAGGCGTGTTACATCGAATCAGCCTTTGCAGTTTCACTTGAGTAAATGAACAGTCTGCTAGTGTTTACTCATTATTCAAATGTCATTACATTGCTATTCAGAAATGGCTGTGGAGTCCAAAGTTGAACACTGACGACAACACAACCTCCACAGTAGCAGACACCAAGGGAGATAATGGTGACAACAGTAGCATTACAAGCAGCAAGGTTATTAAGGAAACTCCTGCCTGTTAGCCTCGCTGTCTCAAGGCTGCTACCTAACTCGCCTCCACAACTTGGCCTGCAACATCGACAGATAAAAGATAAGGTAATTCGTGGTTCTAACTTAGTATTAGTGTGCATGGCTGCATCCCTGCTGGACAACCATCACTTGTAGGTGTCTACACGAGTACACCTCCACTAGTTTCAGGTTGTGTTTGGAACCAGGCTTGATGAGATATGAAGTAGTCTGGTGAAGTTCTTGAAGAACAAAGATCAAGATCATTTGGAATAAGGCACTGATGGGACGGAGGAAACTGAAGGTCCCAGGTTGGTTGATAGTCCCACACAGATAAAGTATTCTGGTAATACAAGGTGCAGTACTCACTGAGACTGGGACAGATCCACTTGGGAAAGTGGTAAAAGGCGCAAGGCCTAAAATCAAAGAATAAGCAGCTAGGTTCAGTCAAGGTGATGATATGAGCATTAAGTTTGGATTTAACGGCCTCCACAGAGTCAGGGTCAGATATCTGCAATGAAATTATTGTGTGTCTGCCAGCTAGCACTTAGCAGAAACATCTATTTCAAGCCCTGGTGAGCTGTTGTACTAATGACCATAATATGGTGGATAAGAAGATGACAAACACATGGGGGAAATATCTGATTTTAAAGTTGGTCACTGACTGGACCACAATGTATGATTCACAAGATATTCACTCTCATCAATCCTTAGTAACTCTTCCCTCTATCTGACATGTTTTTCACTCACTTATTAAGTTTTTTTTTCTTTAACTTGTCATCCTCTCAGATTTTCCACACTGAAATATCTCAGCATCTACCAATTAGACTACAATGGCACTTTGTTTCATGGTTCCCAGAGGACGAATTCTACTGATTTTGATGACCACAACTTTGCCTCTTGTGCCAGTGTGAGAGTGATCTTGCTTTGTCGTAAAATGTCTTAACTGTTGGGTACAGGATTGGCCTGGAAAAAAACATTCTCTGACTGATCCCATTTTTCCCAACACATGCAATTCAATATCAGACCATTTATACTACAACAGACTAAGCAATAGATATTAAGTCGTCACCACCACTGCTGCTGTATGCAAGCCATGAATGTTTGGTGCCTTACTTGAATTGAAACCCTTGCTTCAAGTGCATATTCTATGTTCTGGTTTGGATGACATTTATAGAACAAGTCATACTTGTCTGGTTTTGGGCAGGCAAAATAATTTACCGCAGGCTCCAAATGATGGATTCCCCAAGGCCTTTGCTTATTAGCACTACTAGCATTGTTAACAGTATCACTTCAGATAGCATCACCTTTGAAATTGTCATTTTGCTGATCCTTGGCAGCAGCCTTCTTTTCTTGCTCCTGCTCTTCGGTGGAATCAGCTTCAGCATCCCCTCTATTTCCTCCTCCTGTTTATTTGGTGCTTTTGAACCATTAATTATCACTGCAGTCAACGTTAACATCTTGACAGGCCCTGGCATTGGTAACAATATTTATAAGTAAATTTGTCAACATCTTCTTTCAGCATTTTTCAACTAGTATTTTTGATTGCTATCTTCATGTTAGCTTCTTTTTGCTTCAATTTCATTGTTTGTGACCCTGACCTGTGACACTACATGGCTGGACCAATCCACCTAAAGGGATAGGCGGAGGTCCTGAGGATAGCACTGCCTGTATAGGTAGCTTGTTAGAGACCATATCCACAAAGTCAGATGGGCTGTTCCAACAAGGAGTCGCAACTGTCAGGTAGATTTTGTTTTTCTTGCTAATGCTTATCCCTCCTTGCTGTTGGCCTTGTGGCCTGTAAGTTGGACGACCCATCTGGCATTTGCCAAACTTTCCAGATTGCAAGTTTTAGCTGGGTTCAGTGGATTGCCATGGCATTAGCTAGACACATTTGTGTTCCCTTTAGAAATAACTGTAATAACTTTGGTAATTAACTTTTCACGTAGCACGAATATCAGGTCAACATTTCAATTTGCTCAGTATTTTGAGACGAAAGCAGCCCCAGCTGTAGCTTGTGCCACTATGTAAGAAATTGGCATCAGCGTTACTGTCCACTGGTGGACAATTATCTCATGTTTAGTATATATGGATTGTATGTCCTGCTGAAAAACACGAGGACAAAACTCTCTGCATTTGTGTTATTCTACTCCTTTGACAGTTCCTCATGATATATTCAAGTTCCAGGGGGTGTTATATATTCTGATGAGTTATTTTACGACAACCCCAAATAGCCCTGTTTTAGGAGGACCACTCCAACTGCAAGAGAAACTGTAAAATAAGAAAATGGTAGAGGAAGATAACTGGCACGGAGTCTAAATGTGGTGAGGGAGTAATCATCATGAAGTTGGAAGTGGGGAACATGGCAAGTGAGTAACCATTGTTGGAATCAACCCCATGTAACATCATTATCACATCAGTGTCCTCTCGTCCTCCTACTATTCTGGTGATGTCAAACTAAGTCTTAAATAAAAATAATCTGTCATTTTTTATCTCTTCTCCTCCCTGTTCTCCTCCTTTCCTTTCCATATGTCATGTAGAGCTGCTTTACCAGATAAACACATCCAGCTCCCACCATCCGCCTTGTTCCCACCACTGGATACAGCAAGGATGGAGAACTGGAGCTGAGGTTTGGCATCGTACAGTAGGATTAAGATTTACGGCTGTGTGGTCAAGGCTGATGTTTTGGTGCTGGATCCTGTGTAGAGGTTTTATTTCCAGTGAATAGTGATGTGAATGATCCCTGTCCAACATGTAAAACTTGAGATTCAGAAAGTAGGAGAAAGGAAAAAAAGGTAACAGGCATAAAAAGCAATTCCTGAATTCCTGGTTTGCGATTACCTGCTGCCCGATTATGTACATTTTCAAATATCCATCTGTGTCCCACATGTTTATAATGAAGACCAGTTCTCCCAGAGTCACTTCAGTTTACAGTGGTATTGTAACCCTCTAGGTTCAAGCTGTCTGCTCCTGATGCATGCAGCAGGGTTTGGCGGTTTGTTCTTGCTCTTCTTGTTTTAACAGGGCGTAACAAATCCATTTCCACGTGTTGGTCAAAGGTATTTCCTCTGTTTGCATATCTCTCCCTTCCTGTTTTCCTCCTTTAGGGCCTTCAGGTAAAGCAGCTGGCATCAGTGCCAGGCTCTTCTCAGAATACAGACACACAACCCCACAGCACACTCAATGAAAGGGAAACTAAGTGCCTTTGTACAGTATAAATTCATGTTTTCCAAATGATCATGATTAAATAGTATTGGCGTGATATTTAAAAACTTAAATTTATTAGATTTTTTTTAAAAATAAAATGAGTCAGTCTGGGTTTAATAAGTCTTTGCAAATAACAGGAGAAATAAGTTGAATAAGTCAAAATGAATGACACTGACTCAGCATAAGTACATTAGGTTGTACTGGCAGCATTCATGCTATAAAAAGAAAGCTATTAAAGTATGTGGAAGCAATTTCCATAATTTAATTATGTTCATTCAAAGAGTTCTTTTTAAAGTCAAATAAAATATGTTTACAATGAAAAGATATTATTTGATTTAATTAATTAAAGTGTTATTACATTGCTTTCTTTTGCCATTAAGTAGTTCTATTGGTCCAATTTCATTTACTTGAGTTGAATCAGCTGCATCTACTATTGTAATGTTTAATAGCTTAGTTAGTCCAACGTGATTAAATTAAGTTGGACCCAAGTCTTTGAATAAGTTGACCCAACCTTAATAAATCATGTTCACTCAACACAAGAACATGAAGCTGGTCCAACAGAATCGTGTAATGTTGAAAGAAAGCTCCAACATTCAGTTTTGGTGGTCATATATCAGAAGTCACTGTGAGCTCGCTGAACACATTTTAGACCATGACGTCAGAATTCATATGTTAATTATGACAAACTTTCACACAAATGTCCGATAGGATAAAATGATGACGTGATGGCATTCAGTATCCATAAGATCAAAGGTCGACTTCACTGTGACATCTAGTGGTCTGCAAAAGCTTTTTTTCAGGCCATTATTCAACATCATGACCATATCTCACATTTGGTCAGATACTGAATTTTTCTACACTTATTTTTGGTGTCAACCTTGAAACTCTGGCAATAGCTTAGATCTTCTGTGATGCTGGGTTGAAAATGTGTGAAAAGCATCCACATGCTAGAAGTAGTAGGATCTTTCCAGCAACATCCTTATTGGAAGCATTGTCTGCTGTTATGTTATTCTCTCAGAATCAGATTTAGGGGCCCAACATGGACACATACAAAGAATCTGACCCTCAACTTGTCGTTGCTCTCAATAAACTTCAACACTTTAAAGTCTTGACTACATATATTATACATGTCTGGATAAATATGGGTGTAAACTAACTTAATTATTTAGAGGATCACAACTAAGACATCGTAATATGAATTTATCAAGCTATTGTCAAGTGGTTGTAATACATACTGCAATTTTCCATTTGAAGACAAATTAACTGTATTTGATGCACGTTCATGCTCACACGCAATGCAACATTGTGTAGCCAGATGGTTACTAGGAGATTACATGGTGAGTAGAAGCATATTCAGGCTTTACAGAGGAGATACAGACAGAGGCTGAATGAGATGTACCATTGGAGTTTTAAAGCAATAAATATACTGTTTAACAATCACTGCAGTACAGTAGTACTGTAAAACCCCAAAGTTTAACAGTGGTGTAACTGGTCAGCTTGGGAAGTTAATTTAAAAATGTACTTGGTGATTATTATCTTGTTGATTTTCTGCTTTGTTGTTCTGAGTAACTGGACTCCGCCTTCTTTTATCTCTGACTTTTCTGGTGTAGATGCCCAAAGACCAAAACAACAGTCAAAGGATCAGGCGGCAACATTATTGTGACAATGCAGCAAGTCACAAAGACAGGACAGAGTGATGGGTACAGAAAGTGATGAGTGAGTAAAAGCAGCAAACTCCAGTTAGGGAAATAAAAGAAGGAAACCACATCAGTCCAGTGGATTTGTTCTTGCTTTTGTTCTTTAATATGTCAAAGATGGAGTATGTGGGATCAGAGACAACGTAGAAATAATGTGGATTTTGAAAGCAAACAACTGAAAAAACCCTCAAAACTACTTAAAGCCACTACAGGTGTGCAGGTGGAGGACTAATCCATAAGACAAAGTGTTAAAAAATATACCAATCAGCCACAGCATTCTGACCACTGACAGGTGAAGTGAATAACATTGATCATGTTGGTACTATGTGGTGTTCTGATGGAAAACCTTGGATTTTAACATCCGTGTTGATGAAACTTAGACACCCAATAAACATTGTCCCACAACAAACACACTCCCTCATCCAAACGGAAATCCCAAATGTCACTGGTCTACCCCGCAGTAAAATGCACCCCACCACATGGAAAAAAACATCAAACAATCAGGAACATGTTGAGGAACATGACAATGGCCCAACATGTTGATTTGACCTCCAAACTTCCTACAGCCCATTGTGATCAAGCATCAACAGGATGCAGTGGAACAAGTTTGATTGACAGACGCCCCACTGCACAAACCAGAGTACCCAAAGGATCCAGTGTCAAAGTCGTGGTTCCAGACCCCATAGGACACCCTGAGAGGTCCTCTTGTCCATGTCCAATGGTTCAGAGCATTTTTGAGTACATAAGGAGCACATAAGGGGGACCAACACACATAATGCTATGCCTGATCGGCGTACCTCATGTCTAAAACCACACAAATGGGCTACCTTGCCAAACATCTCCTTCAGTGTCATCATAGGTTAACGTGAGATAAATACAAAGAAGCAAAACTTATTTCAACTTTGCTGATCCACAGAAACATATACATACTCACAAATAAAACTGGAGGTGGATGGAGACCACAAAGGGCTCTGCACTGTTGCCTCACCTTGTGCAAGACTTTGGATGATATCAAATGAATGCACTGGAAGAGTGTAAGCAGGCAGGACATCCAGTCATCTCACGCACACTGAATGCAATGGCTTTTGACAGGCCTTTAAAGGTTACAGAAAACAGTTTTTTTTTTCTTTTTTCAGAGCTTTTGATTTACTGACATTGACATTTATTTATCTAACAAAGATTGTTTTAGCTTTAACATATTATTTGGCATCACATTTCTGCTGTTCTTACACCTCAAAACATCCTGAGCTTTTTAAAGAACAAGTATTTGTACATCTTTTCCAGAACAATTTGCTGAATAAGCGACTCTACTGTGTGATTAAAATGGTTAAATATGATCACCAATCAGCTCTGACTTATGATCCGTTAAAATGCAGAGGCTGTCTGTACTTGTTAGCCAATTTAGAAAAGTCAGTGGAGCCTGGAGAGCAAAGTGATCCTTGACTGTACTTGTCATAATATGTTTATAATGTTCTGTTGTAAGTCTTCATTTTTGTATTGAAAACGTGGAAAAGTTTTAATGAGGAGCAAGCAAACTGTTTGTGCTGGACTGTGCAAGCAAGAAAGCATTTGCAAGAAAAAGACTCACTAAATCATACATTAACTTGAGCTGAAATTAAATGATTTTGACCTTGGGTTTGTTCCCACATGTAGCATGAAGCTGCTGCAGGTCTTCGTCACACTGTCGCTTCAGGGAAAACAGCTGCTTGATCACTATCAGATGTTTCCCCCAAACGCCCAATTCACCACCCAACCACACACACCTCCTGCTCTGCTGCTCACTGTTTGACTTCAGCGCAAGTTCTTTTAAAGGCATAAGCCTCTTTCAAACACTACAAAAAAAAGCTGCCCCGCTGTCAGCCACTCCAAATCACTCAGCAAAATAAACCCCCCTCCCGTCTCCCCCGTCGCCGTCTCCATCCCCTGCAGCTCCGCCATTGTCTTTGGTCGGGCCGAGCAAAAGGCCTGCCGCTGCCTCTGAGCGACTCAAAGAGTAAAGCGGCGGTGTGGCTGAGCAGGGAAATAAAAACAGAGAGGAGGGGGGAATGAGCTCGGGAGGGGTTAAGTGCTTTTTGATGGACTCGCTGGAGGAGGGAGTTGGATTGTTAAAGGATAAAGGTGTGCGTGAGTGTGTACGCTCACGACCCCTGCGTCAAACCCAGCTGATATCATGGCACACAGCACTATTACACAACATTAACTTAGATATCGGTTCATATCTTCGTTTCCACTGACCTAACAAGCCGTCCAGAGCTGAGACTCTCCTCTAACCTATTTTGCAGGAGTGCGGCTGTGCGTGGAGATTAAGCCCACTGTCACATGTAGCTGTAAGCAATCTATCGTAGTTATTTTTATGTCGGTCTAGCATGTTGCGTCGCTTTAATCCCTCTGTGGTTGCGTTTTCATTTACCACAAAGCCATTAAGAGCCATTGTGATACGGGAGGAGAGCGAGGACATCTGCATGAAAGATAATATTCCAGGTCCTTTGGAATATTTATACTTTTTAAAGATGAATATCACTGTGCATGTGAGACTCCCTGCTGTCTTTATCCCTTTAATATGTAATGCATTTAAGCATGTACTAACTGCTTTTAATACTGTGGTATTTCCTGTACTACATAGTAGTCACCATATTGGGAACTACTTTTATATATGTTTTTGTACTTTTTCCATTTTTGTCCTTTCCAACATAATCAAACGTTTTTGTATTTTAACTTAAGAGTGCTGCTTAATTCATATTCTCCTGTCTATCCCGTCGCCTTAATTTGGCTGTGTTATCCTAATTGAAGTGACAATCAAACTATATGAAGCCTTGTAAGTGAAAAATTTACAGTACCCTTATAGATTACAGCAAAGGTTGGAACCTCTCTTCATCAAAGAGAGACTCACGAAATCCATTTGTTGCTGTAACAAGAGGATTAGTTGGAGTTTGCACGCGGGAATGAGGTCAGCGAGGCTCAGGAGATGATAATCTTGGGAATTATGGTGAGTGGGAGACACAAAGTTGACAGGCAAGTTTAAAAAAATGTCCAAAAAGTTAGTGGTTTGCTCGAGTTGCACTCAAGAAACGTTAATTATGGCTTTTAAAGGAAAATGTTTTTTTTTTTATTGTAACTTTAAAGTTGCACTGCTATGTCCAACGTTTGCTTTGTCTTGGTGGTATGGCGCTGTGTGGATGGCAGTGTGGACTGGTCAGCGCACTTCTTTGGCCACTGAAGTAACCCAAACTGGCTTTCAAAGAAAATGTGTGCAGACGTTCTTTTTTTTCTTCTCAAACAATGTGTGCTAGTGTAGTCCTTACATTCCACTTCCCCTCAGGACTTTAAACTTTAAGTACAACTTTAAAGATTTTTCATCCATCACTCTCAGCTGTGGAAACATGTTATAATTGTCATTGTGAGCCTGCTGGTGTTAGCTATTAGCTCAAAATGCTTTGTGCTAAAAAATGACCTCACAGAGCCACAACCCGTCCATGGACCCATTTGTGCACGTATGATTCCTCAAAGTTCCTCTTTTAAAAGTCATTACTGTGTCAGATTTAATCATTCAGAAGGGTTTTTTTTAAAAATGAAAATAATCCGTTCATGCCTTAAAATGGCTTATATGTAACTGTTGCATCCACTAGAATATGCAGATCTATGAAATCCCTGCTTCTATCTAACCACCCCTCCTCAAATGTTGCTGCTCCTGGCACACCAGCTCACCTATGACTATAAAAACACTCAAAAGTCCTACTCTGTAAGTTCACTGGATTGGTTGCTCCAGTTTGTTTTGTACTAAACCCTGAAAGTCTGATTCTGAAGTCTGAGTCTGACTCATCACTACTCTGCAGGTTCAAAGTGAAAATACTCAGCCTTGGTATTGACTGGCTTATTTTGCTCTTGATGTCTTCCAATGTATAAAAAAACACCATATGAACATGTTAACGATACTTTAACAAGCACATGATTTTCACTGGAATGAGTCTTGTCCCCATTTTTAGGGTCTTAAGATCTAAAGCTTTAAAACATTTTGATGGATTACATTGAGAGATTCAACAAGTATGGCCCCCTACACGTGACAAAAAAAGGTAAGAAGCTACTGTTTTTGCTGTCTGTACTCTTATTACAAGACAAACAATGACTTCTGCAGCTATTGTTGGGCTCCTCTTCTCTACTTTCTCTGCACTGTCATATATCAACATTACATATATCTAACTCTATGTTTCCCTTGAGGTCCTGGGTCCTGTGCTTGTTCTGTCCGCGGATGTCTCTGGATCTGGAGCTGCACATCTCTGATCTGCAGCCACTGGCCTCACCACCTGCTGTCCTGCCATCCACACCCCATCCTATCCTGCTATTCCCTCACCCCTTATCCCCACTCCCAATCCAACCAGTCGAGGTAGATGACTGCCTGCCCTGAGCCTGGTTCTGTCAGAGGTTTTTTTCCCCTCCCTATCCTAGGGTTTGCTTTTTTTTGTTCCTTCCCACCGTCGCTGACTGCTTGCTCAGAGGGAATCCAAAAGCAACTTTGGATTGTTGGGTTTTCTGTTTTCTATTCTTTCTGCTATGTAAACCACTAGGCGATGACATGTGTTGTAAATATACGCTATTCAAATAAAATTGAATTGAATTGTTGCTGCGTCATTGGCATCCTAAAACTTCAGAATGGGTTGATGACAAATTCGCACTTAACTTGCATTTGGGCCTTGCAGGTACTTCTAAATCTGTGTCTTACTGTCCTGTTCTGCTCATTATGACTGTTGCAGAGGTCTGGGTACATTTAATATGATAATTGGTTAACTAGCAAGTTGTTACTTATTTGGTTACAAAATTTGCTCCACGGGGGCTATTAAACTCAGAGACACAAGTTATAGTGATATACAATGCTTTGGCATCACATGTCCTCAGTCTCCAGTGGAGGTGATGAATGGAAAAGGAGCATAAAATGGACATAAATATTGTAAAGCAAAATTTATTTAAAGTTTTTAAATGCTGTCTCACTCTTGTGTTTAAGTGTCAATATTGTAAAGCTGTCCAATAAGGGCTCTTTTTTCCCTTTTGAATTGAGCTCACTTGAGTTATGGAGCTCTCTGAGTAGACACTAAAACTCCCGTCAGTGTGAGAAAAAGAAAGAAAGACATCAATGGGCTGAAAGAGGAGAAAATGTTCTCAGAGAGGTGGATATGGAGGCAGGGGTAGAGGGGGCCACTGGGCTGATAGTAAATCTAGTTTTATTATTGAATGAACATTAAGGGAGCAGGGACACGCTTGAGTGAATGAACCAGCAGAGTTTTTCACAGGCAAACCGCTCTGCAGTCTGACAGTTTGATGATTTGCCACACCACTAACAGGCAAGTTAATCATTTTTGTTCTTTATTTAACCTGGTGAGCCGCGCTCGGATCAAGAATCTCCTCTTCAAAGGAATCCACGAGAGCATCATGGAAAATGTATCAGAGTTTCAACACGGGTCGAGGAGTTTTTAAAGCGCCGCAGAAGGAAGAGCCGTGCGTCCCGACACTGCAGCCACTTGTTGACTCTGGAAGACGTACAGCCAACATAAACCAAATAAATGACCATCACATGACTGGGGCCAGTAAATGTGTTTCATTCAGGTCTGCATAAAGGAGCCTGACTTCAGAGAGAGAGCCATGCAGTGACCCATCAAAGACTATAACGACTGAACTCTTTATTACCCATAAACCACCACTGTTCAATTCTCTGAATGTGGAGAACTCATCCTCCACTTGTGTAACCGTGTGTTGCTTCCTATGTCTTTGTGTTTGGAGCGTTTGTGTTGCTGTTCACACCTAATGTTGGAAACAACATGTTCATTTGTGTTCGCAAAATGACTCAACTTGCAATTGTCTTGTTTGGAAACGGGCTCCTGCTTTTTGCATTAAATCATCAGCCTTCAAGTTTTGATTGTTGCGCAGATGAGATTTCGTTCCTCCTTCCAGTGCTGTCAAAATGTTTGGTGAATCACAAGACAGGTCTGGGGAAAGTACCCCTGGCGTGTTGTGATATTTTAGATGTTGTTACTGTCAACACAGTCCAACAATGAAGTGATTGTAACAACTATTGCATTGTATTCAAAGCCTCGTAAATCTTATTCTTGTTTACCTACTCCTACCTACTTACTAGGAAAGCCAAAACAAGCCAAATGAGTTCACCAAGTGCTAATTAAGTCTATCAGCCGCTCTGTTTATTTCGATCTGTTTTTTTGTTGTTTTTTTTTACACTACACCATAGTTTTAAATCTGGTTTCTGAGCTGACATTCTCTCACTGGTGCACCGGTAGTGATGTTTTATGTCAACCAGCAATGGCTGGTTTGGCAGAGCTGAAGAGGGGAGCAGACATGGCGATGGAGATGGAGTGAGCTGCAGCAGCTGGGAGTATGATGGATGCGAGGGTGGAAAAAACAAGGAAGAGCCCAAGAAAGGTTTCTGATGCTGTGGAAAAATAAGAGAAATTCAGTCTGAAAACAAAGTCAGCAAAGACAAAGCAGACGCCTTAAGCATGTATCGACGGTGTTTGTGTAGTTACTCCCACTGTCAGAAGGGGGAGACAGAAGTTTCACACTGCAGGTTTAAACCAACAAGTTTATCCAACAAACCAACAAAGCTCCAGGTTAAACCAGCCCTCTCACATTTTCCTGTCCAGCTACTCTTCTGAATAACAAATGAAAATTAACTTATTTTGAAAATATATTTTTAAAAATACCCTGAAAGAGAAACTTCACATTGTCTTTTAGTGACAGATCAGTCTACTTTTACCGTCCCTAGTGGTGTATGTTCAATACTAATGACAAAACTAATGACATTCAGCTTCAGATATACTTTGTGTTTAATGTGTATTCGTTACAGTCTCACACCGAAATGTGTTATAGCTATGGTCAAAAGGGCAAAAAATAATTTGTTTTACAATGAAAGCTGGAAAATGTAAGATGCCTTTTATTATTTAGTTTATTTTTTAGTGTATTTTATTTTTGCCTATTCTTCTCTGTTCTTGGAGTGATCATGGTTTGGGTTTGCAGACAGTAGGCATGTTAAGCCTTTTTTCACAGCATCTCACAATTTTAGTGTTTTTTGTCAAAATAATACTATTTGCTTTGTTGACGAACACATGTTACATATTTTTTGGTTTCTAGTTAATTAGTAAATGTTTGCTTGCTAATGAACAACTCCATGTCATCTCACCTTGGCCCTCCCAGTTATGCTCATGGATTTTCTTTAAAAGAAAATGCAAAAAGTTCTACCTAAACCATGGAATCTTGCAAAATCCTACAGCTCTACTCCAAATACTTTTTACCTCCATCAAGGATGTTAAGTTTTTGCCGGTGTTTATCTGTTTGTTTGTTTGTTTGTTTGTCTGTCTGTTGGCAACTTTACGTAAAAAGTTCTGAACGGATTTTGATGAAATTGTCAGGAAAGGTGGATAATGGGACAAGGAACAGATTAGATTTTGGTGGTGATCCGGATGACCGTCTCCAGGAATATGCAATGTGCATGCATATGTGCATGTAACTCCACAAAAAATGATCGGCCTGCTTGGCAAAAAATACAGGATAAGTTCCCGCTAATTTCTACAACATGTCAAAATTTGATCCGGATCTGGAAAGAATTCCGAATACTACCATCCAGAACAGGAAAAAACAGAGGGCCTGTGGAATCATCATAAGTGTAAGGTAACAAATTAAGATACAGACATGCAACCAGGGGTTAACGTGGGCCGGAGCCCTCCAGAGCTGAGCTCTGCCATCTCGGATCAGGGCTCTGCCACCTCGGAGCTGGGCTCCACCTCCCCAGAACCGTAAATCATTCAATTCAAACTGGCAGTAGCACCGTGGGCTACTGATTATTTTCACCAGCTCTTTTGGCTCACATGTGGCTCTTCAGTAGTAAAGCGTTACAGTTACACACATCCATTGGGGCTGTTTTTGTTTGTTTGTTTGTTTTCTTTGCACCTTACCTCTGCCTCTTTCTCACTTTTATGGAGGCCGCCTTGGATGCTATAGATGTAAGACTGGAACATTTCGGGTGCTTTTTGGAGGATCATGCCACTACACAGCAAAGAGACCTTAAAGGGAGCTCAAATCCACTGAAAGAACAAAACGTCAAAGGATGAGTAAATTAGTGACGTGCATGTCAGCATGTGGTGAGGAACATTCTGTTCTGTTATCATTTAACAGGCTCAACATTTATGATACGGACACCTGTTCATACCCAGGGATGAAGCCAGTGAATTCACGTAAAATACATTCTTTGCTTATCTCATGTAAATGCACCACACAAAACATTAGATAGTGGAGCATTAATAATAGCATTTATTATCAATATTATAAAACCCCCAAGAGATGAACCAGAGTGCTGTACACTAAAATAACAGGCCATAAACCACAATACGGCACGACTAAAAGACAAATAGGAATAAAAGAAGACCATAAGACTGTCATTTTTCATCATATATGAAAAAGTCAACTGAAAGATTAAGAGCAGCCCCTGCAAAGGTTCGATTTTTTCTGCCTGATTCCTGAAACTAAGCATCTGGTTAATCGACATGAGTGACCTCAGGGTGTGATGATGCAAGTAACAAATGAATTATGAATAAGTTGGCATTAATTCAAACAAAATCTTAAAAACAAACAATAAAATATAAGCAATTGTAGGTAGTACCAGCTGCAGACGTTAAAGTGAACTCCATAAACAAGGAATTACAACGGTCTAACCAAGTAGTCATAAAGGCAGAACTTTTTCAGAGTCATTTTGAAAGAGCTCAACCTTCACCTTGGCTCAAAGTCAGCTGACCTGTCTGTCAAATTTGACATATTATTATTATTGTGAGCATGTTGTATGCAGCAAATAGAGGCCCTGTGTCTCAGCACAGCTTACAGAGCTGCTAGCATCTCTGTGAACTCCTAGCCTTGTTAAAAAGTTTCACATTACTTGATAAGGAGCAGAAGAAGAGAAATACAAACAAGAATAATTTCTGTAAAACCACAGGACGCTGCATCAATCAGTTAAACCTTTCACCCAAAAAAGAAAGAAACAGCTGCTCTGCTGCCGCCCAAGGAGCTAGACAGTTAATAAGAAGGAGACAAACTGATCTGAGGTGATTCACCATACTCTTTTCTGCTTGCACGTCAGGCCTCTGCCTCTGACCTTTGACTCACAACCTCCTGACCTCGGCTTTGTCCAGCCGTCAGGTGCCAGCTTGCCTTCCACAGGGATCAGGATTCCTTCAAGATGCTCTCATTCGAGAGGGTACGGTATTGTCTTTCCTGGACAAAGACAGAAAAAACACCAATTACACACCCAGGAATAACACTGGACACACATGCCACGTGCTATTTTTTAATACTTGTGCATGGTTTTCACCATTTCTCTGTCCATTGCCTTCTTCCATCAAGTTTCACATATCTCTGCTGGCATGATGAGACAGTTAGTGGAGAATTTCTGACGTGCTTCAGACAAACACATCAAAACATTTAGAGGGAAATATGAAATCTCCCTGCCTCCCTCGCTCCCTCCTGTTTGATTTGTAACATCTTGTGGGCATCTTGTCAGCCACTCCTAACTGAGATCAAAGTGCTGCCTGTCTCATGCAGAGATATCATTCTTATGAATATTTTTCAGGTTTCATCACAAATCATATTTGCCCACTGGCTTTGATATTGCTGTCCTCCTCAACAGGAATTCATATCTAACGTCCCTCCTCCCTCCCTCCCCCTGCTCCTCATCTTTCCCTCAGCGCGATACATAATAAAGGCATCAAAACTTCAATCCAGGGATCGAGGCAAATCATCCCTGACTTCAAAACAAAAAGATATACATCTTGGCAAAGGAGAATTTATGTCTCGTTTTCATATCGCAAAAGTCACATTGCGCTGTCTTTCTCTTCTGCTTTGTTCTTTGTCCCCTCTGCCCTGCGTCTACTTCTTTTCTCCACCTTGCTCCCTCACCAGGTCCTACCCTTTTCTTCCCTGCCGACCAGCAGAGCACAATATGTGGGATCAAACAGTGGGGAAGTGAAGAGCAAAGTGTCTCTCTGTCCCCTAAGCTTGGGAGGGATTAAGGCCAGGAGACTTCTGAGGAACAGTCATAAAGTGTGTTCATGCCCGCCGGGTGAAAAGAAAGAGAGAGAGAGAGAGAGAGATGGAGGGGAAAGGGACAATGAGGACAGTGGTAAAGAGAGAGAAGGAATGTATCAGACGAAGTAAGAGATTCAGGAAAAGAGTGAATCAACACTGAGGGCTCATTAGTGATTTTCAGTTACATAATATTCACACTCGGCTGCTTAAAGACAAATTCCTTAAGACCACTGAAAGCTTTGTAGCACTTGTGCCCAAAGTGTATAAAAGTGTAAATAGAGCTAACAATGAATCCTAGATCTGTGACATGTTTTTTGTTACACTGTAAAGCAAATTAATGATAATTCATTCATGCATAGTTTTGATTTGCAGTCACATAACTTTCCCTGTCTGATATTAAGCTGGAATGTGCTTACCTATCTCCTCAAGTCTACCCTGTAGTACTACCAAAACATCTCTGACACATTTGGCCAAGGACACAGGACCTCTGGAGGTGTCCTGTGGTATCTGGGACTAGGATGTTGGCAGCAGATTCTTTTTAGTTCTTTGAGTTTGACTGGTGGGCTTCTGTGGACTGGGCTTGTTCTAACAGATCCTACAGATTTAATCAGATTGGGACCCGGAGGGTTTGGAAGTTACACTATATTACCAAAAGTATTTGCTCACCCATCCAAATGATCAGAATCAGGTGTCCTAATCACTTGGCCTGGCCACAGGTGTATAAAATCAAGCACCTAGGCATGCAGACTGTTTTGACAAACATTTGTAAAAGAATGGGTCGCTCTCAGGAGCTCAGTGAATTCCAGCGTGGAACTGTCATAGGATGCCACCTGTGCAATAAATCCAGTCATGAAATTTCCTCGCTCCTAAATATTCCACAGTCAACTGTCAGCTTTATTATAAGAAAATGGAAGAGTTTAGGAACAACAGCAACTCGGCCACGACGTGTTAGGCCACGTAAACTGACGGAGAGGGGTCAGCGGATGCTGAGGAGCATAGTGCAAAGAGGTCGCCGACTTCCTGCACAGTCAATTGCTGCAGAGCTCCAAACTTCATGTGGCCTTCAGATTAGCCCAAGTACAGTACGCAGAGAGCTTCATGGAATGGGTTTCCATGGCAGAGCAGCTGCATCCAAGCCGTACATTTCCAAGTGCAATGCAAAGCGCCGGATGCAGTGGTGTAAAGCACGCCGCCACTGGACTATAGAGCAGTGGAGACGTGTTCTCTGGAGTGATGAATCACGCTTTTCCATCTGGCAATCTGATGGACGAGTCTGGGTTTGGAGGTTGCCAGGAGAACGGTACATTTGGGTCTGCATTGTGCCAAGTGTGAAATTTGGTGGAGGAGGAATTATGGTGTGGGCTTGTTTTTCAGGAGTCGGGCTTGGCCCCTTAGTTCCAGTGAAAGGAACTTTGAAAGCTTCAGGACACCAAAACATTTTGGACAATTCTATGCTCCCGACCTTGTGGGAACAGTTTGGAGCGGGCCCCTTCCTCTTCCAACATGACTGTGCACCAGTGCACAAAGCAAGGTCCATACAGACATGGATGACAGAGTCTGGTGTGGATGAACTTGACTGGCCTGCACAGAGTCCTGACCTGAACCCGATAGAACACCTTTGGGATGAATTAGAGCGGAGACTGAGAGCCGGGCCTTCTCCACCAACATCAGTGTGTGACCTCACCAATGCGCTTCTGGAAGAATGGTCAAATATTCCCATGAACACACTCCTCAACCTTGTGGACAGCCTTCCCAGAAGAGTTGAAGCTGTAATAGCTGCGAAAGGTGGACCGACATCATATTGAACCCTATGGGTTAGGAATGGGATGGCACTTAAGGTAATATGTGAGTCAAGGCAGGTGAGCAAATACTTTTGGTAATATAGTGTAGGTCAATGCCTTGAGCTCTTGGTCGTGCTTCTCAAGCCATTCCTGAAGGCTGCTTCCTTCAGGGAATGGAGTTGAAATTGGGGAGGTGGGTTGCTTGGTGTAGAACAATGTTTGGTTGGGTAGTAGGTATCAAAGTAACATCCATGTGAATACTAGGATCCAACGTGTGTCTGCAGAACATCGCATTGCATTAAAAGGCACTGTCATAACAAGGGTATTGATAAAATAATAGAATGCAACATTGAAACAACCTAAATGACACCATTGTAAATGAGCTGCCATTAAAGAAGTACAGCTTTTCTTGGTTGCGGCATGAGACATGAAGCAGACACACAGTGACATCACACAGTGACTGCACACTGTGATGTCATTGGGAAGGAGGTGCCAGGAATCATTTACTGGAAACAAAAATGTAAACAAAAAACAGCATCTTAAGCGGAGAACATGAGATGTAGTCTGTGCAGTTTTTTTAAATCCAATCCCAAGCACTGTTTTTAAAAAGTCTCTGTCAACATGGAGATGTAAAAACACAACTGAATCTCTGTCAAGAGCATGACAAAACAGTAGCCATAAAAAAAAACCTATTATACCTTTCATGCAGGCTTACAACAATGGTACACCAAGAAAAGGGGAATCATATGGACTGAAGCTGTTTTTTCTCGATTTAATTTATGTGTAACATGTAAAAAGTTTTGGTTTAGCACCAGAACTATTTTGGCTACATCTGCCGCATAGAAAAAGCTGTATTTTTTTTAAAAGAAAATCCCAGGGACAAAACCTGATGTTGGCTGTCAGGTGTCAGCAAAGTCTAAATGAAGAAGAAAAGACAACTGTTATCTGCCTTTCAGCCTATCATATCCTTTCCTTCACCATGCTGGGTATAGACCACTTTGAGTTCCTAGTGATGGGAAAGACGGGAAAAAAGTTCTGACATGTTGGTCTTTTTGTTGGGACATCATGAGGCCCAGATGCAACATCGGTTGTCATCAATTACGATAGACTACTTGAGATTGGCACGTCAGTTTTCAGTCAAATCACTCCACATATTTTGAGGTGGGCTATTTCCGTTCCAGTAACATGTACCTGCATTACACATTCCTTGAACTGCAGTTAAGATCCAACTATAAGTGTCTGCATTCATTTGTCAGAATTTCTGCTATTCCAAATGATCTCGAAGGTAAATCACTTTTACAGAAAAAGTGCTCCACAGTATTTTTTACCAGCACAGTGAGACCACAAAGATCACTTTCTAAAAATCCATTAAAAACTATACAGCCAGCTATACCGCGCATTTTGCTACTGTTCAGGACATATGGCAAAACAGCCAAAGGGATTTTTTACAACCTCTCAACTCTCTAAAATTTAAGCTGTAAAGTGTAAACTCTTAACACAGTATGCCTTCTTCACATGGTGCTGCTGCAGTGTACAGCATGAATGAAAAACACTGATCATAAATGAGAAACCACATTCACGTTTTTTTAAAAGGAAACTGTAGTGTGCAAAGTAGAAACACATGTAGCGTAAATAAAGACAATCTGATAGCAATAGGACCACAAGTAAATGAACAAGGAGGGAGTTCAGTGAAAGACAAAGAGAGCAGAAGATGCTCCTTGAAGACGACAGGTCATTTTATGGAAGGCTTTGCTGGGATTTCCAGCGGACTGTGTGAGTGAAGGATGATGATGCCGGGTTATGACTTGTCATGCATTCAGATGCTACCGTGCCTGGCACAGTAAGCCATGCACAGATGTGAAGCTGGGATCAGAGCCATACGAGAGACTCTTCTCCGCACTGCTCTCCTCATTCTTCTTCCTCTGCACATGAAGGTGGCAAGTCGGCTTACAGGTGCAGAGGTAAACCAATAAGAGGAGGGTCACAGACAGGAAATTTTATTCCAGCTGTGACCTGGAGGGCGGCTGGTGTAACGTCTGTCTTTAGTGCCAAAGCATCTTACTGTAAGGGTCTGGTGATCTGCACAGCCTGGGCCACGCTGAACAGAAACACATGTGTTGGGTGCATGCACAGGCTTAACTATCATTTGCCGCTGGATAAGAACTAACAAATTTTCACAGTCTTCCACTCCAGCTCAGGAAATCATCCTCTTTTGTAGTCTTCTGCTCGAATATTTTTATCAAACAAAAGATTTAGGGTTTTGTAAACTTGGCAAAAGGGCAATGTGCTATCCTTTAACCCAAGTTAAGACAGTAAATCCCCTTCCGTTATAAGGTTTACATGCATCCACAACACTAGCAATTTTAAATAGATGACTACAATCCTGTCTTCGTCTCTCGATCTTGTTGTGCTTCTCCTCCACTGATCTCCTGTCATCTTTCATATTCACTCATCTCCTCATCACCTCTTTCTTGCAAAATGACTTTTTATCTTTTTATCTTCACCATAATTCCTTCCTCATCTGCGCTTTACCTCTTTGCTTTCAAACATCTGTTGCCATTTTAGCGGTGCAGCACAATTTGAATTTATTAAGGCTATTTTTCTTTGTACCGCACTTTACATTACAGGAAAATTTATACTCCATTCCTCTTGTAAGCTGGCTTAGGCCAAGGGCTCAAAAGTTCAACTGCTCAGACTAAGACTGTTCCATGTTTGCACATAACCAAAGAATTTCATAATAAAAATCACCACCTACCTTTACGATGTTGAATAAGACCGTTTGTAAAATGATTGATATTGAAGCATATTTGGATAATGCTCATTAAGGCTTCATTGGTCAATTAAAGGAACATTTCAGACTCTTGAGTAAATGAAACATAAATGCATGTTGGCAGTAAAACTGCATTGCCTTTGAACTATCATTAGACACCTGCGCTCAGCATTTATTCATAATCATAATTCATACTCATCATGTTCATCGTAGAGGGTGGGGATGCAGCTGGTAGAGCAGCTAGCAACTGAAACAGAATCAAAGGGCTGGAAAACTTGATGGTGGCTGCAAGGGCCTTGTGGAAAGGCCAACCACCAGGCTGTTGATAGGGATAAGACTCTAAGGACAGGCCTTCTGGTTCAGAAAGAAAGGATAAGAAATTAAGGATCCGCCACCAGTAGGGGGAAATGTAAAGAACAGATGCAACATGCATGCCAGATGTCACTGTTTAGTCCTTTGGAGGTGCTGTGGTCCTATCAACAAAACACAAGGATAGACCTGATGAATCAAATGAAGCATCTATGTCACATCCTACTGCTGCATGAATCAACCAAGGAAGGAGGATGCCCACCTAAATGGGTAAAAAGTCTGGAAGCCGCATTTTGGACTAAGTGTTGCTGGGTAAAGACTTGTCATTTGTCTCATTGTTCATTTTCCTCTCTCCCCTCACCCTACCTGGTTGAGGCAGATGGCCGCCCTCCCTGAGCCTGGATCTGTCAGAAGTTTCTTCCTGCTAAAAGGATTGTTTTTCCTCCACATTGTCACAGTTCTTGTTTAAACAGAATCACTGGGTTTAATACTGTAAGGTCTTGGTTTTAACAGTTAAAGTTCCCTGATTTACTTTTTATTTGTTTTAGTGATGTAAAAATTTAACATTAATCTTTTATCGTGAATAAAAGGGTCTTGAAGCGACTTGACTTAATGACCCCAGTGAAGTATTCACTCCTGCCCCCACTCAAGGAGTGTTTGCCAATTGTAATACAGGACTGTTTAAAACAAGTCCTATGATATATATTTATATTTTGCATATGCTATACTTTTTTGTACAGTATATGTTGGAAGCATATTTTTTGTTAAAATGGCAGTCTTGCATGATAATAATGCATTTCATACTCACTTTTCATTGCAATTTCCAAATGCATTTAAAAAAGATGATTGTCATGGTTTTATGGTGGTTTGACTGTTTTGTTTAGCTCTTACCACTGCCCTAATTATTGTACACTAACTGCCAGGCACAAACAGAGCCAAAGTGGACCATTTAGCTGCTAAACAGTAAGATGATTCCTTCCTGTGCTGACCAAACCTGAGACAAAACGAAGTCAGCATAAGATGTAGGTTTGCCTGCTGACCAAAAACACACCTTCAAATCAATGCTATACCTCTTCAACTGCTGGACTTATGATTCTGTGTTAATATTGTGGTAATGTTATATCAATGCAGTCTAAAAACAGATTTTTTGTCTTTTTAAAATTGTCCTTATCTCTTTTAGCAAGCAAAAAAGCCTAAATTACAGCTTCAGTAAGAAAGGTGTGTTGTGTCTGACCGACTAAACAAAGGGGGTTGGAACTGACAACACTGTTCTTGCAATCTGTGATTTAATTCTTCTTCTTTTACTAAATAAGAACAAGATCTTTTTTCACAGTGCACTTTATTAGCATTTAATTGCTCCGTGGCTCTGTTTCAAAGAATACGGTCTCTTTTGAGTCTCTCTCTTCTTCACACTTGGCCAAACATCTGGAATTGTAGGTATGACACTGTTTGAACCATGTCAGGAAAACAATTCAAATTGACAGGGAAAATGTTGTCCCATCAACACTCAACCGGCCGGCTTGACAACCTCCTTCTCTTTCTTCTTCAAATTTCCGTCCTGCACCGAGGCTGGGGAGCAGTGAGAAGACTCCAGCGGCAACAATCCAAGTCAAGAGTGCAATTACATCTTCACCTGTTGACAAAACAGCTCAGAGAAAGTAACATCCTGCCAAGTCCTGTGTTTTCAGCCGTGTTCGCCCTCCCACCTTCCTCCCCTCTGCAAACATCTTTCATCCCTCTCTGCCTCCCGCGTTAATGGAGCCTCGCTCGATTCGGTATGAGGCTTAAGTGAACTTGTCAAAGTCAGACGCCTTTCCCGAAGATAAAAGGAGCTTTGGTGGTCCCTGTTGTGAGGAGGGAAGGGGGAGAATAAAAGAAAGAGAAGACAGAAGGAGACAGAGACAAGACTTATACCCATAAAGCATACCGCAACCCTGCATCTTTTTGCAATTTGTCTCTTTGTTTTAAACTGTTTTCGTGCAGATTTGTGTTCTGTTCTTTGTCACAGGGTATCAAAAATCTGACATGACCTGAGTGAGGTCTTCCCCTGTCAATAACAAGGTGGTCACTGACCTATAGCCAGAGGCTGCACTCAGGTAGGTTGCTGCCCTGCATGGTTCAAGTGTCACCTGAGGGGGAGGAAGGTCAGAAACGATGGGCTGGACCAGGTGAAATACCACAGAGCTCCGAGCTCCAGGCAGACCTTTGGTGTGAATGACCAGCAGGCCTCTTTGTTGGAGAGCTGATGGGGCAGATAGGGACTTCCTGGGAAATGGATGGTTTGAAGTATGAAAGTAGTATCCTTAAGCAAACTAGGAACACACACACAGCTTTACAAATTAGAGATGGTGGTAGTAGTTGACCCTCACATTACACTAATGGCTGCAGATGCAGAAATGAATTGTAATGACAGAATTGACAGAACTGTGCACATTAAGAGTTGTGTAAAACATTACTACACTACCAATGTAAAGAATCAATATGAACAGGGATAGACAACCATCATCAAATCACAAAGACTCAACAATTATAGGTTGGTGGCTGTTTTCTTCGTCCTAAGCTTTGATTACTGAAACCAGTCAAAAGTAGTACATACATATGAGTATGGACTATCTAAGGTTAAGGTGTCATTTAATCATACACTGTACTTATAAGATTTAGGTAGGAGATGATATGTGAGGTATCAATATGGAAGTCATCCAACTATTTGGTACATGCACAAAATTAGATGTTGTGTTGCTGTGACTAGCAGAGAAAGTTGGACTCTGACCACAGTTTGCCATCTTTCACAAATTTGGATAACAGTCGGTGTCAACTGTCTTTACACTGTGGAATGAAATTCATACTTTTTCAGTGATTTTAGTTGGTTCTTATTTTTTTCAAAGGGGAAGAAGTAAGCAATCTTGTAATCTAGGGCGTTCTCAAATTGAATCTTGCCAACCCATATTGCAAGTAGGTATGAAATTGCTACAATTGCTATATTTTATCATCACTTTTTAGCATGAAAATTGCAGTGCAGAACTTTTGTCTCCTCCTTCTGGCAATGAGAATAATGGTGTGAACCACATAAACGTGCTCATGACAAATACCTCACTGTCAATCACTTTTGTTTTTCATGCTGTAATCCTTCCCCTGAACACCGAGTTTCTTTTTAAATGGAGCATCAGAAACTTTTCCTCCCTTCCCATACTCCCATGCAGTTGCTGTAGCCAACTCTGTTTCTGTTGTAACAGTTGCTGCATTGCTGCATTTCAGCTCTGCATATGGTTCATATGAAATACATTGATATTGGTGCACCATTGCAGAAATGTTAGCACAGAAACCAGATTTAAGTCTTCTGTATACTGCAAAATACACAGATTTACCTGGTGCTGATAGTGTCAACTCTTTAGGTAAAGACTTGACTGTAAGAGATGCTCATTCTGGGACTTGAGCTTTAATTATCTACAAATTTAAAACTGTCATGTATTTTTTATTGTATGAAAGTGGAGGCTATCTTTACCATTTATCATTAGCTGTTAATTGTCTTTCCTGAAGAAGGCACTGTTGTCAAAATGTCAGCTAATGGAATAAAGTTTATACTGTATCTGTATCCATTAGTCTAATCTGCTCCTGCTTTTATAGGATCCTGAGGTTCTCTATCGCTGCTCACACAGGGCTTACATTACATTCTAAATGCAGCTATAAGGGGATGTATTGTACGAGGGTAATGTTACAGTGAGAAAGGGAAAGAACAGCAACCCCAGCAGAGCTGAGTGGAGGGACTGTGGTGCAGCTCCACGACAGAAAGTGTATGAATATGAAGCAGACTGGAGCTGAAAACAAACATGGTGCCAACATGATTTTTCTGAACTTGAAGTATTTCAGAAAGTCAATAAGCCTGTTTGTAGAAGTCTTTATAAAAACCGCTTGAGAAATTGAAGAAATGTTCATTAGTGCAGGTACAGCGTGTTCCCAGGGTCACTATGGAGCCGTCCAAATTGGCTGGGATAGTTTTGGCCTGCTGAGTAGGAGTCCTGGGAACAGCTCAGTCCACAGTCTCTGAGTGGGTGGCCTTGTCCAGATCTGCACATGGTTTCATATGCCATGCATCTCCTTTACACATGGACGTCCACTGACAGGCAGCACACACATACACAAGAAATACAGAGTGTTCCACTTATTGAGAGCTTCTATCAGTTATTATGAAAACCTTTTCCCTGTGGAAACCACCAGTTGGCTAACCGCAAAAATTCTCCTCAAACTGAAAACCCAACTGGCAAACTCTTTGAACAATCAACCACAAGACGTCACAGTGCCATTTAAATGGTTTCAGGGCTGAGATTTAGAGGGGGATAAGGTTTGGTAGAGTGATACAGGGATAAATACAGAAACAAGGAAGAAGGGTGGTGGGCTGGACTCTGAACAAAAAAAGATTTTCCATAAAACCAGCACAAAGGCTCTCATTCATTGTGGACGCAGTTATTATAGTTATTTTCATTTTAGGGGAAAGAATCATGTTTTTAAAAACAGCTTGATGGGTTAGTGTCTAAATAAACACCCCTTCACAGAAACTGGTCGTGGCAAATAACGTGTTTAAAGCAACTACAGTCCAAACATATTAACAATAGATTAAAACATTACTTGTATGTGACAAATGTCACTTGTAATAAAGTGACAATAGACAATATATCATTAGGATGTAGATTTTGACTGCATAAATAAATGACTGTAGAATAATGATCATCTGCATTCAGACTGACGCTCTATAGCCTTGCTGTCTTCTGTCTGGTCCGCAGTCTTCTGGAAAAATTATGACTCATTTACAGCACAAAGGAAGTGTGTCTGCAACTGTACAACCAAAACAAAGAGGCCAGTGCTTTTCTTTTTCAAATAGCTGTAGGTAGCTTCCCCCAGGTAGCTAGTCTGACTCGCTAGATGTAGACTTCAGGTATAAGTCTGGTTTTTCTACATTTGCAATTCACACGTCTTTTTCATCCCCTTATGCTACCTGCCTGTTAGGGTTATCAAAATCTCCTTTGCTAGGGGGAACATGACCTCTGTGTAACAGCAATTGACATGCTGGAAATGGCACACTTTGAAGAAGATTTGTATCATACAATATGACAAACCTGCGTGGTTCTTTTGGGGAATTCTCCCGAGTCTCCCGTCACTGTTTGGCAGGTGCACCATCAGTGTGTCTGCCCAAGACAGTATGATTGTTGTGTCAGTACTGGAGGGTGGTCTGACTGCTATGCAATGCAAGACTACTAGGTATCTAAAGTTTTGGACGGTGCGACAACTGGAATAACACTAGAAGCTCGAAGAAATCGAGCACCAGAGTCGGAGGAGGCAAAGACGGCAACAAAGTAGAGTAACAGAAACTGAGGTAAAACAAGAATGAACCTCGGTTGGTCTTTCACTCAGTGGAGAGAAATTTGGGACTTGAGAGGGTTCAAAACCAACATTTAGTTGGGATTATTTCTACTAGATAAAGAAACAGCAAAACCTGTGCATGCACTTAAGCAAACAGTTGTTTTAGTGTTCCTTTGCCATAGCATCGAGATCAGTGTTTCTATTTTTATTTGGGATCATTGCAGTTTTCACATGATTTTTTTCCTTCTGTTCCACCCTCCACCCCAACCTTCCTGTAGTTAATTGCACAAATGCTTGATCTGTTATTACTCCATATAAAATCATGACTGTTTCACTTTATCTCTTTCGTCAACGTGCTCATTTCGTTCCGATTTCCTAAGTGGTGTTGATTGTTTCATGTCATGTGTTGTTGGTAGTTGCGAGGCACTGAGGAAAACAGAAAGTGATCTGGTCTTAGTCACAGTGGTGCCATCGGCGGTGCCATTTGGACACATGAGAGGTTAAAAAAACTAAAAGTTATCTCTTGCCACCTTAATGGATGCTTACATAATTTCCACCAGATTTTGCTTTAACAGATGTACTTTAACAAAAAAAGGCTTCTCAGGCCACAACTTTACTGGTTCTGCTAACTCTTGCCGCTTTTACAAACTCACCGTACACTACACCGCCTACCCAGTACCAACAAAAGCAGACACAGTTAGCAGCTAAGGAGCTAGATGTTTCCATCAGGAGTAACTGGAGAGCAAAACATCGTTAAAAGGAGCGTAAATATTGGCATCATCTGGGCGCCAGAAACATGACTCCAAAGGAATGCTAATGTCTCCCACATATCTGCTGAGCGTGTAAATACAAAACAGTTGGCCAGTACATTGTGCCATATTAAACATGCAGTGTGGAATTAAATGAGTAACAGCAATGAGAGTAATTGCACAAACACTTCTGACATTTGCTGTGTTTTTGCTCCTGGTTGCAGTTGTCACCACCTGATATGCAGCCACAGCTGTAGCCTACTTCGTCTCTGTCGCTACAGTTGCCCCTGTGTTCAGCTCAGGCAAACCAGTCATTGTTGGTTGACCTTAAACATTCCTACTGGTGCACCAGTGTGGGGACGTTGTCAGTGTGGGACGCAACAATTGTACTGTAGAGGCCAAAACATGTCGTCACTGGGCTGTGACTGTGGCACAGAGCATTGGAGCACTCATACGCCTCTGACCTAATGCGCCTTGTCTGGTTTAGAAACTGCATCTCCTCCACTGTAGCTGCATACCCTCTTCTTATCACCAGTGTTAATCTTTGACATGAAAATTTATCATACACAATGGTAAATGATCTGCACTTATATAGCACCTTTCTACCTTAGTGGTGCTCAAAGTTTACAATGTGTTTCGCATTCACCCATTCACACACACATTCACATACCAATGACGACAGAGCTTCCATGCAAGGTGCCTGCCTGCCATTAGGTGCAACTTTGGGTTCAGTGTCTTGCCCAAGGACACTTCGGCATGTGGAGGGGCTGGGGATCGAACCACCAACCTTGCAATCAGTGGACAGCCCACTGTACCACCTGAGCAACAGGTGCCCCAAAGTGATGTTTTCTTTTCTTCTCCAGTTTTCAGTTCATTGAAATGCACATCTACCAGTGACAACAAAAACATGTGCAGCAGTGGCCCTGTTGCTCATGGTGCAACATTACAATCTCCTGGCTCATGACAGTTTCCGCTCACACATGTTGCACATGTGTGACTGTGAGCCATACGTACACACGCACCCACAAACACTATCAGAGGTTTTTCATCAACTCTCTTAAATATGTCACTGGTGTGTTTACAGCTTGTTTCTGCTGCCCCCAAGTGCAAAAAAAAGTATTTTACTGTGGTGCTATGGTTTGAGTAAGGTTAACGAAAAAGTTTAAATGCTTAATGTCAATAAAGGATTAGGATAAAATAGCAGTTACAATTATTCAGCAACAACAACAAAAAAAGAAATTTAAATGCACAGGACAAGAACTCTTGTCTGCTGCATTAAACTCTGAGAAACTGCTCACCTATCACATTCCTGTAGTTGTTCATTTTTTATTTGAACTAAACACAGGACAATGCAACAGAAGTATGTGGACTTTGACTGTTTTTCTTTATTTATTACGTTTAATTTTGCATATGGTATTTTGCATTTTTTAAATTGCACTTTGTGGAGATGCTCCTCCAATTTGGTTGTACAATTTCTTTGTACAAGGACAATAAAGAGCTATTCTAGTGGCACACAGCACTGTCCCTGGAGATGAATTGTGAAGTCCTGAATTGAGCAATATGGACACAATTCCAAAAAAAACATAATCCTTGCTGAAACTTTCGCCTGGTTAGCTCCACACAAAATGAGTTGTTTTCCTACCCTTGTAACACATGTGGTAAGTGTAATCATGTATGTATATTGGTGCAAGATTGCTGGAAGGCTGTACTATTGACAGAAAAGCAGACTTTAAAAAGTGACATTTTGCATAACATTCACTGGCTGCAGTTTCTCTGTCTTTCTCCAACACACACATTGCCACACTCAATACTTCCTCAGTACATCGGTGGCAAAAATTGTTCTGGGCCCAAACCTCATTCTTCTCTTTGGAGAGACCCTGTTATTTAAAGCAGCAGATACCCATCAGTTACACACACAAACACACATTAAAATTGCTGTCTTTGTGAGGACAATGATGCATTCCCAGCCCCTTACTCTAACCTCAACCAACTCAGTTAAATGCCCAACCTTTAACTTAAAAAAAAATCCAACTTTAACCATAGAATCTTAACTCAGAAACTACTTTGAAGGTGTGTCAGAAGTTCTCCAACACAAACTGGTCCTCGCAAAGGTACACACAGACAAACACACAAAGTAAAACACACACACAGCCTGGCTTGAGTTTGGGAAGAGGAGAATTAGAGGGAACCACAGAGACATTTATGAGTCGCCCCATGGCAGTCATCAACCAAACAGGACTGCTGCTACGGAACCGCAGGGGCAGAGAAACCCTCCGTTTGTTGACTCCACAGATTAGCGACTTAATATACCCTCACAAAGACGGCCTTTCTCTCTGCTGTGCCCAGGGAATATGCAGAAAAGTAACTGTGGTTACATAATCTATTTTCTTTTACTATCAATCTCACTGGAGGAGCACCACTGCACAGATTGTCAACTTTAATAATGGGCATAAATGTAATGTGTACACTAGAAATACAGAGCTTAGTGCTGATGCTGTGTGAACGAGTAACTGCTGCATAGTTTCTCCTGTGTGACGTAAGCCACACTGATTGGTCACTCATGAAGCCACTCTCCCACCCCAGGGAAACGAGACTCTGCACCCATACATAACTCTGGGCCAGGCTAACAGCGCTATCATTTACCATTATTTCAAAAACAACTTCATCATTCGTAGCAACCATACTGGCCGGACACAAAACATCAACCCCAAGCCATGAATGCAAGCTTCGATTCTTCTCTCCATGTTTGCTTTTTTCCTGCAATTCGATGTTGTGATTCAACACATGAGGTCATCACCGTTTGAATGGCATTATACGCTGGACTTAGGCAGCCAGATGAAGATGATATGATTAAGGGAAAGACGGGGGGTTGGAATAGGAGAGTGGAATCCAAGCACTCCCAGTGGAATCTGGATTCATATTCGTTATCTAATGAAGCAGCAGACCACCTACATGCAGCTGGGAGGACACAGTATCTCATCCTGCTGTTTGAGTACAGCGTGTCGGTGCACAGAAAATTTAGAGCGAAAAGAGACATAAGTGATAAGAAATGTGACACGCCAACCAGTTTCTGACTGTGAAACATTTCAATCTG
The DNA here is from genome assembly GCA_024666655.1 of Dascyllus trimaculatus. Lineage (NCBI taxonomy): Eukaryota > Metazoa > Chordata > Actinopteri > Pomacentridae > Dascyllus > Dascyllus trimaculatus. The sequence continues at coordinate 9,139,465 of CM045447.1, read as the reverse complement.
TTGGCTTTAAAAGTGAGCATATTAGAGACTGAGAGCATCACTTGCTGGAAAACAAGTTTAACGCTGCTGTTGTCAGTATGTTCCTAACAGCAGGTGAAGTGACTGTGTATAATATGAATGACGATGCTTGCAGTGATGAATGCACAGATAGTTTTCATGCATCTTTGCGGTTTCCTTAAGTTTCACTAACCAATTTTAGTTTTTCCCAGCTCCATTTTGCTTTACAGCCTGTAACTACACTGTTGGGAACCATTTTCTTCAGTGTCCAGATGTAGTAGGCAGCTGTTTTCGGCCCTGATAAATCTGTTGTACTCTATCTGTCTGGTTAGCTGGACAAAATAGTGGAACATTAAAGTGACGGATGCGTTCCTGAAGAGTTGTTTGAGACCAAAATAGAGCTAAAAGAAAAGCAAATGTAGGATTTATGTCCATCAGCCTGACAAAGTCATGAATTATAGTCCATGCTAATGTTGCTCCTGTCTGCTGGATGTGTAAGAAGGCTGTTGTTTGCCATGTTGTCAATATTGTGCACACAAGTCGTTGCTCTTCATGTGACTGCAAAAAGTAAATTAATGCAGGCTTAGTGTTGAATAAAGACAGACCAATAGAGTAAAAAGAGCTAAATATGAAATGGAAAAGAAATGTCAAGGCAAAGTGCACAGAAGCAAAAGGATGAGGGCAAAGGGGAGAAGAAGTGAACAATGTGCTGCACAGACTGCCACAAGTTCACAAAGAAACACACTGAGCTTTAAAAAGCTGCAAACTATAATGGCTCTTTAAAGAATATAAGAAGCTGTGACTGTGATTTAACATCACTCAAAATGCATACCCAAGTTCAGTTCAGGGTTTTGTCAGTGTAGAGAACATTCAAATCCTTATTGGCTGTATGGGAGCAGACACACGCACAAACACAGAGCGATTCTGTGGGACCATTCAGTAATTCGGTAGCACAGTCTGTAACCATAACAGTCGCATCATCTCCATAACAGAGAGGAGTGTGGAGTGTCATGCAGGACATGGTTTGACTTCTGCTCTCTCTCTCTCTCTCTCTCTCTGCTGTTGATATGTGCTCTGCCCTTGAGCTATATCAGCAGCTGTGTGTTTCTGAAAGATGAATGTGAAATGTTCACTTTCCACTGCCTGTGAGACCATTTTTTTCTATAACCATATGGACACATGCATACCCACAAGTAGCAGAGAACAAGTCAATGAATCAACTGCTCCCTGAGAATAATAAAATAAAATAAAATCATATTTTCTGTTTTCCTACCTCTCTTTGATTTTTATTTGTGACATGAAAATCTCTCAGTGACTCTTGGGGACAGGATTTGCCTCTCACAGGGGAAATCTTGTGATTTTGACCTCTTCAGTTAAGAGAAAAAAAACATCAGTGTGTCTAAGCTCACATTTATTCTTGAATTTGGATTTACTTCATGGTGGCACAAGGTTGTACGACATGTTTTTGTTACCATTTCAAATTACACTGCATGCATGTGGCAAAACGGCACAGATTGCTTTTTAAAAAGTCACATTTAAAGGCTGAGGGCACAAAGTATGTACTGAAGTTTCTTTACAGATCAGATTAGTGATTTAGTTTATTGTTTGTTTGTTTGTTTGCATTTTATTTTTCTGTCATGTATGATTCATGTGTGAGGGGGATTCATCACTGTTTAACAAAGATTCTAGCATGCATAATGTCCATCACCATCGAAGCTCGCACTGTGCATTTGAGAACGATAATCCTAAGTGCTTCAGTGGAAGGTACCAACTGGACATCATCCAAAAGACTTCCTGGGTTCTGACTGGCTGGTGAGGAGTCACAGCTATTTACTCTAATACCCAAATCACAAGACCAACGGCCTGGTAATGACTCAAGACTCAAATGTCTTGAGTTGTGGATAGTTGTGAAACTGCCAGGTGAAGGACGACGCAAAGGGTTAGTGGTGGTGAAACTGTCTGTGGGGATCTCCAGACTGCATTATAAGCACCTGATAAGTGGAGTCTTAGACCTGCTCCTCTGTTTAGAGATGGCTGTTTGAATCATTGCTGGGTTGTTAATAGACAACAAACCATTTGCAGGAGAACAAATCAGTCCACTCGAACAGAGGAAGACTCTTGGATGAGAGGTGAAAAGTCTTCAAGAGACAAAAAAGAAGTCTACTTGCTTTCTACTGGAGCACTTAGGATTACAAAAACCTGAATGACTGACAGTCTACATAGACATCTGAGAAAGGTGCATGTGTTTTCCACTCCAGTGTACCTGCTGCAGTACTGGATAAACATGTCTGCTATAGGAGCTCATTTAAGGAGTGCATTCCATTAAGTTGAGGAACTCACAGGAGACCAGTTCATCAGCACGCTGTAGATTTAGCACACACTCAGAGACGACTTTTAGTGAACAGTAAAATCACGCTCTAAAAACACTAACAATTTATAATGCTGCAATGTGTCATCTTTCATTACGTCTTCAAACTCATCTTCAACATATCCTTTAAACTCAGTGTTTACCACAACACAGGCTTCCAATTACAGATTTGTTATCTCAGTAAAAACTGTATAAAATTATCCAAGCTGAGGGTGACATCACCCTGAGAATCACTTGGGTTCTTGTTTCAGACTTGATAAGCTCTTCCAGAGCCACAGAAGAGATTACACTGTTTTCACAGGCTGCAAAGTGCTCCTCATAATGTGTAAAACCTGCTGTTAATTTTAAACCCTGAAACATGAAAGAGATTACAGCGTTGCCACAAACCCAACCAAGCCTGTAACATTCAGTCTCAGTTTCAACATGCAGTTTACTGTAATACCAACAGTCAAGCTGAGATCAGTCCAGTTGACACTGATTTGGTTGCTGCAGCAGAAAGACATTTGTCTCAACACTGCCATCAACATCTTCTCAAACTGCTCAAGATCTGGGTCAGTCCTGTTGTGTTCCTCTGTGTGTGTCTGTGTTTTGGCCCGAGGTATAAGGTAGCCGTGCTGGTGCCTGACAGCGAGGCTGATATATGGAGCTATATTACCATCATTCATAACCCCAACACAATAATTACAACCACAGGCTAGCAATGAGCACTGCTGCTTTGAACCCAGCACTTTATGACAACACTATGGGTTTTTGCGTATGTGTGTCTGTGGGGAGCAGCAGCGTAAGCAGTTGAGCAAAGATTGACACCCCTGCTCCTCCTCCTACTGACTGGCCGACTTGACCTCAGACCCTCCGCCTCATAGCTGGAGAGATTAAAAAGCAAAGAATCACCAGAGAAGAAGCAGCAAACTAATCACTGATTTAAATACCCCCAAAGATGTGATCATACGCCGATCAGGCATAACATTGTGACCACCTGCCTAATACTGTATTGTGTTGGTCCCCTTATGTGCTCAAAAAGGCTCTGAACCATTGGGCATTGACAAGAGGACCTCTCAGGGTGTCCTATGGGGTCTGGAACCAGGACGTTGGCAGTGGATCCTTTGGGTGCTCTGGCTTGTGCAGTGGGGCCTCTGTCAATCAAACTTGTTCCACTGCATTCTGTTGATGCTTGATTAGAAAGGGGTGTAGGAAGTTTGGAGGTCAAATCAACATGTTGGGTCATTGTCATGTTCCTCCACATGTTCCTGATTGGTTGATGTTTTTTTCCATGTGGTGGGGTGCATTTTCCTGCAGGGGTAGGCCAGTGACATTTGGGATTTCCATTTGCATGAGGGAGTGTGTTTGTTCTGAGACAATGTTTATTTGGGTGTCTAAGTCTCATCAACATGGATGTCAAAGTCCAAGGTTTTCTATCAGAACAGCACATAGTAGCAATATGATCAATGTTATTCACTTCACCTGTCAGTGGTCATAATGTTGTGGCTGATCGGTGTATTAACAACATTCACATGCCCACACTGATACACTGTATTTGTGAATACAGAAGACGAAGCATCTTTAATGAGATAAGAAACATCGCTCAGAGTGATATTTACATTACTGAGTGCCAAATGTCGGCCTCCTCAGGAAATCCATTCCACGCAGACGCACGCAGCTGGGATGCTGTTTTGCAGGTCGCCTTGGAGATGGCGGGGAATGAGAGAGATGGCGGGGAAGAAGGAGGGGAAACTGAAAGGGAGCGTGAGCTTCTCTTTCATCAGTTCACACACACTGGCATCCATTCAACATGTGCGCCTCTTGCAATCCCTCACATTACTCCAGATACAAAACTGTTGATCTTTCACCTCAGCTTTTGTCTGTCAGACCGTCTTCCTGTCACATCAATAGACAGCCTGTCTTTGCTTATTGTTGTTAAGTAAATATGGGAGAACTAGTGGCTGGTGTCTACTCAAAGAAATGAAACTTCATTACCTTGACACTGTGTTTGGCCTTCTGCATTGCTTGCTATGGCCACTGCAATCTACTGTTACCAGTCACATTGTATTTGCTGTAGTCTCAAGAATGAGAAAAAGGTAATCCTCTAATAAATACTTAAATATAATACATAAATACACATTACCTCAAGAAGCTAATCAAACATCAGCATTTTCCAGAATGCTCAAACATTGCACAGCATCTTCTAAATGATTTTGTAAATCACAGAGAGGACAATATATGGTCAGATATTAAATCAAAAATAGGAAAAAAATATCCGAGAAGCAAGGGGAAACATTTTTAATATAAAATAGTGCAGGGATACTAGTGGACACCAGTTAAATTTCATTAAATGGGAATTTCCAATAACAATCTGTGCTGGAGGTTTAGGTAGGAGGTGGGTACATATTTGCACATGATCTGGGAGTGCACCATGGTTCACTCATTCTGGTGAAAAAAAATCTCTGGGATATTAAAGAACAGTTGGTTTCTTACTGCTTTTCCACCAGTAGGTTTGTCTCCTGTGCAACAACGCAATGTTATGTAGTATAATAAATGACTCATTTGGTGTAAATTTTATTTAGTTTGTAAAACTGGACTGATCAAAGCCGCAAGACTTACACTGGAAAAGTGGAAAAACCCCAGATGATCCCTCACTGTGAAACAAAGGACTGATTAACGTATTAAGATCTCGTCACATGAGCCCATGCTGGGAAGAATTCATAGTGAGGGGAAAACAAAAGAGGCATCAGATTAGTTTTGGTTAAAAGTTAATTTAAAGTTAAACCAGACTCTAAATGAGTTAATGACTGACCCCGTTTTCTGTGTCCATGATTTTAATTTTATGTTAGACGGATGGCTGCTTTCTGTTTTCTGTAATGCTCTGTTCTGTTTTCTGCTTTATAATATGCGGCATTGTTCCACACAAACATACAAAGATTTGAACATGTATCATTGTATTGTGTCGTGTTTGTTATCATGGAAATTTACATGACTCTTTGTTTGATGATGCATCAGCCTAAAAATATAACTTTATCAGCTGTAAAGAAAAGTGGATGACTGTAAGTGTGGATAAATGTAATTTGGATGAATGTATTTCATTACACTGCCGCTTTGATGGAGTTAGTCTTAACCCTGTTAATCGCTCTGTGCAGTAGCTGCTTCAGGCTTCATTTCACATTCTGGTATTTCATGCTTAATAGCTTCTCATGTAAACATCAAAGAGCCATGGTTAATAGCCTGAAATAACGACGCCACGTTTAAGACGTCATTAAACGTTTAAGCATGAGCTATTATATTTATCTATCTTTTCATCTGCACTTCACTGTCGGACACTTCATACACAATTTATTTCGAAAACAATAAATTAAATTTTAAAACATTTAATTATTTAATTAAACATTTTATTGGAATTCATTAAGTGTGAAAACTGTTTTTCTTGACGCCATGACGTTTGGTGGTGAAATATTTTCTTTAAAGGCCTTTTTTAGAAGCTTCTAAATGGTCTTTATTGTGCACAGTGGTGCAGTCAACTGTAATAGAAAGGAGGGTGTAAGACACTTGTATCAATAACAAGACAGTTGCACAGCTACTGTTGCTTTTAAGTTGCTGACAATTTGCTTGATACAGACCTGCAGAGAGGTCGGACTGAATGTGTGGGAAATGTTCACTCTGGGGGGAATCTTGCATTCTCAGTTATTTAATGAAGCTACTTTTATTGACTAAGGTGTACAAAACATGCATGACCCAGCCTTGACATGCGACTGATGCGGAGGAAGATTGTTCGTAGCCCACCACTCTTTCAGTGACCTGTGAACCCTCACCCCAGGACACAAAGGTCAATGTCCCATCACAGTTTTGAGATTATTAGAGTCTGACTGCTGCTGTGTCAGGAAACCAAGAGGCCCTTGGAATGTGCTATCATTTGTCTTGCATTGTTTTGTCATCTCTATCACAGTGTTATCTATTAGCGCTATGTGATGACATATGTTGTAAATATGCGCTATATAAATAAAATAAAATTGAATTGAATCATAAGCACTTATCAAATACAAATCAGTTTTTGAACTGGGTTCAGTCAGTGCAAAAACATTACATACAGTAAGGGGACCTCGATGAGAGTCTGTCAGCTCAGTGGTGCCATCTACTGTCTCTGTAGTGCACAAGCAAGCATCTTCACGGCAACAGTGTAACTCCCTTTAATTCTGTAAAGCAAGTTCAATTCTTAGTTATTGTCAAAGAGCATTTGCTTCAGTGGTATGAATAGATGTTAATTTTTTTGACTAGATTTATTAAATAGAGAGAAACAAAAACACATTGTCTTTACTTTAAAGAAAAATGCCCAGTACGGTACTGTTCCTGATGACCCTTGATCTCCATGTTGACTCATTATTGTTCTCTCAAGAGTAAAATATGGTACCCTTCTTATTATATTCATTATGAAGTGAATCACAAAATATATATAATATTAGCACTATATTCCCTCTACACACATAAATATTATCAGAAACATGTACTTAAAGTTGAGCACTTAAAATGATGGAAAAGAAAGAGTAACAACACAAAAACATATAAATTCACATTAACAGCGAGGAAAAATGTCAATTTAAAGATAAAGTACAAACAAATAAAAGCAGAGACAGCTTCAGTAAAAGTACACACCACATTAATCTGGAATTTATAGAGTATGTAAAAGGGGCACATAGAATAATAAAAACTGTGGAAAAAGTGCAGTCTGTAGTTTTGTTTTTGCTACAGCTGAAGCATACTGCATCTAAATCCCAGGGGCAGCTGACTCCACAGTGGGCAGCAGGATGGCTTTGGGCCACTTCGCCATGTTTGGTTTGAACTCTGGCCATCGCTTGATGACGAGCAGCAGATCTGAGTGGGCTAACAGGCTTGTACTCAGTAAACATATTTGTGATATATTTTAGTCCCAACCATCACTTACAGACAATAAGTAGGGCCGTAAACTTCCTTTTATATTTAACTAGATGCCAATGCAGGGATCTAAGAGTTGGTGTTCTGTCTTCTTGTGATAGTCTGTATTCAAGCAGCAGCATTTTTAAATGTCCATATCTATTCATTATGCATTGATTTGTTACTAGGGATGCATTAAAATAGCCTATAAGTAGCATTTTAAGGTTGTAGCTATAATTTGTGTGTAAAATATTGCAGGCGTTGTACTCTTGATGTTTTCACTCATAATAACTATAATATGGCTTCTTCTCAGGTTAAAACAGAACAGTGTGTTTGTGTACAAAGTGTGCTTGAGTGAAGAGCACAGTTTGTACAAAGAGCAGTAAATGTTTGCTTTTCGTGGCCTACCTGTTAGGGCAGTGCAACAGACATTTTAACCATTCTGTTAGTCCAGAGAGTTTCTACTAACTTGCAACTGACACCTCTTCAGAGTCCAGCCCAGAACAGAATGTTTTTATAAAAGCAGCTGAAGAAAAATCATTCAATTCAAGATGCTTTATTGGTATGAATTAACAATGAACAATGTTGGCAAAAAAAAGAAAAAGAAAAAAAAGCAATTTATTAAGTGGAATTTGAAAATTATGAATAAAATACTAAATATTTATTATTATTATTATTATTATTATTATTATTATTATTATTATTATTATTATGCAATATATCCATCTAAAATGCTGTAAACTATAAAGTAACACAACGTGGAAATACTTCAATAAATTAAGTGTACACTAAAAAATTGTTGCATTTCGCCATTTCTGTTTATTATTCCTGGTTGATCAGTTTTGTTTTTTTTTATTTTCACCCTGCACATGCGCAGACCGCCACTGACCCGGTAGTGACGCAGAAATGGCGTCCTCCGCTGCCCGGCTCACTGCACGCTGGTTAACAGCACCAGGCTCTTCTGGACGTCGTAGCCGTTGTTTTCTTAGCGTACGTCCCAGACATGGAGAAGTTTGTCAGGCGGCGGTCCAGCAGACACACCGTGGAGGAACAGCGGCCACCCTGAGCTCCTGGGCTCGCGGAAATGTCGTGACATTGAGGGGACTGACTGGTGAGATGAGTTAGCTACCTGTTAGCAAAACACTCCAAGAGTTTCTACCATCAGCATGTTTTCTGTCCTTTATGACGCCGACAGTCTGTTTAAGTGTTCAGTCCTACAGGAGTTAAGGTACACAGATGTAAGCGTGTTCTATAAGCTAGCATTCTCCTCCAAGGTTGGTTAGCCGGCTGTATGATGTAACTTCTCTCTGTCTTACAGTGTGACAACAGTCTGCACCATCACTGACCTTGTTGCGGTCACAGTGGCTGTATGGCAGCATCGTTTGGGTTTGTTTGGGATGATTTAAATGTAGTGTAGCAGGAAAAGATGCACTCAATGAGTAGTTTATCAGGACACAGGAACAGTAATACAGGGTGCATTGCTCTTAAAAACAGTCTGTTGTTGGTGGTGTGGATTCTGCTTCATGTTGAACACTTCTGTGGGATTCTGCTCTATGGCATAACATAATGACTGCAGATCTGCCAGCTGTGCATTCATCTTGTAAATCTCTTGTTCTACCAGTGGAGTTCTGCTGGTTTCAGATTTATTCCCACTGATTTTTGCTGTGTGATAGGTTTCATCATGGTAGAAGTAGTCCCGAGAAGTTACAGACTTCTAAGGGCTACTTTAGCAACACACTCTTGGAGTGTTTTGCTAACCGTTACACATTCAAGGAAACTGTACAAAGTGTTCTGGGGAGGTGTTGTGCCACTAGATGCCACCAGAGGAGCTTCAGTTGATTCTCCAAAGAGAAAATGAGACATTCAGTCCTTCCTGTTCGTCTTGAGCATGTTAATTTTATGTCTGAACGAGCACCCTGGTCACGTTTCCATTAAGGTTATGACTGTAGTTTTACTAGGTTAGACCTAGTTATATTTCTGTATCACTTTTAACAGCACAGTCTGAACTGCATGCCTTCACACTAACACATGGGCATGCACATGATGCGGTGCTTCAAGTGATGTGAAGCTATTTGGAGAAGACTTTTTTCCATTTTTAGCACCAATATTGGTCCAAAAACATCACAAAGCACAAAAGACAGTTTTTGCTTGACAGTCTATTACAAATTGAAATGTTCATCAAAGGAAAACTTTGCTGTAATGAAGACAGAACAGGTCAGATTAATAAGACTCACCAATAATGAATAGGGTTTTGACAAAATAATAACAGGAGCTAAAGTTTAGTTTGCTTCATCCAGTCATTTGTAGGAGCCTTTCCTCTGAGTTTAGTAAATACCCACAGCATCAAACAACAGCCCTATATACTCATGTGCTACGTTAGTATTCCTGAGTAAAGACTTTCTGAGGGGGAAAACAAATGTGCTGTTTCTACTTTAGGCTTCAAAGCTGTAAGATTATTTCATTTCTTTGTTCTGCTCCACTGTTTAATGCATGCTTTGCTATATGTGATTTATAGGTTTATTCATCACAAGGCTTGATGTGTTTCTTAAGTAAGATATGCTTGTACAACACAAATGGAAGTTTAGCCAGTCATCACCATGAGGACCTTTGATACATGACACCTATATTTGAATTTGTTAATGGTATTCGTTATTATTTTAAGACCTTTTTTCTTTAGCACTTCTGTGTTAAATGGAGTTGAAATGGCAGCAACAAATGATTATCATCATTCAGTTGATTCTCATTCATGATATCAATTAGAAGTATCATTTTGATTAATGGGGCTGCAAAGTGGCTCTGTGGTTAGCAGCGTCGCCTCACAGCTAGAAGATCCCCGGTTCGCGTCCCGGTTAGGACGCCTGGGATCTTTCTGTGTGGAGTTTGCATGTTCTCCCTGTGCATGTGTGGGTTCTCACTCGATACTCCGGCTTCCTCCCACAGTCCAAAAACATGCTGAGGTTAATTGATGGTTCTAAATTGTCCGTAGGTGTGAATGAAAGTGAGCTCGGTTGTCTCTACATGTGACCCTGTGATGGGCTGGCGACCTGTTCAGGGTGTCCCCTGCCTTCGCCCTGAGTCGACTGGGATGGGCATGTTGTGATAAAGGCGGTGTACAAATGATGGATGGATGGATTTTGATTAATCACATGGTGTAATATAAAATATCAAAAACCATGTTGTGCTAATTACCCGTAGCCCGTAGGAGTGTGTTTAGTTAGCTCATTATTTCAACGAGTAGTCCAGAACCCAAAACTTTGCAGTTTGCCAAAGAAAAGTAGCTCAATTTGCCGAATTTTTACCATTTTAGTTTGCTGTAAATGCAACTCAGTGATGTCATACTGCATATACAGTCTATAATATCTGCACCGTGCATAATATTTCTTTATGAGGACTAATAATGGTTTATATCTGCAGGGTTGTTAACAGGAGTACAGTAACAAACTTGGACATTATTTAATATAATTTGCTGGCTCATAGTATGTGCACACATATAATCATTTCTGACATTTCGTCATCATTTACTGGAGCTGCTGATTTACAAATATCAGTCACTTTTTCCCCTTGATTAATAGTTCCTTTTCTTTTGTTTTTCTCTGCAGGGCTGAGGTGTCCCCATGGCATCACCTGCCACTTTTTCCACTCCAGCAGCAGTCTGGCAAACAAGCAGGACTTCTATGAAGTCTTGGGTGTCTCCCGCACTGCCTCACAAAAGGATATCAAGAAGGCTTACTATCAGGTGTTTGACACACTTTGTTGGATGAACACACTATTGTTGGACACAGCACTAACGTTTCTTAGTAATGTCATAATATCAAATGTGAAAACAGAAGGAAACTGGGTAAAATGTTGGTAGTTAAACATGAGATGTCAAAGTGTCTGCAGGTTTGTGATGCCCACAATCCTTGAATAAAAGGAAACCTGTTTGTTTTGGACCCCTGTGAAAGGACTGTGAAATCTGCATTCTCGTTTTTTGTTCTCATCTTTCCTCACATTGTTTGTCTGTCTACAGTTGGCAAAGAAGTACCACCCAGATACCAACCCAGATGACCCAGAGGCGAAAGAGAAGTTTGCCAAGCTGGCTGAAGCCTATGAGGTACCAAACACATAGCGTAAAAATCTTCAGGTTAATTCAGTACCCTCTCCAGTTTTGTACTTTATAGAAATACAGGAGAATTAGTCTTCAGATTATGTCAGTCAGAGCTGTGCAATAAACTCAGCACTCCGTTGCTCTGTTGTTGTCTGCAGGTGCTGAGTGATGAGGTGAAGAGGAAGCAGTATGACACATATGGAGCAGCAGGCTTCGACCCGAACCGAGCTGGGGCGAGCCAACAGCAGTACTACAGGGCTGGGGGGAGCAATATAGACCCTGAGGAGCTGTTCAGGAAGATTTTTGGAGAGTTTTCAGGAGGCATGGGCTTTGGAGACATCCACAGCATGTTTGACCAAAGGCCTGAGGTAAGAAGTCACAGAGAACGCTGTAGCATCTTTTATTGTTATTTTACTTAAGAATTAGTTAAAGATGTCCCAGATCTTTGAGAAATGAATGCTAACTCTCCCCCAAATGATTTACAAGCTTTACCATGTTATCTGAATGGACTAGAATGGCAGTTTTTGTGGCAATTTAACATGTTGTGATGCCTCTGAGTGACTCTGCACCTACTATTACACCTTAACATGCTGCGCTGCTACTGGACTGAACTGCACTAGCACTTTGGACACACTGTGCTGCTAACTGAACGCCTCACAGCACTTCAACACATTGGACTCCTGCTCCACTATTGTGTTTGAATGCTTTTATGTTACTTGTTTTCTTCCAAATCTCTTTTTACTATATTTTTTATTACTCTTTGCACATGCTGTGATTGTTGTTGTTTTCTGTGGTACTGTTGCGGGCTAGGCGGAACGGTATTTAAGTTTGTTGTGTCACCAGATGCACAGAGAAATGACAAATAAAGAAATCTTGAATCTTTATTTGTAAATATAGTAAATATATTTCCCCCCACCTTTCTGCAGTTTGTGATGGAGCTTACATTTTCCGAGGCAGCGAAAGGAGCAAATAAGGAGTTGAGTATAAACATTGATGACGCCTGCCAAAGGTGTGATGGGAGGGGCAACGAGCCGGGCACCAAGGTGTCTCAGTGTCACTACTGCAACGGCACAGGCATGGTGAGTTTCACACTTCACAAGGGGGTAGTTAGCAGAGCTCTTCAAATTGTGGAGCCATCTTTAGGCGCTTCAGGTTCTTATTTTTCCCTGAGTTGGGCCTTTCACACTCCTCCACCGTGGCAGTAGTCACTATGTTGTTGTCTGTGCCGCCCCCTGCAGGAGGCGATCAACACGGGTCCTTTTATGATGCGCTCAACGTGTCGGCGCTGTGGCGGGAAAGGATCAATCATAAACACACCCTGTGCTCTGTGCAGAGGTTCAGGCCAGACCAAGAAGAGGCAGACGGTCACTGTACCTGTACCTGCTGGTAGGTTTGGGACCTGGAACCTCACAAATCAAAGATGGAAACAAACTCACAGATCTCTTGTTATACAGGATTTACCCCCATTGTTGTAGCTACTGCTGCTCAAGTAATGACCTTAGAGGATTCTCAGCATATCTCATCTTGTACCACATTGTACACATGTCCACACATGTGCTTGAGTTGTAAACAATGACTCCTGTTTTACAATGTTTTCTTACAGGAGTGGAAAATGGTCAGACAGTACGCATGTCAGTAGGGTCAAAAGAAATCCTCATTACATTCAGAGTGAGTAACCCTTTTGAAGCAATTGTAGCAATGTACTGGAGGAGTTGTGAAGCTTCATGTTCAATGTGTTTGAAATGTGCAGGTGCAAAGGAGCCCAGTGTTCAGACGTAATGGAGCAGACATCCACTCTGATGTGTTCATCTCTATAGCCCAGGCCATCCTGGGAGGCACAGCCACAGGACAGGGCCTCTATGAAACCATCAGTATAGCGGTAAGTAAGTGGGTCTTATTGACAGCAATATCAAAAATCACCCCCAAAGTTCTCACTTCTACTATTTAGATGTATATCTGTGGAGAGTCTCAGTCGATCTGTGATGTTGAACAGTTATTTTTTATTGAAATTTACTTTGATTTAAACCTTACATGTATGTGTTATTATATAGATTCAGTTCAATTAAAATGGTTACTGTCTATTATCTACTTTTAAAACCTGGACTTTAGTCATTCCTGTGTTGTGATTCTGTCTGTCTTTTTGTACAACAAAATCGTAAGAATGTGTTCCACTTCACTGGTGAATAAAAACCAGTTCCTGTTATGTAGAATTTCTGGGTTTTTCTGTCAGATACATTTCCTCCCACAGTGTCTGAGTAGAAAAATCTCTGTTCTTTTTTAAATCTGTTATCTGTGTTTTCAGATTCCCCAGAGTTGCCAGACTGATCAGGTGATCCGGCTGCAGGGGAAAGGCATTCGAAGGATGAACAGCTACAGCTACGGAGATCATTATGTTCACATCAAGATCAGGGTGCCAAAGTAAGACACACACACACACACACACACACACACACACACACACACACACAGACAAATCCCCATGACACTGACAGTAAGCCAGTGGATTCACACATTCATCTCTGATCCATGTTTCTAACTGGCTCCAACTTCTCACCCCATTCAAATTATGACTCATAACATCTCAGCTGTGATTAAAAGAAGTGTGGCTCCGGTATAAACTCTGATTTTTCAAACAGCAGCAGCATATGATATAATACAAATATTAAAAATACAATATCCATTTTAAAACCTAGAGTAGGAAGAAGGCATGCTTTACCTTTGGCAATCACATTATGTGCAAAAGCACCAACCATGCAGTTTAATTGATTGGTTCTAATAATCATTTTCATTTGAAAGCGTTGCCATTGCCATCATTTAAAAAGCCAAATAATGGGACATAATGCACCTTAAGTATTCATAGTGTTTTTACTTCATTTCCATGTGTAAAATCACTGTTCATACAGAATAGCACATCAGTCTGTGGCATGTAATCTCCCCAAAAGCTTTAAATTCCTTCATCTCGAATGAACAGAGAAAACCCCAAAGGAAAACCATTCTTTAAATTGCTGGATTTATTACCTTTTGTAGCTTCCGGTCTTCTTAAGTGCTGAAGTGTTCTAAATTTGTTTTCAGACTGCTACAGTAATTAAGCCTAGCTGTTCTTAACACAATTGTTAGTATGTTATTACTCTGATATGATCGTAAGATTACACTGTTTACATGTTACATGTAAATGTACGTTGCTGTTGTTGATACCTGCAAAACCCTAGTTGTTGGGGTTTTTTTTGCTGTACTTCATGGCGCTTTCATGTACATGAAAATATTTTTTTATAAATTGCCAAGAAAGTTGTATGAAATAATCTGCCAGAGATGTAGGATTTTTTGTCGTAACATAACGGTGTCACTATAAAAACTTTTAAAAGTTGGTCAGCATTTGTTCTGCTCATCAGGATCATTTTAGACGTTTGTTTATTATTGTTTCACTGCTGTGTTCATTGAGTGTATCCTCATGGCTGCCCTCTTCTCAAAACACTAACATTATGCATGTGTGTGTGTTATGTGTAAAATAATGTTAAATATTAGTCTATGCATATAGTATCAACCTAGATGATGACACATCTGTGTTTGCAGTTGAAATATTGCGGACAAATGTTGGCAAACTGAACAAACTGTGTATTTACTGTCTCAGTACTGTCTCTTACTGTATCAGTCAGTCCTGCAAGCCATAGTCAGCCTGTTATGAACAGACACGCTTTGAGCTGGCTCTGCATTAGTTTATTAAATTTTATGACATCACACTGTGAATTGGTAATGATTGCATGTTTTCTCTTTCCCTCCAGGAAATTGACTCGGAGGCAGCGCTCTCTGTTGCAGAGTTATGCAGAGGAAGAGACGGATGTTCAGGGGACTGTCAACGGTGTCACTCCTTCAGCAGGTCAGGACTTGAGTTCAGCTGCACCATTCAGTCAGAACATCACTCCACACTAATGTACAGACACATGCACATCCCTCTTCTCATTTTTTGGTTTGTGCATCCTCCATTCCTTTCCTTTACTCCCCTCCTTACATCTTAGTCACTTCTGCCAGAGATGTGAGTGGAGGAGGCGAGAAGGAGACACAAGTACAGAGGAGTCGAGGCGACAGGCATTGAACAAAATGAGGCATCCTTGCATCAGAGCTGTTGTTTTCAAGCAGCGTCTGTTAAATATGACATTTGTCACAGCTGCATCATATGTCCATTGTTTTTGTTACAGCCTGCTCCCGTGTTTTATGAAGTCTGCCAGATGAACATGATGGTGTTCAGGACATCTTTCAGCTCATTTTAACAAAGAATTCAATTCACAACATGGCATAATGTCACAAGAATGTACATGGGTGCAGAGAATACTTCTGCAGAAGGTACAGGAAGGATTCACCTGTCCTTTCTTGCTCAGAGCTCCTCAAGATAGTTTTTAGGAATTGAGACATGCTTTTAGATGGCACTCTGGAATCAATTTCGAGGTCACAGGCAGGAAGAAAGAGGAGACAAGGAGCCTATAGACACAGATGGTCAGTTCCCCTGTACTGACCTGATAAAGCACATGTTTTTGTCCAGGAGGGGGCAGCAGCACCTCAAGCTCTGGTACAAAGTCGACCAGCTCAGAGGAGGGACAGGACAAGCAGCAGCAGCAGCAGCAGAAGGAGGAGGAAGAGGGGGGTTTCTTTTCCAAACTAAAGAAAATGTTTAGCTGACACTCAGACCACAGGTCAGAGCTTTAAACATCTCACTCCATCTTTGAAAGACAAATATTAATTAGGATGTAGTTTTCTTTTAATTCACATAAACAGTACAGCAGGTCATCATCTGCAGAGTGGCTGCGTTGTCGTTTAACCTGTGTTGTACCTTTGCAGATAAAAAATGAACACGGCAAAGGAAGAAAAGAAGTCCACTGACCGGGCCTCCGTTCTGTCTCCTGCTGCTTGGGAAATTGAGCAAGGAGGAGGAGGAAGACCGAGGCAGAGTGGTATTTGTGTTGACACAGTCACACATTGTTGAAGCTGCGGTTGGCAAACAGGCCACATAGACGCCAGGTCCATCCACATACACCGACTCATCACCACAGACAGGTGCTGGACTGAGAAACTCAAGACATGCTTGAAAAGAAACGAGATGGCGACTACTGCGCACTGCGAACTGTCATTTCTGTTTACTCGCTGAGCTGCACTGACAGTCACTCTATCAAAAATAAATGAGCTTTTAAAACGGCAAACAAAAGTTAAAAGTTAACACAGTAAAGCAGGCGATTAAACTGGAGGGAGCTGTTTGAATTGGTTGTAGGAAATAAAACATAGTGTTAGGTTCCTTGTTTTATCTGAGAAACTTTTTATTTGTCTCATAGTTTTGTAATAAGATGTGTAATAAGAAAGCTAATGTGTTATTTGGTAATAATTATATCAGAAAGACAGACGTTTTCTTTAATCGATGCATCTGGAATTAATACATTTTAATGATTGGAGCTTTAGAGTAAGTCCGTTCGCTACAGGTCAGCTCACCATGCAAAAACTACATGACGACATTCACTTTAAATGGATCCAAACTGACCCTTTTTTCCTCCCTAGACAAGAAACATAGCACTGCTGCTTCTTCAGTCTGTTAAAGTGAAGGCATCCTGGCATTCACACATGTTCCTCACAGCTTCATTCAGACATGCCCACGAAAGTGAGAGAGCCGTGATACACATGTAATATTTGGCATAAACGCGAGACTATACAGAAGACATCAGTGTACTGTAATTTTGTGTCTGCATGTCTGTTAATGCCACCACTTGCCGTTCAGATTTGTGCTATGTTTGAAGTGATATGGGATATTTACTAGGTCCAGTGAAGCTGAAACACAAGAAGTAACAGCAGTGCATGTCCGTCAGGAGATAAAGGAAAACTTCTGGAAAATTAACAAGTGAAAACACAACAAAATGCACTTCTCCGGTATACTGTTTTTATATGTATATTGTCTCTTTGCCTCTATTGTGTTAATAATTGTTGTCAAATTACGGATTTCTTACTAAGCAAGAAGGACATTACAAGTCCTGCAAATCAATGTGTTGCCTTTCCCCTTCATTCTGTCCCTGGCTTTTCATAGATGAGGATTACACTAAATATATTCCAGTCAGAAGGAAGGATCGTTCACTGTTTAGCAAGAAATGAACACAAGTGGAAAATGGGAAGCCTGATCTACGACATCTGTTCTCATTCTGGTTAGCTGTACCTGTGTGTGGCAGCAAAACTGTGCAAAGACCTATTTAAATAAAAGTTAAAGTATTGAAAGCCTTTATCTGAATCATTTTTTATGCTTTTTTAGTGTAATACTTAAACAGTAGATGGCGGCGTTGAGTCAGTAAAGTCAAGCTTTGCCTTTGTTCAGTCCCACACCTACACTGAACAGCTTGCTTCTGACACAGTCAGGCCGAAGCTCTCGGACTGTTTGATGTGTTCAGCCGCCCACTTCATTACCGTGTGCAGCGTCTGAACAGAAGCTTTTGTGAGGGTCATCTGGAGCACTGGCTTCACGTCGGGGCTTTCCAGCTGTGCTCACATTCAAAGTGGTCAGTCTTCACAAACAGGACTTGTGGTGCCTCAGGAAAATTTATGATATAATATGAAGTCAGAGAAGCATAAAGAAGCGGCCTGTGGCTGTTCTGCATGGGTCCCTGCAATATATTTTCTGCTGAACAGGGACATAGTAGATCATTGTGTTTGTCAGTTAAATATACGTGTTGAGGGATTACTCTTTTGTGTTGTTTTTGCAGGAATCTGTTGTCCAACTTCTCTTTTTCCTGATAAACATTGGTCTAGACAGATTAGCTGAATTCTTTAAGCAGCTTTATCAAGCCTCGACACTGAGCTGATTTCAGTTTCTTCTGTTGGGTGGAAGAACTTTGAGATGTGGGATTGTAAAGATGTTTGAAAAAAATCATATTTTAAGTAAGTAAAATTGTATTTTTTGGTAAATGCTTCTTGTCTCATTTAGTTTGTGTAGATTTAGAGCAGTAGATTTAGTGGTTTAATGTGAATTGTAGCCACTTTGTCATAGCAGGTCAATCTTTTGCACCTCAATTCGCCAGCAAAGAAATTGAGACAAAGTCTAAGATAATGTCAACACATTTATGCACATGTATGCATTGCTTGTCAAACCCTAATACGTTTACAGGAAAAGCTGAACATGTTTGTGCAGTATGCATCTCTCTGTTTTTCCCTGTTGACCCATTTTGCCTAATTCCCTCAAAAATATCTCCACATAAACTGATTATGTTTAAATGAAAACATTTCTTCTTTTGGAAAAACATGAACATGCCAAACTAGAATCTGATCTGCACTCCACTGAACAGAGCAGGTTTATGTAGTGAGACACCAAATAATGTGCAGCAGGCAGGAAAATCCCACAATTTTAACTCGAGCTTTGTGTGATTACAAGCTGGTATGCAGCATTAATCAGCAGTTAAAATTGAATTTCGCTTTGCTCTCTGCTGAACCAATCTACTTTTCTAATCACAATCTGACCACATGCGGCCCACTAACGGTTCCAGACCAGATGGGCTTTTACATATTTAGGTAAACATCTGGAAGCAGATTGTTTCCAAAGCTTAAATACTTTGGAAAATCTTGGAAATAAATGTAACGTACCGACAGTCCTCACCTTATTTTGAAAGTCCTGCAGGCGGGCGTCGTTTTTAAAGACTGTGTTTGGCACATTTTTGCCTTCCTTGGATAGCTGGGAGTGACGAGACAGAGCACACCAGGGTGAAAGAGAGGGGTGTGATGAAACCAAACCAGAAACACTGCAGCTGTCCAGGAGCACTCCTGCATGTAGGCTTCTCCACTCTGTTTAGTAGAAAGTGGAGATCAGAAGCCAAGCGTCTGTTTAAAAAAGATGAACCTTGATAAGTAAAGCCTGACAAAGACTGACTTTATGGTGCTTGATTACATCACATCAGTAAGCAGATTTCAAGTTTGTGTAAAGCAGTTTCCTCCTTTCCTCTCTAGGATTTTGGTTGTTGTAATTCACTGCCATTCCCAGTAATTACAATGCTATTAGCACTTCAAATCGCTCTTCTTCACTCATTACAGCATGTCATGATGAGTAGGTTGCTATTTTCTGTCTTACTCATCCCTCTGAAACCTTACAGGGTGATAAACCACAGCTCCCCTTTACTCATCCTCATATGGTTAGGTAGAGAGAAAGCAAAGGAATTTGAGTGATGGTATTTTCTTTTTGTCTATGGCTTCATACTTGGTGTCACTGTAAAACAAATGCTTTACATCACTATAAGTAGCTGGAAGGAATGCTTTAATTCAAGTGAAGTTGTTCACTAAAAGAAGCCAAGGTGAGCCTCACAACACATGAAACACTACCTGGAATACAGGAAGTAGCGTATTCAGCTACAGTATAATATGTAGTATGAATAAACAGACAACACAGTTTAGTAAAGTGAAACAAAAAAAAAACAGATCAGCCACACCTTTGGGCTCACAGTTCAGGTCAAATCAAGCTGCTCAGAAGCAATTATGTCACAAAAAAACAAGTATATCTTCCTTTCTGTTTTGCAGTTTGGTCCTTGGGTACAAACATTTCCGTGATTGAGATTTAGTCAGTGTAATACAATCAAAATGATACATGCATTTCAGGCCTTATTGATGGAATTGAAAGAATGTGTCGAACAAATGTATGTGCAGTCATCTATAGTTGAAAAGGTGACCGAAGTGACCTTAAACTGCTTTTGTTGGCAGGTTAGCGTGCTATACTTAATGTTTTCACTTTTGTAAACTAGCCTTAGGCCTTACGCTGCATAATGCAAAGATGAGGATTGCAAAAGAACTACAAATTTACTGGCAACTGGATGGAATCATTAAATATTTTTGCTGTCATTGTGCGTCTGGGCAATGTGCCATCTGCTATTATAGGGCACGGGTTTACACTGGGATGATTTACACCCTCCCAAGCTTTTGAAGTGTCTATAATGCAACTAAAATATGTCCATTATATTCACACGCACTGTGCTGCCTGTTAGTTATTAAGATGCTTTGGTTGATGCTGCAGTTTAAGTGAAATATTGTGGAAGAATTTCTTGGCAGCAGGATCACCTTCTTTCCTTGTACCGTTATGTTTAAGCTAAATTTACTGTACGTCTCCACATCGCTTAGATCCCTTCTTATATTTATGATTGTTCATATAGTTTATAATCATATTAGGAATCCGTTCAGTTACAGGAAGCCTTTATGTGCATTTAGTGTTTTTTAAACCAGGCTTCATTCTGTAACACAGTCTTGAAGGATTTCCATGTTTTCGTTTGCACTTTTATTTAAATGAATACATGTTCCTCTGAGGGAGCAGTTAACCTCTGACCTCTCTGGGCTTTTTCAAAACCGAGGTTAGCGCTAAGCCAAAAACAAGTCCCTGAAAGGCTGAAAGTTAGGAGACACAAGGCTTTCACTCAACAGCTTGGTATTCACGTCCACGGATGTATATTATGTTAAACGCTGAATGGGAACACACCGACGACAAAGAGCTTAACAAGATGATTAAGTGACAGATTTTGTCCCAGACGACTAGACTTTACTAAAGTCAATAAAAGGCAATTAAATGTTGGACAGAACTACCAGCTTAAACTCATTATTTGACCTCGTCCTGCCATAAATGCCAAAAGCTATACAGACCCCCAGCTATACAAACGGATAAAAGCCCCCGTCTGCCAATCATGTGTGACTGGCGTTTGGTTGCTGGGAGTAACTGGGAAAAGGAAGAAGGCATCATGGGGAGTCCCAGTCAACTTTTTCCCTCTAGAATTACAGAACAAACAGCCTCACATCTTCTCACGGGGAAATACAAAAAGGTGAAAAGCAGAGTGTGGCGGGTAATTGGACTTGTAGGGGGCTACTCTTGTGCTACTGTTGCAGACTGATGGATAATTATATTTCGAGCGCAGGAATGGCGTCTGTGCAAGTAAGAAGACGGTGATTGAATGCATGCTATAGCTGCCTGTTAGTGAGGGGAAACCCTGTCTGCATTGGAGAGCATCAACGTATGGGAGTTTATCTCACAGCTGGTGACAGTGTGTGAGATTTAGCACCCTCCACGCCTGGAAGCAACCCATCCTGAGCCTGGTTTACCAGGATTATTCAGTGGCGCGGCTGGTCTGTCCACTGGGAAATGGGTTTTGTTTTATGTGGAGAGCACTAAGCCTGGGATTTGTCTGCTTTGTTCCCAGTGGGTTGACTGAGTCTTGAGGAGGAGGATACTTGAGGGTTATAGATGGGCCTAAGCTGTCCTTGGAAGACAGTGAGGCAGCAGGTGAGACTTCAATCCTTTCGACAAGTGAATTACCAAAAATGAGAAGAACTGCATTCAGGAATTTTTATTTAGAAGAAGATATACACAAGTCGTGATAATTTAATCTCTTACAGCGGATAAATCTCCCACCTGCATCTCTCTGATGTCAGAAATGTGCTGTGTGACATCTTTTATAACTCTGTGACACCGAAACAAACAAACCAGCCTCACACTGGCCAGATGTGCGGAGGTGGGAAGTAAACAAGATTGGAATTTTATTCTTCAGCTTTCCTTTTTTTCCTTCTTGAGCTAACTTTTTCTGTTAGTTTTTGTTTGAACAAGTGAGCATAAACCTAAATACCTTTGAGAAAAGACTGCAGGTCTGCACTGTTGCCACTCTGCGACTGACTGCATCTCATCTCCTGCTGTTGTAGGATTCAACCCGTCTTTGAGCTGCACTTTTGTCTTGTTCATGCAATACTAGTTCACTTCAAGCACACTGTCAGTATCCTACAATTATGTGATGCTTTTTCCAAATACATTCAGCATTTTAAACACTCGACACTGACAGCATTTTATTTTTCTCTTTATCTTGTTGAAGATTGAGACTGACTTCATATTCATGTCAGTGTTAAATATGGAGATAGAGCCGGGAGATGGTTAGCTTGTGTGGGCATTAAAGGCACTGTCCTCAAGTGGTTCAGGTCCAATCTGACACATAGGAGCTTCTCCATTCACTGAGGTGAATACTGTTTGACTGCAGCCCCTCCACTTTGGGTCTCATCCTCTTCCCATACTCTCCTTTGGGTCTGTTTTTAAAGAAACATCTAGTTCCTTCTAGTTGTTTTGCAGATGATATACGAGTCTATCTGCTCATTAAAATTCAAAGTAAAAACTCAGGGCAGCCCTTGATGGACTGCTTATAAGACAGTCGATCAAGAGGGGGCTGGAGTCTATCCCAGCTGACTTAGGATGAAGGCAGGGTTCATCCTGGAGAGGTCACCAGTCCAGAGACAAACAACCAAGCAAAATCACATTCACACCTACGGACAGTTTAGAACCATCAGTTAATCTCAGCATGTTTTTGGACGTTGGGAGGAAGTCGGAGAACCAGGTGAGAACCCACGCTGCACAGGGAGAACATGGAAACCAGACCTTTTGGGTGATACCAGCAGCACTCTTGGCCTTTTGGCTTAATTGGGTTTTTTTCTTGAAAACTTATGATCATTGACAGATCAGCTCAGTGGTCAAAATCAGATTTTTTAAGTTGAGACTTTTAGCCAAGGTGAAGCCTTATCACCCTCACAAAGTTAGTCATGCTTTCAGGCTGCTCCTTTTCTCTGGAACAGTTTACCTTTTAGTGTGAGAACAGCTCACACTTTATAAGACTTTTAAATTGCTGCTTAACACTTACTGCTTATTATTTCCATTTTATTCGATTGGAGTAGAGGTTGACACTCTGACTTCATCTCTTTTTGTTTTGTTCCTTATATTCCGATTATTATCTTATTAACTGTATCCAGTTTTGTCTTTTAGTCATCATGTTTCTGTTATTTTAACTGTACAGCACTGTGGCTCCATTCATATTGCTTTTAAATTTGCTTCATGAATAGATCTGACTTTGACTTACAAGCCCCCCTCCTAGTCTCGAGGGACCACGCACATTTGGAAACATCCAAAAGAGAAGCGTCTCCTGTTTCCAAGCTTTCTGCTCAGTAAAGCTAACCAGCTGTTGTTTAAAAATATATAATGTCATATTTGTGGTGGTTATGTGTTGTTTTTTAAGCTTCACACTATGCTATAAATATCTGCTCATATTTTGTGCTTTGGCTGGATGCAGAGCGACTTGCACGGTGCTGGAAGATATCACTATAATTCATAATGACACCTCAGCACAGCAGATGCATGCTTACATGAAGCTTGAACCTGGTTGTACTCATCTATCTGCCCACTATTCTTCTGCCATGTTAAGGTCTGACCTTCCTATTTGTTGTAATTTCTCTAGATAAACGTGTCAGCTCCTAAATTCTCCAAAAAGGTTTAGGATCTGTTTTATGACACCACTCATCTGGGTGCTTTGGGACTCCAGAAGCACAGGCAAGAGTGAGTAATCCAAAGCAGATTAGTCAGTGATTCATTCTGTAATCACAGCCTCCAAACTCACATTTTTTCAGACCAACGGATATTGGCATCCAGGGACTGGAGGCCATAATCACAGAGGATAGATGTGCACCAAGCAGTGGGCCAACTCACAGATATTTCACTGCTGATCCAGAAACGATCATTCTGTGGGAGTGTGTGCGTGTGTGTGTGAGGGTAAAGGGTAACAGTGGTTCCAGCCTGTTTCCCATTTCCCCTCAATCAGAGGAACCTCTCATCCAATTTCACCCTCCCCTTCCTTCCACCCCCATCCTCAGCTAATTAGGGTTCCAGATCACTACCACATGCATGTGGGCCGACAAGGGTATGTGTGTGTGTGCATGTGCACGCATGTATATTTATGTCCACCTCAGGAGGTCAAGGAGATGTTCCTTACCTCTCCGACTATTAAAAAGCTGACCCCAGATTTAGTATCAGATTACTGGATTCACAAATGTTTCCCATATGGTCTTTCCATGTCGGTCCAGGGAGCGTTGGCTGATGCTGCTGCCTGGCTCCAGTCCTCCCGCTCGCACCCAACTCCAGAAACGTAATGACATATAGCACACACACGGATGACCTCACGACTGGTAATGCTTTTCAGACATTTCCCTCAGATTTGTAATGCTGACTGAGTGGCCTGTTTGCTCTCAACCCAGCTACCAATTTGCCTGCCTGAAAAAACATAGATTTTGAGGTTTGGGGCTGATTTATAGTCCTGCTGTGAAAAAAAAGGGGATATCAGGGTGAAATCACAGGTTCCCAAGGTTGGATGGTTATTATAGAAAAACAGCAGCTCTTTAAGGAGGCGGCCTCTGGGAGATGATCAGTTTAGCCGAAAACAAAATGTGCTGGAATGATTTGGAGCTGGACAGGATCAACTGTGTGTATGTGCTTAAAATGCAGTATATTTTCACAGCCTACAGAGTTTTATACCTGCAATTAAATCGAAATACAAAAATGATGTAACTGTTTTTGTTACCGAAATGATTATACCAGTGTCAGAGCGGGTTTTAGCGCTACAAATTACTGTACTTTACTGTGTTTTATGACATTTTACACAGATTTAGACGTCGCTTTTTTATTTTTGTTTTATTTGGGAGTATGAAGAGTGTCCATGTAATTTTGCACAGCATGTAAGTCACTCCAGGGGCTGCAGGGTGGCTCGGTGGTTAGCAGCATCGCCTCATAGCTAGAAGATCCCTGGTTCGCGTCCCGGTTAGGACGCCTGGGCCCTTTCTGTGTGGAGTTTGCATGTTCTCCCTGCACAGCGTGGGTTCTCACCAGGTACTCCGGCTTCTTCCCACAGTTGAAAAACAAGCTGAGGTTAATTGATTATTCTGAATTGTCCGTAGGTGTGAATGACAGTGTGCTTGGTTGTCTGTCTCTATATGTAGCCCTGCGATAGGCTGGTGACCTGTCCAGTTTGTCCCCTGTCTTCGCCCGAGTCGGCTGTGATAGGCTCCAGCCCCCACGCAACCCAACAGTGGATTAAGCGGTGTATAGATAATGGATGGATGCATGTAAGTCACTGCACAAAAAATGAAAAACAGGCAACAGAAAGTGATTTAAACACATTCAAGACTGAGGTTTTCACTTGGATTTTGCGACTTATTATCAATATTACTAGTAATATTAATACATTAAATAAAAACATTGCTTGGAGTTGTCATTATTTGTGCATATTACCAGCGGTTTTAACTGATGTTGATGTACTTTGTTGTACAGAAGGTGTTTATGAAGCTTATGTAGCCGTATTCACTTGATTTTTTAGAACTTATTTAACTTTAACTTGCTCCATCACATATTAACATCAAGCAAATACAACACCATTGCAATAACTCATTTATTATTAATATTTTTAACGTGTAGGTTTGTATATCTGACCACATTTTGCATACCCTTATGCCTTATTTATCATTTATGCACCACATCCCTCCACTGTATTAAAATATATACATCATCATATACCCGTCCACTATTTATATCTTTGAAACTATATACATCTGAATAAACCTTTTTCCATCAAAAATAACAGAATCCTAATGATAATTTGCAGTAAAGCTCTCATACATGGACGCCTGCAGTCACATGTACATACATATGGTACATTCTCATTTAAATGCATACACACGTCCAGGTCTACATGCACCTCTGCATGTGCCAGCACCTACACATCATCAGGCTCACAGCCCCAGAGAGAAGCTGACCAGACTTTACTGCACAGCCCACACCAATCATTCAGTTAAGGAAAATCTCCCCTGCTGTCTCTCCCACCCGCCCACTTGTTCCCCCCAGCCAGTCTCCTCTGGTGGGTTTTGTTGGCCTCACGGCAAACAACCCCCGCAATAAATCACACCGTGTTAGCAGCTCCGTGAGCAACAAGCAAAGCATGGAGTATTATTACTAACTGCAGCCACTTATGGTAAATCTCAGAAGTCTGACTGCTGTTTAAAGGTGGATTAGTGGTATTTAGGAGGATGGTGTGTGTGTGTGAGAGAGAGAGAGAGTGAGTGTGTGTTTGAGGAAGCAGGGCAGAAGGAACAAAGGAAAAGTTTGAATGCAACACTGTTCAATGAACCTGATGCCAGACGCATCCAGGGTTCAGTGTGTTACAGCCATGAAAATGTATTGCACTTTCATTTTGAAACACATAATGAGACCCTATTAGAGACACAGTTATCAAAACAGAGTTTGATGGTGGAGACTGATAACATTTATCATCCTCAGAGTGTGTTGTTTTTCATAATTACATTTGATGGAGGGGATTATTCATATGTTTTCAGTCACTGAGCTTCCTAGTTCAACCTTGACCTTTAATACGACAAAAGCTCAGCTGAGCAGTCGATCTTATAACATGATCTTCATCAGCAGACTGATTTTATACATAAATTATAGCCCTCTAGTTTACATTTTCTTTGAGCACTTTAACGGTTGAAAAGTTCATTCTTGATTATGAAACAGCAAATGACAAAACAATCCCACTGCATTTAGTGGTGTTAGCTGTTCATCTGCTGCTGCTGCTGATGATAAAAAGAAACAAAAACTCAAAAGCAGCATGTAAAGGGCTGCACGGTGGCTCGGTGGTTAGCAGCGTTGCCTCACAGCTAGAAGATCCCTGGTTCGCGTCCCGGTTAGGACGCCTGGGATCTTTCTGTGTGAAGTTTGCATGTTCTCACCGGGCACTCCGGCTTCCTCCCACAGTCAAAAAGGTGAATTGATGATTCTAAATTGTCCGTAGGTGTGAATGAGAGTGTGCTTGTTTGTCTGTATATGTAGCCCTGTGATAGGCTGGCGACCTGTCCAGGGTGTCCCCTGCCTTCGCCCTGAGTTGACTGGGATAGACTCCAGTCCCCCGTGACCCTACAGAGGATTAAACGGTGTACAGATAATGGATGGATGAATGGCAGCAAGTAAATTAAAAGAATAGGTCAGTAGTTGGGGAAAACATTTGCTTTCTTAAAACCAGTTGTCTGCTTGCTTCCCTTGGCTTGCCTCGTGCTTTATATCTTATTATCTAAGTTGTGGCAGAAAACATAATAATATTCCAAAATGTAAAACTGCTCCTTTAAGGGGAAACTGAGCCACATCATTGTTTGTAAAAATGTCATTTATTCACAAATAATACATCCTTTCCAGCCAATTAGACGTGAAGATTCCCTTGCAATGCCGTTGTTTATGTCCTGTGAAGCTCCACAAACTCAGCATGTCTCTCTGAGGATGTAAGTTCACCTTGTTTATTGCTCCGGCTACATTCTAAACGTCTTCATTTTAGCAGATAGAAGCTGTAATCACAGATTTGCAGAATTGAGTAGAGCTTAATGTCTTTTGGCAGCTGCCTACGCCAGAGAAGAGGAAGACGGCGCACAGAAATGTTTGGGGGGGGGCTGTTTGATTTATCACCTCTGCACCGAGCCAGAACTGTTCTGTCGGGGCAGAAATGCAACCCAACCCAATCTGATTGTTCCCATGCTGCAGGTGCGGTTCTGTTCCAATATCGGTGGATTTTTTTTTTCTCAAAATTTACTTAACCTTTTTTTAACCAGTCCGGAGAATTATGAACTAATGACTAATAATGATAGTCTGGCAACAAGCAGCTGCTTTTGCTGGAGTACGGTGGAAGAGGGGACGAGGAAAACAGACAGAAGGGTAATATTCAGCAGATGGTAACAGCGGAAAGTCAGACGAGAGCTGGAAGGACACACTTTGGGATTTTGAGACAGAAAACATCATTTGTTTTAAAAAAAAAAGTAACACCGTCTACAAATATGCAGCCAAAAGCAACGAAAGGCTTGCAGAGAGATGGATGCCTGACTCACTTCAAATGTCTGTGTTAGCAGCTCTGATGGATGGGAGTGAAATGAAATTGTCTGCTCGAAGGTTTTCTTTTTGAAACGCACTGTATTTAGTCACAGCAGTGAGGTGAAACAAAGAGGAACCAGGGGAGATTTGAACTCTGTTTAACTTTGGCGCGATAGGACAAGAAAACCCATTACTGGTCCATCTGGATGTGAGAGTCATAGGATGAGGATGAAAAGCCTTTTTAACATAGTCAGTTTATGTGCTCCTGCTGCTTTACCACTGTGGCAGAGAGATCATTCAAAAGAAAAAAGTAACCTCAGTTCAGTGTTATTGTCACATCTCCAGCACCCACTTATAGATGGTGCAAAAAGTCATTAAATGTGATTCTGAATCTGATACCAAAAATCTATTCTTGTACATTGTGAGCAGCATTAGTATGTTGACGGAATGAAAAAATAAAGTGTTTTTGTAGTTTTTGAACTGCACATTATTAAATTCAAACAAACGTTTTTTAAGGAGTACAGCTAGAAGTTTTAAGATACCGAAATAATTGTGTGTGTTTATCTCAATGCGCCTGTATTACTCCAACAGCCTTTTTACAGGCCTAAATAATACAACTGTGGACTAGTTATAGACGGGACAGAACACCACAGACTGGATTTCAATTGCAGTAAATAGATCTGAGCAGATCACCCCAGTTATAGCATCTTACACTGACTTCCAGTTCATTTCAGAATGTAAATATAAAAAGCAAATGTCAGCTACTATATGAACTGACTCCTCAGTGTATCTCAGATCTTTTCATCTTCGTTGCACATTGAGATCCTCAGACAGGAGGCTGCTGTCTCTACTAGACTCTCTGCTAAAGACCTAGAAGGACAGCGGCTCTTGAAAAAGCCCAGAGGCTGAGGAATACTCTGTCCAAGGAAATACAGCAGACTGAGCCACATGGCTTTGTAACCCTAGAATACTAACATAATAATTGGTAACACCTTCACTAATGGTGGGTATATTTTACCTGATATACCTGATAAAAAATACTTCTCATCAAAATATATTAAAGTACAACAATACATGGCAAACTGAAGAACTCTTTTTTTATTTTCCCCTACGTCTCATAAAACAAAATAAGGTATCATGGGGAGGACCCTATAAAAAAAAGACTAAAAATAGTGAAAAATGAGGGAATCATTCATAAAAAATTCCATAAAAAATCTGAGCTGGGAACTTTTCCGGTGAAGGCTCAGTCTCCCTGCACCACTGACAGCTGTGGGAGAGATATAGTATATATACATGCAGTATATTCCATCCAAATAAATATTTACTCTCTACCATTAACATTGGGAAAAAATCCCCCAAACATGTGCTTGCTGAAAAAAACAGGGATGGGAGCAGAGAAACACACCTACCTTATGTGACATCAGTGAGCAGTAAGGACCCACGCAACTCAGACAATGGCAACACAATGAAAAATCACATAACCACAATCGCATGGGTGAAAATCCCCTGGCGCCAGTGTTCAAGGGTTAAAATCTTTGATCACCTGCCTTTTCCTGATTCTATCTGATTCTAGTTGCTATCCTGTTCATGGATTTTGTCATTGTTAATTTCAGCATGACAGTTTAGTGCATTTATTCCCTTCTTTTGTATTTTGTTAATACTAATGTCATCATGGATGGAGGATTGAGCTTCAGCATTAACAGATAAGACTGGTTGACCATCACAGCACAGAACTTTGTCAAACATTCTCCCTAAATCACATAAATTTTTGTTTCATGAAAAATATCCAGCCGCTGATGTTTGTCGGTAAATAACGTGGGATTTTTCTCCCATTGTTCTTACCCAGGTCTGATCCTACAGCAATATGTCTCCAAATTATCCTTCTCAGCAAATAAGACAGTGACCTTCATTAAGACCAATGTGATCAACTACCATGTTGGGGAATCAAGCAAACATCATGAAAGCACTTCTTTATCAGAGGGAACACTTGTACTGAAATAGCAACCTGAAACATCCATCCATCCATTATCTATAAACCACTTAATCCTCTGTAGGGTTGCAGGGGGGGTGGAGCCTATCCCAGTCGACTCAGGACGAAGGCAGGGGACGCCCTGGACAGGTCACCAGCCTATCGCGGGAACCTGAAACAAATACCCTTATGGTATTTGTTGAGTAGAGAATAGTTTCAGAATCAAACTGAGGCATCAAGAATTAAAGTGAGGACTTGCACCCCTTATTCCCATGACTATCATCCAAACAAGTGCCGTCCCTTCTGCACCTTTGTCCTGTCAGCTGAACTTGTTTGTGGTCAAGTGAGAGTCAAAAGAACTCAACCAAGAGCAAGGTTATTGAATGGTCAGTGTAACTTCAGCTGGTCTTAAGTTTGGATTTAGATATTATCTGAAGTAAAGCCTGAGATTTCTCAAACACAGCACTGAAATGCTTAAAAGAAAACACTCTCAGGGCAAATAAAGGTCAAAAAAGAGCATGTTTTTCAGGAAGCGAAAGTTGTCTCTATCTATTTCAGTGACTCCATGGCTTTGCTTCAGGGCTTCCCTCCATTTTCTCGCGATAATTACTGGACTTGGTATGGAGCAACGTGCCAGTCTAACCAACACTTTGTGGGCTTGCCTTCAGGACGGATGGGAATCTTCCTCCGTTTGCCCCCACTTTGTCTTTAATTACAGGAACAGGCAAAGCGCAAAGAGACAAGTGGTCTATAATTACTGGGAATGGAAATAGAGCCACTTTGTGTTATTCTGAATAGATTACTTAACACAAAGGTGTCAGAATGCCCAGTAAAAATACTGTCCCGTTACTTTCTCATTTTGGTATCTGAACTCTGTCATTTGGTGGCCAGGCATATATAAATGTTTAAGCTGCTGACAGGGACACAAATTCAACTTGTCAACTCAGTTTTGGAAAGTGTCCATCTCCTTGTTCCGGTACAGTGATCATCTTCTTATTAAGATATGTGTGAAGTCTTCTTCTTTCAGCTCTCCAAACATTATTACTACTACTACATTCTTCCTTTGTGTCTTATTTGTACATTCATATTTTATCGACCCTTGTAGGGAAAACTCTTTCTATTGTCAGCTGGGAAGATCCAAGACCAGTATAACTTCTCACCACAGTAATGTGCTGCCCCTGGCGAAAAGGAAAAGTTTACTTGATGTCTTTAATTTATCTTTCTTCACCAAGCAAAGCACATTTTGGGTTGGCTTTGAATAAACGCTGCGTCCATGGGCGTGGGAATCCTACTGGCTGTACAGGGCAGAGGGACCTTGTAGCCCCCAAAATGACCTCTTACCTCTGACTTGTTGTGTCCACAGTAGTCGTACATCATGGGTTATGGCTAGTGGGAAAAACGAAGCTCAACAGCACACATCAGTCACTTCCAGTGGAGACATCTATTGCAGTTTTGTCATTAATGAATGTGACAATATTTCATCTGAAGCTCACACACGTCGACTGAAAGTCACACACAGAGGAGTGACTTTATGACCATGACTGAGGTTATATTTCAGCTTATAATTTTAGACAAGACCTCACAGCAACAAATGCAATGTAACAACTAGAGTAGAGTTATTCACTCATGGTGAGCTACAGATCAAGTGAAAAACTGAGGACAAATTGATCAAACATTTGATCCTCTGATGATTTTTTCAGTCATTTATCCAACAAAGATATTATTGCGTGCGACATCTTCCTTGGAGAAGAATGGTCTCAGTAGCTAAGATCTCCGATCACCAGAGTTTGACACCATCTTGTTGAAATTTCTGACCACTTCTTCTCCAAAATCTCTTCATTTGCAAAATGTCTGAGGGGATTTTTTTGTTGCATGTATTGCCCATGTAAAATCTGTCAACAACATTTCAGTGGGATTCAAATCTGAGCTAAGCCATTTCATAAACCTGTACTTCTTCTATCTGAGCCTAGATCAGGGGTAGCCAACTCCGGTCCTCGAGAGCCCCTATCCAGCATGTTTTAGATGTTTCCCTCTTCCAACACACCTGATTCAAACAATCAGGATTGTTATGAGGCTTCTGCAGAGCTTGATGATGAGCTGATCATTTGAATCAGGTGCGTTGGAAGAGGGAAACATCTAAAACATGCTGGATAGGGGCTCTCGAGGACCGGAGTTGGCTACCCGTGGCCTGGATGGATTTGCTGGTTTGTATATCATCATCCTGCTGAACTCTCGGTTCTACCTCTACTTTCAGACAGATGGCCTCGCATTATATTTAAGCACACTGATGTAACGTACCAGTGTTTGCTTTGCTTCGGTGTTCTTAGATACTTTTTTGTTGCATCAAAGATTCTGCCCTCTGGGAACCAGTCCTGGACAAACTGGTAGTCATTTAGAATCTCTACCACTTGTAGCTGATTGTCCTCAGAGTGGAATGATTCATTTCCATTGGTTTCTTGCCTGATTTACGAGCATCCACAACCTCTGAAGGTCTACGAGACATCTATCTTTAGATCTTGGTGTGATTCGTCAATTTTGTCAATAGCGAAAAGAAGAGTAGACCTAGATCCTAATCAGTGGCAATTAATCTAGAACACCTTGAATCTAATTTAATGAATTTGAATGTGTGATGAATGGGGTGTACCTAATTCTTCCATGAGACTGATCTTTTGTTTCTTAATTAAAATTGTGAAAATGGCTGCAAAATGTCGATTTTATGTGTCCTTTCTTTCAGTGTATTGCCTTTATAGCTGCTGTTTCAAATAGGATCAGTTGTCTGCTTGTTTTAAAATGTGAAACATCTGAAACATTGTCTTGTTTCAGGGATTCACCCTTAAATAATCTCTTCAGTGGCATGTATGGAAACTGATTAATGGGTTCTAGTGTAAGTTTTTGCCTCATTATCTGGGATCAAAACGTTATTGTATCATATCATATCATTTAAATCAGTTTTTTTGGACTCTGTACTATATTTAATTCGTCCATGTGTTACTACAAAAAAAGGTTGCATAGGTGGAATTTTGAACACTCCAAAATAAAATCCTTCATTTTAGGGCTTAATGTTGCCTTTTCATTGACTTAGAACCAACACCGGCTGTTTCTGCCTTCAGTATCACTCCATGAAAAAGAACAATAAGCCTAAAATTTAGAGTACAGATTTTCTTTTTTAAATGACAAAGAAGAGGTAATATGTCATAATGTACAATAATACTGTGCAAAATGGCTTAGATGAAGTTTTAATTGCAGCCTGAGCACAGCAGCTCCCTAACAACACTGCCTAACACTGTTTGCCGAACAAATCAGACATCTCGAGTGTGAAATGTCAGTCAACTTTTTGGTATCTGCCTTCACTGACCATAATGTTTAGACTGTGGTGTGACTACCAGCACACTATGGTCTCTATAGTAACTACACCACAGAAAATACAAACACTCACAAAGCACTTGTGGCTTCACTGTTTAACGCTGAGTGTGTGCATGTTTACGTGAGCATCTGTGCGAGAGTTTCTTCCTCGAGTCCACTTTAAATGTCACCGGCTTAAATGGAGGGTGTCAGTGTTTCAAGCTTGCCGACTTGCCGCGGCAGACTTCATCAAAGTGTGTGTTTCTGTAAGAGCTGAGGTTAAGAGGGTCCTGCTCTCCTTCTCCTGTCCTGTCAGTTTTACAGCAGACGGCCGCCTTCATCTGGGCTCTGCGGAGCGCTCTGGGCAGATTTTGTTTGGGCGAAGTGTACACAGATGTTGACACCATGGTGTAAACACAACTAGACTGGGGGTCTAGAGCGGGTTGTGTAAGGGGGGTGAGTGCAAGACTGAATGGTTTCCAGTTCAGACTGAGTGAACACAGATGGTGACATCCTACTTTACATTTATAGTTACAACCATTTACACCTGGGGGCTACTGTACTACTGTGGACCACTGAGCAGCTCCACTCCACAGTTTCAGAGATAAGTGCCAACAGAGAGACTCATTCATTCAGCCAACATTTTGCTCTAAAGACAATAAGTCTGTGTCATGTTCATTTGCAGCAGATTAAAAACACAAGTACAACAGAAGAAAAAGAGCAAAACTTCTTTACTTACTGCTTCCTCTTTCAATCTTTACATCTCGTGGCTACATTATAGTTGTGAAATGTTAAAGGTCCCAATGGCAAGGATGGTTCAGTTCAGCATGACTGTATAACCCCTGGTTTTAGTCATGTTTTTAATGAGTTGTTTCAGTGTCTGTAGCTTTAAATACCTGTCTCTGTCCACACCCCTTCCAGGAAGAAGACTCTCTCTTCAAATGGTTGACCACACGCCGTCTAATACAGTTGTGAATGAATGTGCGAGACCAGGCCTTTTTACCCCTTCTAACTTTCTTTAAATGATCATTTTACATGGAAATGTTGCTGATGTCACAATGCAGCCATATTAGTCGTCATTGGACAATGTTGCAGTTATAAAATCAGTATTTAAGCTGAAGATTAGTGGCTTGAAAATGGCTCTGAAGTGACTGCTGGTAACAACTAGTCTTACTGGACTGCATTTTAGTCACTGTTTCATACTTGTTGCATTGTCGGACAGCAGAAATAGAAAAATTTGTAACTGAGGTCAACTTTACTGGTACATCAGCTGTATTAAAGTACAGTACATGTGAGCACAGAGAGCAGGAGAGAAGCTAACAGATGTAAATACTGGCTGAGTTCAGGTCACTGAGGACACTGGAACCCACCCAGTCCTTGTTTATTGGTTTTAAATCTGTCATGAATCTTCCATCACTTCTGTATGTTCCTCAGTTTTACAGTTTCCACAGAGCTCAGACTTGTGAGTGTACGATCAACGCTAATGTTACCATTAATCACGTCATCCGCGCAACGTGTTAACACTGAAGGTTCTCACCTTTTGATGTGGTGGCATTGCTGTCAGTCATTAACATAATTGACTGGATCTTGAGTTGTCGGATGCTGGGAGTGCTTGACGACATTATTGTTTACTCTGGCAACCAACAGCAGAACATTTGGTGTGTTTTGCTGGTTGCTGAGACATTTTAGAAGCAGCTCTAGAAAGTAAATAAACCTGACATATTGTGAGACAGCAGCTCATTTGAGCTGACTTTGGAAACAAGGAAGTGTGGGGACAGGATTATGCAAAGTTTTAGCTGGACCATTACTGGTTTCTCAGGTTCTACATAAACACCAGATAAAATTTTGTTTGGCTTGTGAAGCTGGGAGCCTGTCAAGTTGAGAGGTGGAATCTGAGTAATAAGCTTCTCCATATTCTCACAGCTTTTATTTTACACCTCCAAGATTTTAAAACATACAAAATACTATAAAAAAGTTGAGATTACAGAACTGTCACCATATGGGACCTTTAAGCAGAAGCACAAATAACATATGATGTTGAAATGCACAGCCAATGTCCCACTCAATCATTTTTCAGTTGCAAAAATGGAGTCAGCATTTAACATCATTTTTGCACTGCTTCCACAACAGGGTTTAATTTGTTTTGTCCTGAAGACAGTCATTTTCTGTTTCAGCGTCATTTATAATTTGGATATGTTGAAATTGGAGCCATTATCTTTTTCTCATTATTTAATCCTTGTTTTTCATGTTATTGTTTTTTGTTATTTTTTACACTGAAGTGACTTTATGTGGTATTGAAATATACATCAAGCCACAAGAAGCATTTTATTTACTAGGGCTGGTCCCGAATATTCGAATATCCGAATATTCGTTCGTTGTGGTTTCAGTCAGATAATAATTTTGATATCTGAATAGTCGTGCGCACCGCCGCTGGGCGCCACCGAGTGTCACCACCGAGCGTCGCCGAATGCTGCCGAGTGTCGCCAAGCGTCGCCGAGGCCGTAGTATGCTGCCGAGGCTCTAGAACGCCGCCGTGGTTCTAGTACGTGAACCTGCCAACTTCATTTTATGTTTTTTTCTTCTTCCTCAATGACATCCCCTTCAAATGTGCCACTGAAATAAAATAAACATGTTGGAATTGTTTTGACATTTCTCACTACTTTTTAAAATGATAGGGACACTTACAGGAAAATGAAAAAGGAATGCAAACGCAGCATGATTACCATTGCTAATTGTCTTATTCTATATATTTATTTCCTTCAGTTAGAAAAACAAAAGTGTTTAATTCCATTTAAAAAAATCTATATTTACTGTTGAATTTTAATGGATAGTCTTTTAGTTTATGAAATATTGCATTTATTCTATGTATATATGCTGTAAATAATTGGTATTTTTTTGTACTGTTGTTGCTGAGTTGAAAAAAATGTAAAGACCCACATTGTAATAAACTGGAATATTTTTTAATTTATTGGAATGACTTCTAATTTTACAGACTTCATTTATTTAACTCGTCATCATGCTCATGTCCTATTGAGTGAGGTTGTGTGTACTTTGTTTGATTTTGGCTTTAGGGAGATCCTGTTGACACTGATATCTGTACACTGACCGACAATAATTAGCACAATTGCTAAATGTTATTCTCGTTTTTCTGTCACTACTTCTCCTAATCTCAAGAATGAATGATGCTCTGATCAGGTCTCAGTTTCCCCAGCTGTCTGAAATTGATGTCTGTCGGTAAAATGCCAGAATCACTGAACAGATAGCTACAAAAATTCTGTGACGTGGCTACTTTTGGACAGCAGTGCCATTGTTCACCAGTCTCACTGGTTCATGAAGGATGCGACGGTGTCAGCTGTTCTGTTTTCCTCTTCATCTACAAAAGCAGCCCTCAGTTATGAAACTCTGAGAGCGTCAAGGATTAAATAAGCAGATTTCATCATTGCCTCCCTCTATTTGTCTGCACTTTCTATTGCACGAAAATAGCTGCAGTGTTTTGGTGAAGACCTGCCATCTCTTGGGCCTCGACATCACATTGTTGAGGAGTGTTTGTTTAAAGTGTTTTTGTCTGCCTCGCTGTTTTGCTGGTTCTGGACTGGACGCCCACTGTCTGTGCTCTTTCTCCCCAGGCTTTGGTCAGTCCTGTGAGGTTCCAGACTTGCAGCCGGTCTTGGCTGGATAAGGTGAACTCAGTGTACCGCTGTTTCAGCAGGGGGAGGAAGAAGGCTCGCGTCTGTCGTGTGTGTGCCGTGCATGAGCCTGTCTGTGCGTTAGTGTGTATTTCAGTACATGAAATGAGCACAAATTTCCCTAGATATGCAAACCGCTATCACCAGGAATCCAATGAACTGCACTGTGAGAGTGTTTTAGTTACAGACTCTGTGATTCTGTGCTGGCAAGAGAGATGGGGTCAGTGTTGGAGGACAGAGGGTGGGAGGAGGGAGGCAGCCGGAGAATAAGTCCTGAAACCTGCCCAACATTTCAACATTTCTCCACCGCCTCTGCTGCTCTGTTGCTCTGCTTTGGGGCCTGTTAAGTGAAACAGAAGAAGGTGGAGCTGGGGGTAAGAAAAGAGAAATGTGAGAGTGCATGAGTGACCAGTTGAGTAACTGTGTGAGATCAGTGAGTGAGAGGGAGAGAGCAGGCAAGTGTTGTGGAGATAGGAGGGAATGGTGGTGCAACATCAGTTTCCAATTTTAATCATGGAATAAAACAGTGAGAAAACATTACAGGAGTTCATGTAGACATTCACATACAGTTGTTTGTGTGCAGTATTCTTTTAAATACTTTTAAAGAAATAGTAAAATATCAATACTGTGTCAAGCTATTGCCAGCGCCATTTAGCTTAGCATAGTACAACTAAAAATAGGAGGGAGGGAGTGGCTAATCTGGCTCTTCCCAAAGTTAGCAAAACACCTACCTGAACATCTGAAGATAAGTAATTAACGTATTTTATCTTTTTTGTTAAATCAATGCATAAAAACAACACAATCTGCGGAATTTTGCATAGTCACATCTATCTCCATATCCTGGAGAATGGTCTGGCTGCACCTCATTATCATCAGCAATCACAGTTGTCTTTGCCGCTAAGCCCAGGATGCAGCAGTGGTGCCCCTGCAAACTCGCGATGGGAGAATTGTTTTAGTGAAACATCTGAATGAATGAATTAAATGACTAATTCACCCAAAGAACCTGCCACATCCTTGGATGAACTTGTCACTGTCAGTATGTTGATTGCTAAGGGTTGTTTCTCATGAAAGACAATTTAGAAAATAGTAATACATAGACAGCAGATGGGGAGGGGAAAACTTTGCACTGGAAATAGTGAGATTATACCCAGACTAAATGTGACCTAACACAACCCCCTTGTCTTTACTGTATATAATGCAAACTGAAGTATACCAAACTATCCTAGAAGTGTTGCAAGCAAGCTCTTGAGATTTGACAGCAGATAGAAAAATGGCTGAGGATAGACTATTCTGTTTGCTAGCATTACAAAATGCAGCTGAGTTAGAGCTGAGTTAGCTTCTCACAAAAGTAATGCAGCGTAGACACCACTGAGGATTGACACTGTGCAGGTCCACCATGGTTTAAGACTAGGTTAAAGGTGGCCGTCAGTTGAGAAGAGTGTTGGTTTTAACTTTTTGGAATTGGATTTATGAAACGGTGACTGCCTTGTTGTTAACCTTTTGATATAGATTTTAAAGCAAATTATCAATCTTACATGCATTTGTATAAATATACAGATTAAAAACATGTACGTGCAACATGTCAGATCCACAAAAGTAAATAACAG
This sequence comes from Dascyllus trimaculatus, assembly GCA_024666655.1. Taxonomy (NCBI): domain Eukaryota; kingdom Metazoa; phylum Chordata; class Actinopteri; family Pomacentridae; genus Dascyllus; species Dascyllus trimaculatus. The sequence goes on along the minus strand of CM045447.1, from coordinate 9,100,829 downwards.
ATGTAGAGATGTAAGAAAGAAAAGAAAACAGGATGAGAGAGGAAAAATGTGCTGCATACTCAACACAGAGGGGGTTTATTATCTCTCGTGTTGTAACAGCTGTGGCCAAGCAAAGACAAAGTCATCACCACATATTAACATATTGCTGCACTGGACATTCATATTGTAGAGGTGTTGATCATCATGAATGCGCATAAGGAGGGAAGAGAGCTTGTAATGTGTTTATACAGTGCACATTCCTCCAACTCCCAGCAGTGGATGATTTTGGCTCTGTAAATGGAGTGTGCAAAGGCTACATGTTAATTACTGGCCATGATGAAAGAAGGAATGAACGAGGAAGAAAGAGAGAAAGAAAGGGAACAGGGTTTCAACCCCCTCCATCTACATCTGCAAGTTCCAACTCTGACCCTGATGAAAAGCTGTGCTGTCCATTTACACTCACACTGCAGAGACTGTTGCCAAGTTCTGCCTTGAATCAAGGTTTGTTGCTGCAATCAAGAGATGTGAATGTAAGATTTGGTTGGACTTGTCTTCCTGAAGTCACAACACAGATCTTTGGACATGCAGTGCCTTTCCACTTTTGGAAAGTAACAAGAGATTTGGCACATAGTGCTACTTTTTTTTCTCCACTTGATTTTCCTCTACCATACTTAATGCTGACTGACTCTTTTGCTGCTCCAAGTCTCCTGCTGCTTCATGGATCATTATACTTACAGGACCTAGTTCATCTTATATAATGAGAAACAGTTGTGTGTTATGAAGGTTGTAAAAGTAATCCCTGTTTTTACAATTTTATTTCTTAACTTTTGAAAAATACAAAGCTTCAAGCATAAGTACCCATAATCCTGCTGGGTCCGGTGTGAGCCATTACTCACAGAACATAGATTGATTTACTGGTAACAAGTCAGGCCTGGATTGTTTGTCTTTGAACTTCTTTTTTTAACTTTACTTTTTAAGTAACACCTGTTTATTCTTTTTGGAACAATTATGGAATCTGACCTAAATTGTAAATAAAAGAAAGAAATCTGTAGTTTTACAAGAATTTACTATTTTCATTTGAAAGATTTTGGAATTTATGCCTAATGTAAAATAACATCAAGAACTTGTCATTGTAAATAACTATAACATTTTGACTTTTTTAATAGAAAATAGATTTGTCTCATAGAAAATACATTTGAAATGTTTTGAGATTTCACAAATACTTCTTTGTTTTAACAGATGAAACTGTTAAATTCAGGTTTAAAATTGTAAATACGATTTTATTGTTTTTCACATGTCAATGTCTTGCAACAAACCCCCACACACACACACACACACACACACACACACACACACACACACACCACCACCACCACCACCACCACCACCACCAAAAAGATTACACAAATTACCTTATGTACAATTAATAAGCAAAATCAAATTTTGGATACAGTAATAATTACAGCGTAATTAACAATTACAGTAATAATTTTTCTGCATTTTTATGAGGTGTTTTTTTTTGGCTGTTGTTGTTGTTGTAGTTTTGTATTTGGTTTGGTTTGATTTTTTTAAAAACATTTTTTACATTGTATTTTTACCGAAACAAGAAGTCTGCAGAAAGGAAGCTCAGCCCTGCTTGTTGCTATGGTGACCAAACCAAGCCGATTTACAGCCCACCTTGTCCTCCTGTTTGTGAGATGAACGCCTGTCCTTCCTCTTTCCAGTCAGCTATAAACACCAGGACACAGCAGTTCTCACTGCTTTAAACCAGAGCCCAGCCGACTGAGGAGTTTACAACACCTCCTTCTTCTGTTTACCAAGCTATCCCTGTGTTTGCTCGGATCACATAATCCAGGATTCATTGCATACCAGACCACACGCAGGTGGGATTCATACGCTGCTGTAATCGTGTCTATGTCAGGTGTCTGTGTTTGTTGATGACATTTTATGAGTTTCTTTCGAGGACTTGCAGGTGTTTGGTCTGTGCATGGCTTGACAGGCAGACACGGATGCAAACAGGAAGAGGCTGACGGTCCCACCTGTTGAGGGACAATCAGCCTCTTCCTGTTTGCAAAGTCTGAAAGAGGAACTAGTAAAAAGAAACTTCTTTCTTCGGCTCACCTTGCAGTAAAACATTTTCAGAGCTGTGAGAGATTTTGTGTGTTTGTATTGGTTATTGTTGGGGTCAGTGTTTTAAGTAGGGACTGAATTAAATTGATCATTTGGCATACAAACCACAAAGAAATGCATTCTTGATTTTTTTAGCTCAGGCTCTACACAATACCATAACACACACTGCAAATCCAGTAATAAATGACTGGATTATAAATAAAGGGTATGTACAAATAACAATAATAACCATATGCCATTTTCAACACACAAACTGATATACTGACCATTGGAAAAATAATAATTAAAAAAACTCTACATGGTTTTCTGCGTTGTAGTACCCTTGAACCCCCAAATGTTGTTCCAGCTCACTGTGGATATTTTGTGAGTGGAAACTACAGTGAGTTCCAAAACAGCAACAGCATATGGGAAGAAATTTGATGATTTGGGGAGCTAACTTTGCACTAAACAAAATCAGGGAGAGTATCTTTACCCTCTCAAACCTCACAGGATCAACCAGTTAGTTAGTAGAAACTTAGCAGGCAAGCATTGATCAAACATTTATCATTGTAGTTTAAATCCTAAAGGTCTTTCAAAGGTTTCCAAACATACGTAAGACATCAAGCTGAAATGTGGAAAATCTGTATGAGCATGTGGAAGACTTTAATTTGATTGAAACGAATCTTTAAAGCATGGAGCTCGGATTGTAATAATAAGTCGGAGTAGATGCGTTCAAGATCAATCAAGAGCTGAAACAAGACGAATAGATATTGTTCAACCCTAAAGTTCCTGGAGCTGTGCACCACGTCTCCGTTGTGTAAATGCATTTCTTTAATAATAAAACCTTTCATGTGGCCTTCACACACCAATGAAAGCCAAAACAGTAACAATCAGACAATGATCAGGGAATCCGCCGGTGTGTGGAGCTTGAAAAATCCCTTTGTCTTCATCTTGGCATTTCTTACAAGTGGTGACTAATTCGGAGGTCGGTTTTAATGGTTCCTGGAATACACACAAAGACTTGACCTCGATCTCTCTGTGAACTCCTGCTGAACTGAAATATCATCTGGTAGTCTCTCCGAGCATGAATGCACTACAGTAACAACAGTCATTATTTACTGTCATGGAGTTCTAATTGAGCAATGAATATGTGTTGATTTGATTTCTTGAGAGCTGAATGTCTGTGTGCTTATGAATCGGAATATTTTAGAGAAGAGAGGAAAGTTATGCAAGAATGGCAGTAAATACATGGATATGCAAGTGTGTGTGTGTAAGACCTCTTGTTGGCCCATTCATCCTAGTCTTCGACACTAACTCTGGCCAGATGTGACCGTTGCCCTTCACCGCCGTTTATCTCATTTCTTTCTTTCACTCTGCCCATCTTTCTTCCCTTCTTTGGTAAACCCTGGCCTTTCACTCTCTCGTCACCTTTTCCTCACTTTAACCTTGCCTGCCAAGTTCAATAATTCTCAGATGGTTCAAGACAGAAAATGTAACATATAGTAGCATATGGGAGCACACACATACTGTCAAAAAACTACATATCACAGTTCAGTAATAGGTAATGAGAGGAGTGTGTCTGTAAGCAAACAGAAAACTTCTGGGTTTAGATTTTGATTACAGACTGAGAATGTGTGTGTGTGTGTGTGTGTGTAGTGTCGGTGTGTTTACACTGGGCGTTCACATGGTAACAGGCCTGTTGCTGCGACTAATCTAGCTAATTTCCTCTCCACAACGACTCATCTTCTATCATCTGGCGGGGCGTGGGCTTATTGTGTGTGCAAACTTTAAACATGTGGTCTGTGCGTGTGTGTCTGTGTTTATACATTAAGGCATGTATCCATACAAATACAGTATAAGTAAGTCTGTGTCATGAGAATTGCATTTAGTCACAGATGTCTGGCTGGCGAAGATGTTCCATTGTTGTGCACAATGTTCAGCATTTGGGAAAGGAATGGTTCATTTTGGTTTTATTTTGAAATGGATTTCGAATACAGTCTGTGGCTCTTTCGTGGTTAATTACAAAATAAAAGCGTCTGTAAACAGAACAAAAGTTATAGTTTATATATGACAAAAGCAGGCCCAATATTTTTTAAACAAGAATTACATAGTGAAATGTTTATGCTGTTAACTATCTGCCAGAATCCGTTTAGTAATAAACTTGAAAACCAAGTCTCCGTTTATATCATAGTATACAGTGCTGTGCAAAAGTATTTGCCCCCTTACAGAAATATTCTATTTTTGCATATAATTAATATTTATATTTATTAAATGTCAGACAGAAATAACCCACAAAACAAAAAATGCAGTTTTTAAATTAAGGTTTATTAAAGATTTATTGAAAACCTATATCACCCCTGTGGAAAAGTAATTGCCCCCCAAACCTGATAACTGGTTGGGTCACCCTTGGCAGCAATAACTGCAGTCAAATGTCTGTTACATCTCATGATCCACTCATCTCTGTAGAATAGTTTTAATGTGGTCGCATTAGATGATTTATGAGCATGAACTGTCCTTTTAAGGTCTTGCCACAGCATCTCAGTTGGATTGAAGTCCAGACTTTGACTCGGCCACTACAAAACCTTAATTTTGTCGATTTTGAGCGACTCACAGGTGGACTTGCTTGTGTGCTTTGGCTCATTGTCTTGCTGCAGAACCCATTTTTGTTAAGCTTTGGGTCATGAACTGATGGGTGGATATCCTTCAGGAGGATTCTCTGATAGGGAGCAGAATTCATGGCTCCATCAATTATGACAAGTCGTCCAGGTCCTGTGGAAACAAAGCAGCCCCAGACCATCACACTGCCACCACCATGCTTAACTGTTGGTATGATGCTCTTCTTGTGGAATGCAGTATTAGCTATACACCAGATGTAACAGGACCCATGTCTTCCAAAAAGTTCCACCTTTGACTCATCAGTCCACAGGATGTCATTCCAAAAATCTTGAGGCTCATCCAGATATTTTCTTTTTTTTTTTTTTTTGCAAATGCCGGACAACCCTTTATGTTCTTTTGGTCAGTAGAGGTTTGAGCCTCGCAACTCTCCCATGATGCCATTTTCACCCAGTGTCTTCCTTATTGTGGAATCATGTAGATGGACCTTAACTGAGGCCAGTGAGGCCTGCAGATCTTTTGTTCGTCTGGGTTCTTTTGTGATGTCCTGGATTGGATATCAATACGCTCTTGGAGAAATGTTGGTCGTTGGTCCACTCCTGGGATGGTTCACCACTGTTCCATGTTTCTCCATTTGTGGATAATGTCTCTCACTGTGGTTCTCTGGAGTCCCAGAGCCTTAGGAATGGCTACTGACTGATGAATGTCAATAACTTTGTCTCTCATCTGTTCCTAAATCTCTTTAGAATGTGGCGTTGTGTTTTTTTAGACCCTTTAGCTACTTCACAATACCACACAGGTTATATTTAGTGATGTTTAGATTCAACAAGCCTGGCAGTAATGATTTGTGGGTGTGGCTTCTGAAACTGAATCCAACTGCCAAATTAATTTGGTCATTTGATAGATTTTTTTTTTTTTTTGGTGATTTGAAACATGTAAGTGTGACAAAAGAGACGATTTTTGGGGGCAAATACTTTTGCATGACACTGTATGCAAAACTTGTAAGTTTAACAGTGGTTTAAGTGATTCAGATGTTTCTACATGAGTTGAGTGAAAATGATTCTTTTTTTCCCAAGCTAACACATATGAGGGCCTACTCTTACTGAGTGTGCTGGTGTGTGAGTGTGTGTGTGTGTGTGAGTGTGTGATACCTGTTGGTGTGTGTATTCTGTGGAAAGGCCTTTATTGAAGGGGTTTGGCCAACTAAATGCCTGGTGCTTTTCGGGATATATACCATAATCCTCAGTGATCACCGTGGATTTCCCCCTTACTTGTGCTGGGAACTCCCCCTTTGGTTTTTGTTTAACTTTTGGTTTTTATTTCCACACTTTAACACACTTGACTACACTTTTCACACATGCATACACATGCATGCCCTCCTACACAATGTAGGTACGTTAGTAAGTAGGTTATACAACTGATGCCAATTGCTAACTGACATGGTCACCACAAATCCTGTCTTAAAATCGGTTTTACCCACACAAACCAAGAAAGCCAACTAGTCCAACTTTCACTGACAAACACGTCAACTTGTTCAAAGGATTCAAGGAGAAACAGTTTAGTGAATGTGGTAGATAATGTAATTGCATAATGCTCTTTCCCTCACCATGGGTCCAACTTTATTTTGTGACACGCAACTTTTTCCCTATTTGAGTTTAAGAAGGCAATAAAAGAGGCAACTGTTTATTGGACTGCATATTTTAAGCCGACATAAACATGTTGCAACCCTCTCCATATGCAAATGCAGCAATCACACTGGTAACGTTCACTCATGTCACGGCAAGCTGCTAATAAATGAGGCACTCAGAGTATGCAGATCAACAACACCCGTTATAAATGTCAACTAAATTCCTGCAGAAAGAGTCTAAATACGGCTACACTTATCCCTGTAAGCATTTAATGTTTTCTAAGCAGCAGCGTGATGTGAAGGTGGACAGATATGAACATGCAAAGAGCGGCTCTTAATGTAGCGCTCCTGTTGTTTTAAGGCTTCTATCCACATCCTCCACTGCCCTGCACTGACAATGTCAAATACAACACATTTTAATCTCCAGGCTCTATCATCTTTAATTTTAATAGTTTTCCTTAAGTTTTTGGATTTTGCTGTGGTATCATTTCAGTATCAATACTGATATATTTGGGTAGGTATAAGCTAGAATTTTGGTATCATGACAACACCACATGCTAATACAGTTACAGTGGTGGTGTACAGGTGAGGTAGGGCAAAAAATGCTTCCAATAAAAGGCAAAATATAAAATATGAATTGAAATAATAGTCAGTAAAATTAATATATCAGAAAAAAAAGTTGTTGTAAAAGTCGTTAGTTCTATTATGTTTGTATTTTTTTGTCTATATAAATGCATAGTTATTATTGGTCCATCTTTAGTACTACAAAAACTAACCCTAACCCTAACCACTCTGGCCTGCTGACTTATCTTTAAATTAAGTTTATTTTTGCATCTATTCAGGAGAATTAAACTATCAATGGAAATACTGATTTTTTAAAAAGTTAGATGAGCCTGTACGTAGTCTGACAGTGAACGTATAGGGCAAAGAACCGTCTGTAGAGGATTTGATGCAAAACTTACAGCTGCTCTTTGAGCCTACTGCTTTGAGTGTATGACAATACTGTACTGTGTGTGTGATATTTTTCCACATGCATTATGGTGTCTGAGTCTTAAGACAACAATATTCAGAGAGAAGGAAACATTTAAAAATGAGTCAGCAACCCACTACAGAAGGGAGAAAGGAAAAAAGCACTGAAAAGAAAAGAAGCCTGAATTAATGACAGCAAGAAGGAACATGGTACAATGGTTCTTACAGCCAGAACATTAAAACCACCTGCCTAATATTGTGTCACGGACTGGAATGTTGGCAGTGGATGCTTTGTGTCCTGTGGTTTGTGGGGTGGGACCTCCTTGGATCATTCTTGAACTGGAACATCTCACAGATGCCTAAACGGTTTGGGATCTAGGGAGTTTAAGGGTCAGGACATTACTTTGGGCTCTTGGTCGTGTTCCTCAAGCTGTTCCTGAACAGTTTTTGCAGTGCAGTGGGGCACATTATCCCGCTGTGGGAGGACGCTAACATCAGTTGGTGCTGTTGCCATGATGGGGTTTGCTCGTCTGCTAAATGTTTAGGCGGGTGGTACATGTCAAAGTAACATCAACATGAATGCCAGGCCCCAGGGCTTCACAGCTGGACATTGTATCTGTCAGTGGATTTATTATTGTGACTCCTGGCAATGAAACATTTGTATAGAAAAGTAAATTTAGAAATTTAAGCCCCTCTGCATGACCGATTTCTCCTCAAGTAGCTGCTTGACTGTACACACATCAACAAAGGTCTCCAAGCTCGATTACCAGACAAAATTAATGGCGCTCCAGTGACTTGTTGATCATCTTGCTCAGTGTGTGGCTTCGGGAGACGCTCGCTTGAGGAATGACGTGTAGGAGTATGAGATAAGTGGGTCATCCTGTCGCTCAGCAGCAAACAGAGGAAGAGTCTGTGTGTAGTGAAGCTCCCAGGAGTCTATGTGTGTAACCGTACAAGTGGACAAATTAAGAATTACGCTACTCACGCTCCTGGGAAAGTATGTGCTTTCTCAGCAAGAACACCAATTCGTTGATGAATTAAGGCTGAATGCACCAAACTAGCATGCTTCAATTAGTGGCTTCATCAAAACAATGACAGCAGATCAGCAAGTCTTGTTTGGTGCTGTAGTCCTGTAATTAGAAGTGATCCAGTAGAGGTGTTTACATCCCCAGTGCTGGTCAGCGGTTGCTTTACAAAGAGCTGAAAGACCTCTAATGACTTCACTGCATTTAATGCCCATTTGGATCTTGTTGAGGTTATGTTTTGTGGTTTCTAACATGAGACCACCCTTTCTCTCACAGTGCTCCTAACTAGTCTCACTCTATCCAGTGCTTTTCCTCTTTGTGTTCCCACCTCCCTTCTGTAGTGGGTTCTTGGTTCATTTCTAAGTGTTTCCGTGTCTCTGGTTTTTCTGATGTTGGTTGGGAAACATGAGATTTGATGAAATGTAGCTTCTTCCATGACAGATGAGCTTAAAATGACAAATATATTCCGGACAGTGAGTGATGACAGCCTCTCATTATCATCGCCCAACGTACAAATTTACAGCAGCATGATCAAACAATACATCTGAAATTTTCCGCATCTGTTATGTATAACATGTTTTCTTGCACTAAACTTACCAAACTATGCTTTCAAATAAAAAATGAGATAAAACAGACAGTTTTACTTCAGCACCTCTGTATATAAAGTCCCTGCCTGCTCGGAGCACTCAAGTGCAGCATTCAATCCAAAGTACGCCCCACCAGTACTGGACTTCTTTTAAAGCTACTATGTGTAGAATTTCAATGCAATCACATGATATGATACTACCAGTAGGAGATTTCATATTAAGACATTTTTAAATCAACATATATCGGCTCCAACCCTCGAAACCCCCCAAAACCAGGCTTTGAAAGGTGTGTTTTCTTTTTTTTTTAATGCCAAAATGACACCTTTTATCAAAGCCAGAAACTCTAGAGATTAAAGGAGTCCTCACAAATAAGGAAATTTAAAAAATCAACTGTGATCTGCAGTTCTGTCAGGTAAATGAACCAAATCTAAGCTTGAAATTGCAATGCTTTATCAAAATCACTGTGAATTTAAAATCAACCATCAACTCTTAGGTCATCATTTATTATCTGTTGGTACATTTAGGGTCAGTGTATCTTTGTTGTCCTGAAGCTATTCATTGTTAGTAGAGTAACTTTGCTGCAGCTTAATTATAGAAGAGTTACCAAGAGGTCAACAAGTCAAGGTTTGAGGTCAACCAGAGAAGATGTTTACCCTCCTGAAGGGTTTTTGTCATTCCAAGGATGACCTCGAGTTTCTATCATGGTATGGACACTTTGCCATAAGGTTTAAACTTACAGCCTATTTATGACAAGCCAACAGTAAAAGAGCCTGGGTTTCCTACGATGCAGTTACATTGTACTTGGTCCTTGGGTGAGAGAGGAGTGAGGTCTCTAATGTACTTTCATTATTCATGCTGCTGACAATAATAAACTTAAGGACAACCCAGCAGTGTGTTTGTATCTTATTTGAGGATAGAACCCAGGGGAATAAATTCAGAAATTCACCAAAAATACTACTAATACTACTAGGATTCAAGGATTCAAGGATTCAAGGTTCTTTATTGCACACATGTACACATGAGTTGGCATGAAATTGGCACTCACGTCCCGGTTATAAGTCCAAAAATAATAAAATAAATATATAAAAAGATGAGAAATAAAGAAAGATAAGTGAAACTCAAGCAATAAAAACAATATATACAATAAGAACAGTATATAGAAGTGTTTACCAGTGGTAAACAGATAAACATGCATATGTGCTGTGCTGTGAGTTAGACAGTAAGAGCGTCTGTAGTTGTACTATACTATACTAACAGTTCGTGAAAAACTAAAAATTCTGCGTTGCTTCTTACAACTGTAAAGCTGTTAGTGACTCTGCTGCGACCAACCATCACACGACAAAAATTCAGGAACTACTCGGCTGAACTGCAGGCAGTGTTCACAGAGAGCAGATAGGAGACATGCACGGAAAGAAATTAAAAATGTAAGAAATGCAATATCTGTAGTATGTAGAGCAACCATTTTTTCCAAGTATACAAACACTTGGGGGCACTTTTAAAAATGGTGGACATGCTTTTTCACTTTCCAAAAAAAAAATCCAGGTCCAACTTGGTTTATTATGATTTATGGAGTTATAACTATTTTAGGTTCTGTCTACTTCCAGCCATGGTTGTGTTATTTCCATAGAGATGCAGAACTTTATATTGCAATGTAAATGAGCCCAGAGTGAGTAAAAATGTGAAGTTAGAAAAAGCGCGCAAAGAGTTTAATTTACTAAAATTTTGAAAAGTAATTAATAGCTGTCTGTCTGTTTCTTGTTTGTGTGCAGTTGTAATTTGATGCTAGAGATAATAAAGCTTGTTGAGTGCTAAATTAATGGTGATGTGTCCTTCAAAGGTTTGGGGTGTTGGTAATTTCATCTGTTCATCTCTTTCATCTTTCATATTTATTAAAACAGTTATTATTAAGAGAAAATTCTGAGGAAATGCCCGTGATTGTCACTTCATGCTGACACTGTCTGTTGCTAGTTTGTATTCTAAAAATGCCACTTGTCTATAATTGTTTATATTTTCTCATCAATACAAAGTGACACAACCAACTAGCCAATTTCCTCTGTTACTCCCATTAATGTCCAACACACTAATATACACTGTAGGAATTATAATTCACTCTAAGTGATGCACCTCCATGTCCTCTACAGACACTATAGTGTAGAAACAGCTCCACCGTGATTCAGCAATATGAGGCTGGTGGTCTACTTCAGGGCTCTTTGCCAACATCTGAAAGACAACACTGGTGAGAAAGCAGCTCTGGCACCGCTGTCGTATCAGCAGCACAGACCACCCGCCTCCGACAGACCGCCGCTCTCATACGAACAGGTATTTTTAGCAGCTTAGGGAGAAACACAGCCTGGATCTTACCTCAGTGAGTTTGATTGCTCAATGTTGTTCCCTGGCTTGATTCCTCTCTCCTTTCACACAAACACACACACACACACACACACACACACACACACACAACATACAAAATGCATTAAAGTAACAGGAGAGTAAAATGTGTTGTAAAATTTTGAATTCTTAGAAAGTCATTGCTGTTGAACCTGAGAAAACAGATTATAAACCAGCACAGTGATGAAGTGATTTAGGTCAGATGTTATGGAATACAATGTCAACAAAGGGTATTATTCCCTCAGCTGCTGCACCATAAAAATACTGTATGATAATAAAAAGATAAACATCCCTTGTTTGTGATTTAATGAAGTTTTTTTTACATGTGTAAAAATGTTTTAACTGTTTAATCTGTTAAATAAAAAATGAAGTATTTGTAAAATGACCATACATTTGTATATGTCATATCTCTTTTCATTTTATTTTATGTAAAAAATATATTTTAAGAAAAGAAGATTATATGTTTATTAAAATTTTTGTAGACATGTAAATTATTCTTTCTTCTAAATAAATAAAAATAAATAACTTGCACTTTATTTTTATGGCCATATCTCCTTTTGGATGCCCGATCCCCTCAGATCTTAGAAGCTACGCTAGGGTTGGGCCTGGTCAGTACCTGAATGGGAGACCATGAGGGAACACCAGGAAGCCTGGGTGAATGCAGTGTGAGAGTGAATTGTTGGTTGGTGGTCGGAGGGGCCGATGGTGCAGACTGGCAGCCTCACCTCTGTACGTCTACCCCAGGGCAGCTGTGGCTACATACATAGCTTACCACCATAGAGTATTGAGTGAATGAATAATGCAATGTAAAGCGTCTTTGAATGTCTAGAAAAGTTCTATAAAAAACATTGCATTATTATTATTATTATTATTATTATTATTATTATTATTATTATTATTATTATTATTATTATTAATAATAAGAATAATAAGAATAACAAGAATAATAAGAATAATAATAATAATAAATTCACAGCCCATTTTAGTAACTTTCTGGTTTTCAAAGATAGAGATTTTTAATGTAGTTAATTTTTTGTTGTGTTTGTGTGTTGCTGGTTTTTTTACATTTTGACATGCAAATTCATAGCCCATTTTTCAAAATTTATTGCTAATTTTGTGCATTTAAAAAGGAAAAGGAAAAAAATATGTTAATAATTATAATGTTAAAATTTAATGTAATACAAGTTCAATAATCAAGACCACATGTTCCATTGAACCTGGAGCTCCTCACTCTGTTTCTTTATATTTACTGTAATGTTACAAGACTGCTATCAGTCCTCTCATCTGTCTCTGTTTCCTGTTTCCCAAAATTCTTTCACAAGCGATTCCTCCTGTGATCGTCTTTTTCTTCTAGGGTTTTGTGTCATATTGCTGATATTGAGCTTTCAGTAGTACTTGTAACACCAGATGTCTGGGAAAGCAGACATCAGATAAGTAGGCAGTCAGAGAGACTAGATTTTCACGATGCACCACCACATTTATACACAGTCTGAAACACATTTTGCTCCCAATCTTCCCTTTCTCCTTTTCCAACAATAACAAGGCCAGGCCTTGACTCACTCCTTCCTGACTGCTCGTCTCTCTTCATCTCCACCTTTCGGGACTTTCCCTCATCCTCCTCCTGACTGCTGTCCCGGTTTATGATAAATCTCCACTCTGGACTTGGACGCCTCTTCCACCCACACTATCCTCTCCACCCAATATTTCCCCCCTTTGTCACTGTTTTCCCCTCATAGATCTATGAACAGTACTAATAGATGTATCAGTCTTGGCCAAAGACATGATAGATATTTTTTAGAAACTGATGTGAGTACTACCCAGGGTTTTGGTTGCCATATATTACAAATAGCTAATTTGTTCAATTTGTATTCTTTAAATGCAAACAGTTGTATTTTTAATTTCACACTTAATACAACTAGTGGAATATGGTAGCATGTCTTTCCATGTGCCTCTGTCCAACATGTGTTTGAAAGGTTTTAATTCACAGTGTGACAAGAGAAAATGTCAGCTCCGCCTCTTGGCAGGAATAAATTAGATCTTACTGACCACTTATGAGATCAGCAGTTAGAGTTCGATCTGAACTTTAACCCAACTACGAAATAGCGAACTGGCTCCTTTCCTATACCTCAGCTAACCACAGGTTTTCCACAAAGTCGAGGGGAAAGTTAGTCAGTTTCCAGTGGTTTGCATCTTGGCCTTCAGACCCGGTCCTACTTTAGCTACTGGACAGAGAAAAGCACTTAACCTGTCTGCCTCAGTAAATATCCAAGTGTTTCCTCTACGGACTGCAGCACAACAGTAGGAGGCTGAACGTCACCCTGAGGTCTGCTGCAAGACAAATAAACTCTGGTTGGGATTGAATATAGAGCAGGATTGTTTGACATTCAAAGCACATTACTGTATTTATAATTTAAAAAATGACATATTTTGACAGAGTGAAATTAGGCTAGGATGGTACACAGTTCTGACTTTACAGAACCATGTTAAAGTCATAAGAACAATGTAAGGCCTTGTCCACACGTATGCAGGAGTTTTTTTAAATATAACTTTTTCTGTGTTTTGGCCTTTCGTCCTCACACAAACACAGTTTCAGGTCAGTGGAAATGGACTTTCTGGAAAACTGCTTCCAGGGTGAAGATTTTCAGAAACTCTACAGTGTTGATGTGTAGTCAGAGAAAAACAGAGACTTATGGGAATGATGATGCAGACATCCACAGTTAGCCTTGTTCTCCTTCTACTTTCCTGATTTGTCTCACTCATATCACATGACTCTACCTCAGAGCAACCAGCCCTCTGCTTCGTGCATGTTCAGTGAATGGTCATGTAATATGTATTTTATTAGGCATGTTTATATTTGAGGATATGATTTGTTAAACGATTCTTAAATGCTCCCCTGAACTGAGATAATTTTGATTTTAAAACAGCATTTTAGGATTTAAACATATGGACCTAGGCTTACTTGGTTAAGTCTAACTCCACGTTATTATTAGGTCACTCTATGGCAGTGGTTCTCAACTGGTCCAGCCTTAGGACCCACTATGTCTCTAATCACCCAAATTATTGAAGTTTGCTGTTCCTGTTAACAAATAAAGGTTTATTTGGGTGTAGTCTCAACGCATTTTGATACAACTTGTTGAAATTTTGGCTTAATTTTAACTCATTTTGGAATATTTGAACGCTTTTGCCAAGTTTTGGCCCATTTGGACAGATTCTGAGCACATTTTGGTTTATTTTTGGCATGTTTTAGAATAAATTTCTCCAATAAACTGGCAGAGCCAAATCTAGAGGTTAATAATGGGCTACTACTGGTGTCACCACCACTAAATATCCTGCTATTGAAAGCAAACTGCGTCATAAGAAACACGTCCTTTAAAATAAAAGACTTAATGCCATTACTTTATTAAGGGGGGGCATGCTTCTGCGACCCTCTTTTGGGTCCCGACCCACCAGTTGAGAACCACTGTTCTATGGTTGTGCTCTGTCAGGCAGAACAATTTGCTTTCCAAAAATATTGATTGTTGAAATCTATGAGAATTAAGTACATTTATTTTGGGAATCAGTGGCAAACATTCTTTATTCTAATGATGGTCTCCGTATTTAGATTACAGTAAAATGTGCATGAAGAAAGTACAGCTAAGTGAATAATTAAAGAAAACAAACAGCATACATTGTCCTAATAAGGCTTTGGGCCACCATGTGCCACCAGAACAGCTTAATGACATCTCTGGCATTGATTCTCTGGAACTCTACTGAAAGCTTGATCACTGTTCTTCCAAAAGATATTCCTTTATTTGGTGTTTTGATGATGGTGGTACAGAGCGCTCCTCACGGTCCTGAATCTCCCGTATGTAGGTGTTCAGCTGGGTTTCAGTCTGCTGACTGTGAAGGTCATAACATGTGATTCACATCATTTTAATCCTCATCAAATCATTTAGTGACTCATCATGTTCCATGGATGGGAGTATTTCCAACCCTGGAGGAGAACCTTCCCCTCAGGATAGACATATTTCATCACAGAATGAAGTGATCATTCAGAACAACTTTGATTTATAGTGACCCTTCCCTGTAAGGGGACAAGAGGAGCCAAACCAGCCTGAAAAATACCTCCCACAGCATAACAGAGCCACTGGATCCCTCACAGGATCAAGGGTTCAGGCTGATCCTTTGCCTTGTCACCCTTCTGTTTCTATGATGGTGAATTTTGCACTTACTTCTTCAGATTTTAAATCAGGGGAAGTTGTAAGCACTTAAGAAGACTGGAAAAGGTAAACTGAGGTAATAAATCCGACAATTTAAGGAATGGTTTCCTTTGGGGTTTTATTGGTTCATTAGCAATTAAGGAATTTAAAGCTTTTGGAGAGCCACAGACTGATCTGCTACAACACGAAAATAAAGTGAAAACACTGCATGAAGTCTTAAGGTGTATTATATCCCATTAGTTGGCTTTTTAAATGATGGCAATGACAAAACTTTCAAATGAAAATGACTTATAATACATGTATTCATTTGCTACTAATACATTAAATCTATGTTTTGGTGCTTTTGCACATACTGTGATTGCCAAAGGTAAAGCTTCTACGTCCTGAGGCATGCTAAGTAGGTTTTCAAGTAGATATTCTATTTAAAATGTTTGTATCATATCATATGCGGCTGTTTATACCAGAGCCACACTGTTTTTAATCACAGCTGAAATGTTATGAGTCATAATGTGAATGGGGTGATGAGTTAGAAACATGGCTCAGAGATGAATGTGTGAATCCACTGGCTTACTGTCAGTGTCATGGGGATTGTACAAGCGTGTGTGTGTGTGTGTGTGTGTGTGTGTGTGTGGGATTCGGGGTGAAAGGAGACGACTATTAGCGACACGTGTCCTCCTCTCTCCTCCCCTCTGACAGCCGTTGATCTCAGCCCTGCTGGCTCCGTCCCAGCCGGATCGTGGGAAGCTACCCCTGCCCTGAAAACAAAAATAAGCAGATAAATAAAATAAGATAAAGTAAATAAACCAATTCAAACCCAACTGAAAGTCATTCAATCAGCCCCATATTTAGATCCGGATAGGGAGGGGTTAGGTATCTGTGTCTACCGTGTGAATTATGGAAGGGCCTTTCCATGCAAGTGTATGTGTGAATGTGCAGCACTGTGCAAAAGGTCAAGCTGCAAAAGGTGAAGTGAGAATGCTTTTAAAAATTAATGCCATAAATACTATAGGTAGATAGCTGCAGAAATAATTTGGGAGCAGACAGATGCCTCCACCAGTTTTATCTATACAGTGTCAAATCAACACATTATGTCATCCAAGTTCACTTCACATAGTTAGGTCAAGAGAGGTGAGTTCTCCAGACCCAGAGATACCTGCAGAGAGATACAGGGAGAGAGAGGACAGAGAGTAGAAACTACAGGAGATAGAAGACACAGATACATGCAGTGGTGGCATATAAATGCTTTTAAAAATGACAGAGGAAAGAGTAGAGATGGTTAGTGCATCATGGGAAGTCCCCCCGCAGTCTACAGCTATAGCAGCATGATTAATGGATGCTTCAGGGTCACTTGCGCAGCCCTAACTATAAGCTTTGTTAAGTTTTATTTATTAGTTTTACACCACTGTCTTACAACCGCAGAGGGCGTCTTCCTCTTAAACCCAAAGTAGGAGCTGGTTTCACAGCAGAGGAGCCTGATAACTGGAGGCTCTGGCTCCCATTCTGCTTTCAGAAGCTCATGAAACAGAGGGTGAATTGTTCTGTTGAGATAATATGAGGTCTCTAAGATAAAATAGAGCTTGGTTGGTGAGAGTTTTATATGTGAGGAGAAGAAATTTATATTTCGGTCTCGACTTTACAGGAAGCCAGTAAAGAGAAGGTAACACAGAAGACCAGTACTCACACTGGAGGCTTTTCACAGAGTTGTTGGGACATCCTGGTAATAAGGAATTTCACTAGTCTAGCCAAGAATAACTCTTTTTTAGACTAGTTATTCAGCATTAATCTGTGACAGGATGTTTCAAATTTTAACAATATTGCACAGGTGAAAGAAGGCAGCGCCAGAGACATTTTATGTGAGAGTTAAAGAGCTTATCCTGCTCAAAGACAATGTCAAGGTTCCTCACAGTAGAGAGACTAACATACGGATATTTAATACTAGTTGTGCTGTTATTATATAACTGCAGAAACAAGTTTGTACAGTATACGTCTATGTACAATTCAGTTCCATCCATTATCTATACACCACTTAATCCTCTGCATGGGGGCTGGAGCCTATCCCAGCCAACTCAGGGCGAAGACAGGGGACACCCTGGACAGGTCGCCAGCCTATCACAGGGCTACACATAGAGACAGACAACCAAGCAAACTCTCATTCACACCTGACAATTTAGAATAATCAATTAACCTGAGTATGTTTTTGGACTGTGGGAGGAAGCCAGAGAGCCCGGTGAGAACCCACGCTGCACAGGGAGAACATGCAAACTCCACACAGAAAGATCCCAAGCGTCCTAACCGGGACGTGAACCAGGGATCTTCTAGCTGCGAGGCGACCATTTCAGTTCCATGGTGGACAAAAGTGAGTTATACACTCCCCTCCAAAAGTATTGGAAAAGCGAGGCCAGTTCCTTTATTTTCGCTGTAGACCTGAAAACATTTGGATTTTACATCAAATGATGAATATGAGACATATGTATCAGATATGTATCAGATCCAGATTTAAATTCCTGGGAAGAAAAGCTGAAACGTTAATCTCTTGTCTCATACTCAACTTTTGATGTCAAACCCAAATGTTTTTAGTCGACAGCAAAAATAAGGAATTGGCTTCACTGTTCCAGCACTTTTGGAGGGGAGTGTTTAGGCTTTCATCAGTTGTACATCCAGTTTTCTCTAGCAATAAACCATTTGGTTTACAACTTCAAAATAATAAGAAAGCCTCAGCAGGGTTTCAAGAGGAAATGCAGGAAGAAGGCTCTCTGTCGCTGCTCAGCCGTGGCCTTGCTGAAGTCCATCACTCAGTTTTCCTCTTAAAACTACTAAAGTAGCCAAATCTGCACTGTGGAGGGGAACTGTATAGCATATTAGGGGTCAAGTACTGGTTCCACTGGCTCCACAGTGGCGAACTGAGCAAAGAATCTCTCCTAAACAGGCTTCTCCTGCTGTTATGACAGCAACACATCACAGCGCTGAAGATGTTTGCCATCACTTTTTGACCCAGAGATGTGTCCCCCAGTGTGAGCCAAGTGACAAAAGACGAATTTCTTCCGCAAGGAGAGCGTAGGAGTTTGCAAAAAAAAATTAAATCATGATGCTTGACTGCAAGGCTTTCAGCAGGAAACATTGTTGACGGGTGCAGAGGTGAGAACTGAGAGAGAAATGAAAGTAATGAGGAGAGAAAAAGGGGGGGAAATGAAAGCGGGTGTGGAGCGCTGTTTCCAATTAAAGGGAGACTGAAATAGGAAATGAATGGGTGACGTACGTGGTCTGCATATAGATCACTATCTTCTATAGGTCTGGAGGAGCTGAACTGAACCCAAGACAAGCTTCACAGGCAGGGATATGTGGTTGGCCTTCTGCTAAATAATAATAAATCAAATGTTTAAGTATTTAGCGTCAAAAGCCATGTTGAATTGTGTTAAGTCATAACTCATGAACAACATGATGCCACACCCCTGGAAACACTGTGATTCTGTTCAGTGAGCTGCTCTCCATTGTGGATGTCCCCAAAACTGTTCTAGGATCAAAAAAAACTTCCTTTTAACTTCAGATGTTGCTTTATATTTACCACATTTAACTTCATCGATATCTGCATGTCCATCCAGGTGGAGATTAAAGGATCATTCCTCTGCTTTAACACATTAAGTAGTCTTGGCCTGTACCACAGTACAGCACTCCAGCTGTGAACACAGTTGTGTAACCGCCTCTGTGGACTGGAAGAAGAATGTGCTTCAGACTGAGTTATCTTGCCTATATTGCAAAATGAAGTTTGAAAATTGTAGCCACTCTGAGTCTGGTTCTGTTGGAAGTTTCTTCTCGTTAAAACAGAGTTTTTCTTCCTCACCATCGCCAAGTGCTTGTTCTCGGGGGAATTGTTGGGTTTCTCTCTATAATACTGGAAGGGTAGCAAAGCATTTCCTTTTGTAAAGTGCCTTGGGACGACATGTTATGACGTGCTATATAAATAAAATTGAATTGAACTGAACTGAACTTAATTGAAGATACAGAGCTCTAGGGAAATGTGTGTGAATTTCAAGTAGCATTCAGTAGTTCTGAAACTTGACAGACTTGACAGTACTAAGTGTTAACTCTCTGAACCAGCAGTTCCTGGACATTTTTCTCCTGCCGCATTTTTAGTCACTGTGGGCTCCACCTCCATGGAAACAGCACAGCCATGTCTGAAAATGTCATGTGTGCAGTATGACACAGTTATGATTGCATGAATAACAAATTAGGAAACTCAAACATTGAATTTCTTTGTTTATTTATTTTACAGAAATTGAAAAAAAAGGAATCTGCATGTACAACATTGTTCCAGGTGACCACAGGTGTTACCAACACTGGCAAAAAATAGACTCTACAAACTACAGATGTTTTACTACTTAGATTTTTCATTTGTTTCCATAGTTTTCCTATCTACTCTGTATAAACACAGCCTGCAGTTCAGCCGAATAGTCCCAGATCTTTTTATCATGTGACTCATGATCACAGGGGAGTCACACATGTCTTCATGGTTGCACCGAGGAGCTCAGAATTTTTTGTTTTGTACAGAAGCTGGTCGCTTCACCTGGTTTGTTTTGGATAAAGGATAAAGTGACTTTCAAGAAATATCACAGTTGCAAGCTTTCTCATGATCCCTGCTTTGGCCCTGCCTGTCTCCCTCTTCTTTCTCTTCCTTTTTCTTCTTACTCTCTCTCTTCCACTCAGCTTTTCTTTTCCTCTTTCTCTCTCCCTCTGCTTGCCCTCACTGTCTCCCTCACCTTCACCCAACCTCTGCTCCCTGATTACCCCGATGTAAGACAGTTGTGATCTGCAGCTCACCTGCCACTAATCATTTCCCCCTAATAAAAGCCCGGTTCACTCTGACACTCCTTGCCAGACCATAATCCATGCTTCCTCACTTCCATGCCAGTCCAGCTATCTCCTGCCTGTCTTCTCCAACCCTGTTTGCAGCCAGTTAAGTTTTGTATTTTGGGTATGTTTGGGGATCATTTGTTGACCTTGTTCTTAGTAGAAATTTGTGTACTTTGAGTTGTTTATTTGCCTTGATTTGTGTTCAGTGTATTGTGTTGTATTCGATATGTCAGCCTTTTTGAATCTTAGTTAGTTAGCTGTGTTTTGTGTTACTTTTGTGTTTACTTAATTTTCCTCTTCGTTGTTAACTTTGAGTCTTATTGGGTTCTTGTTTTAGGTTTGGTTTCAGTTTTACTCTTCTAAGTTTGGTTTTGTAAAATGTATGGTTTTAGTTCTTGGTTAAATAAATCCTCTTTCTACCTGATAAGTCTGTCTGTCTTGAGTCTGCGCGTGGGTTCTCTAAACTCCCTCCTCGTAACAAGCTTAGATTTGGTCAGTTTTTCAAACTGTCAAACATAATTACTCCATAAAACCTACTATTATGTTTTCATAGTTTCCAGCTCTGATAAGGTGTCATTTTTTTTAACCTCCTGAGTTCCTGCATCCACATGCGTGGATATCGTATTTTGGCTTCCCTGCACCATAACCCTAACTCTGGAAGTCTGAAAAACTTTGAAAACTCCACCTATTGTCCTAGCTAGTCCACGACGCTCCAGGAGCTGTGTGCTGTACCCGGCGACGAGCGCAGTGCATGGTCGTGATTGGCTATTACTTAATACTATTACTAATAACTATTTATTATTCAAAGACATTGCTTATTTTTTATATTTATTAGGTCCTACTAACCCCAAATGACTAACCTAAATCAAAAATGCAAGGCCCAGAAAAGGTCGGGTCCCAAGAGGCTATAGATGACGTGCCTTTCAAATCCCCCAGCAGGTTTCAAGGTTCAGACGGGTTAAAAGTCTGACCATCATTGCTGCTGCTACTTTGAATACTTTGAATGTCTTTATGAATTCAGCCCCTTTGCAAGTGCTTTATCCTGATTTCATGACATTACAGTTCCTGTGTGCGTCACCCAAAATCTAATACGGAGTAAAGTGTTAAAATACACTTTAAATTAAAAAAATAAATAACAAATAAGTATTACAACCTTATGAAAATCAGAAAAATACAGAATGATAAAATAAACTGCATTAAAAAAGTACATACTCAGTAAATTTTGACACAACATGGTTTAAAATCATATAATATTAACACTGACCACAATATATCCCCATACAGGCATCCGTGCTGTGCGGAAAACTTTTGCATCCACTGTTTTTCCGGAAGTGCCTGATGCATGGATAGGACCACCAGCATGACAGAATAATGTCACCTTTGAGGAGCCTAACTTGTCCTAAAAAAACAGCATATATGGCCGAGCCAAGACTTCTTTTGACGCTGGTGAAAAGACTGAAAATGTATGGAATGAAAAACAAGCGAGAAGGTTCAGTGTACGTTTTGGA
Source organism: Dascyllus trimaculatus (assembly GCA_024666655.1). Lineage (NCBI taxonomy): Eukaryota > Metazoa > Chordata > Actinopteri > Pomacentridae > Dascyllus > Dascyllus trimaculatus. The sequence goes on along the minus strand of CM045447.1, from coordinate 9,078,977 downwards.
CATTTTGCATATGCTTTTTGGAATTAGCATGAGCAACTGAAGCCATGATGGCTTTTTCAGACGATGCTCCTCTTACAGACTCTCTAACCGAAGATTTCTCACTACCACCCACACCGTTTGATTGACAAGTGGCTGGCTAATGGGAAGTGTGGTGTGAAAACAGGGAGAGTTTGGCACAAAAAAAATGGACATGAAATGACAAAAAACTCGACCATTGTGGATTGCCACTTTAAAAAGACCAATTTGAATTTGAAAGACAACATCCTGTAGGAACCCTTGGTTGAGGCTCATTTTTTCACTCCTCACCATTCATCTGCTGCTCTGAATCACACAGAGAGATGTGGTCGAGAAGAGCGGCGGAGAAGCAAAAACAAGACACTAACTACACGCAAATGGTGCTCGTTATGTGTGTGTGTGTGTGAGAGAGAGCGTGTGTGGAGAGCTGGTGTGTGAACAAGCAGTGGGGAAAGAGTGGGCGTCGGAGCTCGAGGGGAGTGGGACAACTTTCCAGGGGAGTTTAGAGGGAGAACAGAAAACAAGGGCAAAAGTGAAGGAATGGAAGGATGAAGAGAGAGAGAGAGAGGGGGGGACTGGCACAGAGATGTGGATTAGGAGGTGAGAGAGGGAAGAGAAGCCTCTGTAGATCCAAGAGTAAATATTGAGCCAGTATATGAACGTGTGCGGGGGCGCCAGGGTGAAACTTAAAAAAATGATAAGATTGATGGAGGGAAGGAGAAAAAGAAAGTTTATTATACAAACAGGCCTTGTCCTCATTTTCTCTCTGTCCACTCCTCTCTCTCCGTCTCTCACACACACACAGGGAGGCAGAAAAAGATAACACAGTTATGAAAGTGACCACAAACTGGCTTTGTATGCTTTCAGTCCGTCTCTCTCTCCATTTAATACACACATTTCATACCACACGCCTCCTCTCAGTGGGCCACACACAACCACATGCCGAGCCCACATGTGCTGAAAGAATCCAGAATTCAAACCATCCACCTACACACACAAACACAACCACACACACACACTCACTTGCACAAACACACAGAGTAAAACACTCACAAATACCTCATCCACAAAAGCAAGCACCTAAATACACACACCGGCAGCCAAGCTCAACAGGCACGACCAGCCTCACGCACACACACCTCCCCACATGCTGAACACTCATGTTCATACGTACACACTCGGAGGCCCGGCGCTCAGGATGAGGGGATTTCCAGCCTGATGCTGCACAGCTGCAGGACGGCACCCAGCGCGCCGCCAACCTGACGCGCAGTGATGACCTCATCAGATGGGAGTAACTGAGAAAACAAACCGCACACGATCAGGAGCGCAGCGTTTACTTTATTTCTAGAAAAGACTAAAAGAAGATACACAAATACAGTGTTTGCATGAGAAAGTGCTGCGAGGAAGAAAAAGACCATGATGTCTTTTTTCTAGGTTCCATTTTTTTGAAATCCCCGAAGATGGTTCTTTGATTACAAACTTTGTTGGAAACATTTCGCTTAAATTACTGTAAACTGCCAAATGTGATCATCTTGATGGAAAGGTAGTTGTTTTTTTAAGCTGACCGAATCTCTGCTTGCTTCATGTGGGGGTATGAGGTGCTTAACAGTTGCAACATGGGGTTAAGTAAAGCATGATCATTTGTAAAGAGTTCTGTGATGGATTATCGCACTTTGTAGAAATTGTTTATCATGGTTTTCATTTCTTTTCTGAAGAAACAATAAGCCCTAATGCCTCAAACTATAGTAGAATTCCAAACAATATTTAATACCAACAAATACTTTTAGATCTAGTACGATGTAAGTCATTTGCCATCTTACATTCATTCTCTTGAGGCCTACACTAACCCTGCCCAGTGCCACAACCTTAAAACCACCAGCCTCGTATTGTGTAGGTCCTCCTTGTGCCACCAAAACAGCTCTGACCTGTTGCGACAAAGACTCAGTACTTAGGGGGTTTGCTGTGGTGTCTGGCACCAGGACGTTGGCAGCAGATCCTTTGAGTCCTGTGGTTTACGGGGCCTCGTTGGATCAGGATTGTTCATCTTGTGCAAACTTGATCTGATCAGGATCTGGGAAGTTTGGAGGGAAGGTCAACATCTTCAGGTCTTTGTTGGGTTCCAAGAGCTGTACCTGACAGTTTTTACAATGTGGTAGGACACTTCCCTGGGTGCACAAGGTACACAGTCTTACAATGTGTATGTGGTTGGTATGTGTCAAAGTAACTTCCACATGAAAGCAGGACCCAGTGTTTCTCAGCAGAGCATTGCGTTATTACAGGAGCAGCAGTGTTATTCACTGTCGTGGCTGAGTGATGCACATTGAACACAAGGGCAGGAATGAGTGTATCCTTTATACACTGATGTTACGACTGTAGTCGTAATTTAGTGATGGTTCTCCTGTGCCGTCACTCTCTGCTTGCTTTCGGTGTGTATGCAAATTTGTGTGTGCCACAGCCAGGCAGGGATTGGGGGAGGTTCCCGGACCGGATCCCTGATTGGTTGCAGCCGAGGAGCGCCTGACATAAAACGGGCCAAGATGGCGGTGGCTGGCGGGCAGCGGCGTTTCCTCATCTCCCTCTTCTCCCAACCGGCCACATGTAGTTTTGGTTGAGCTTTTGTGTTACTTCTGTTGAGCTGTAGGGGTGGACTGTCAGTTTCGGTTAATCTCATTTTTCTCCTGTTTGTTTAGTTACTTTCTAGCCAGGATTGTTTGTTTGTTATTTTGTCCTTAGTCCCCCCCGATGTTTAACTCAGTTATATTATTTCATTACTGTAAATAAAGCCACATTCATTACTCGTCATACTATCCTGTCTCTGTGGTTACTTGGGACTCAGGGAAGATGGGGTCACTTCATGTTATGTTTCAGACAGAAGTGAACAACATTGATCTTATTGGTACTATGTGCTGTTCTGATGGAAAACCTTGAATTTTAACATCCCTGTTGATGAGACTTAGACACCCAAATAAACATTGTCCCACAACAAACACACTCCCTCATGCAAATGGAAATCCCAAATGTCACAGGACTACCCCCACAGGAAAATGCACCCCACCACATGGAAAAAACATCAAACAATCAGGAACATGTTGAGGAACATGACAGTGGCCCAACATTTTGATTTGACCTCCAAACTTCTTACACCCCATTGTGATCAAGCATCAACAGGATACATAAGGGCTACCAACTTAATATTAGACAGGTGGTCATAATGTTATGCCTGATTGATGTATAATACAGCAAAAAGTGTGTACATTTGACTTTCATGAAAGTGTTTGGGTTATGTTTGGGTTGTGACAGAGACATGCAATCAACATTTGTCTTTCTATTAGCCACCATCCAGTAATGTCATTGGAAATGATCAATGGCTTTGCACTATCATCCAAAACGTCTAAATCCTCCTTTCGTCTCAAAATAAGTAGATAACTTTGTGGAGAGAAGCTTATCTTCAGGTGTGTGATGAGTCTCCACAATGTGATGAATAAGCAGTTCACATAATATTGTTCTGGCAAGGGACTGAAGATGAAACACCTCCATTTAGATGTTTAGATGTACTGGCATATTTACAGCACAATCATGGAAATGACTGTGTGCCTTTCCTCATAAATGAACAAATAACATGTTCTGTCACCCCATTTTGACCCCTGATGCACATTTAAATGCTGGACATATATTTTGCTGCTCAGTAGCTGAGAAGAGTAAAAGCACAATAAAGACCCCCACCACACATATTTATGAGACTCTGTCCCAGCCTTTAGATAAATCTCCCTCCTTTGTGGATACTTCTGAATCTCTGCGTAACACCCCAGCAAACTTTCCCAGGTCAATAAAGAGAAAATAGTGTGCTGTGAAATGGGAATGCTATGGTTGGAATTATTGGTGAAATGGGAGAGTGGGAATAACAAGTTGCCTCCCCTGTTAGCCTTCATTCTTGACTACTGAGTTTTCTCATGGAGGCTGGGTTGATGATTCCTACCATCTTTGTCAGCGGGAGACTGCTCAGTGGCCTGATAAACACTTAGCTGTGCAATATTTCACTCTGGCTGCTCTGAAAACAACGACCTGCAGCTTTACTACCGAATGAACCTTCACCAATGACTGAGAGTGACTGAAAAACAGTGACCGGTGTGTTTGGAAGGTTTATGGATGCAGATGCATAGGATGGATCTGAGGTGAGAATGTGCTGAGTGCTAGAGGAATAGTGGTTGAGAGTGGAGGATAAGACAGACTCAGTGGGTGTAGTCTTTTGGAGCAGGACTCAAGAGAGATGAACAGGAGAAGAGAAAAGGGGGGTACTATGAAGAGAAAGCCTCAGCATCACCTCCCTGCTTTGCTGATGTTATTAAAGAAGATAATCCCTGTAGCAGCAGTCAAATTCCAGTGTAAATAATGAAAAAAAGGAAACCTCTCACTTCTCAGTTTGCACTTTAGCCATTCAATCCCCTTTTCATTTCACATCTTTTACAACCCAGTGCTTCTTGGACTTACTCAGCATGTTTTTATGAAGTCTTTCATTCGCTGCTCTGCTGTTTTGTTTTCAGACACTGCCCTCAAAGAGCTGCCAGAAACAATTTAAGTACTCACATATGTCCAGTTCTGGCTCAAGATGTCCACCTCTCACTGAGAGTTGCTTCACCATTTCACATTGTGTTCTATAACCTGAGCACCATGTGTCTCTAATATTCTTCTCATCCAACAAATACATGCTTCTGATTAACAGTTTTCAGGTCAGGCGGAAAGTGGAAAAATAAAACCGAAGGCCTTGTTACTTAAAGAATACTGCACCACTAAATTGTCATTGAGTGGAGCACTTAAAGCTGCACTGATCACTGTTTTTACATTAATGACTGATAAAATAATTCTATTTGTAAAGAAGTTTCCTTGGGCAAGGCCCTTAACCTGTCCTGCTTCAGGGGCACCGTACCATGGCTCACAATGAGCTCTGAACCCAACTGGGATATGTGAAAACAACATTTCACAATGCTTTAAAAATGTATTTGTGACAAACAAAGGTTTCTTCTTCTTCTCCTTGTAGTGATAAAACAATTCAAAAATATCCCCCAAATCTGCAGTTTCCCTCAGTTCCATAGAACATCTCCACATTTTTCATCTCATTGTTTTGGTTTTATTTAGCCTTGTCATTTCATCAGCATAGGGTAGGCAGCTGTTTACAGAGAAAACACTGATACCCAGTAGGGCTACAAGTACTGAGTATTTTAGTAACCCAGTAGCCTACTGGTTATCAGAAAATACAAATACTTTAGCTTTATCAATGAGCAAAAGTAAAAAATACAGAAAACAAAGTCAGACAGTTCTTTTGAAATGAACAGATAGTTAGTTTCCTTCTGTAAAAAAAATGCTGTATATATATATATATATATATATTGCTAAAATTGCAAACCCCCCTCTCCAGTACAAAGTTCAGACAAAATATCAGCTTTATGGGCAAAGTTGGAGGACATGCAGAAGCATAGCCTGTCTACAAAAATGACACCTGTGACAAAATACAGACCACAACAATGCTACAATCCGTCACATTTACATTGCCCCTCATATCAAACACAGAAATGCACACAAGACTCCTGAAGATGTTTCTGAAAGGCTGTGACTGCATGTTTACAGGATATAACAGTTAGTTACAGACCGACTGGAGCACCTTTATAGTGTGATGATTCCCGAGCTGTACTGAGCACAGTGGATGGACACAGCACGGGATATCTGGAGAAATTAGAACTTCTCACTTTGTTTTGAGACTGTTGGAAATCCTGCACAAGTCAAAGCACCTCCAAAGTCTGGCAGAGACTGAAATCACTACAGTTACAATTCTTTTAATGATGAAGGTATAAAGGTGTTGATGGTGGAGAATCTGTTCATACAGTTTCTCCTCATAAGAAAGTATAGTCCTCCTAACTAATGGTTCTCTGGAACATGAGCAATCAGTGCTGCTGCAATGCAGAGGGTCCACACAGTTGCAAGTTTTGGGTGAAATGCAGACATCAGCAGAGGGGTCTACGTTAAGTCTCATGGATACAATTTACGTCACACTTACCCTGGTGGAGAAACAGTTGCAGACAGCATGAGTTGGCCTAAACACCATGACTAATCCATCCTCAATATGCTTGCTTAGATGCCACTATGCAGCTTTTTAACAACAACAGACACTACACATGTAGACTGGATGTCTTCTGTTGCAATGCTGAGGGACTGGCAATGTGATATTGAAGTAGGCTACTTTGGTTTTACAACATGCACATGTTTAGAGTTTTTTGTATCAATAATCCCAAACTTTTATCACTTTTCTCTGTCACTATTGTGCAATCCACGCCAAACACAGTAAAGCTGCGTGCAGTTATAACAAAGCTTCGGTCCAAAGACTTTGCATCAATGATTTCTTGAAACTCAGGTTTCTCAAGGAATCACCTACTCCCTACAGAGCATGAAGCAACAGAGGCGTCTTTGCAGATTGATCGCTTTAGTATTCTGCTGCAAAAGAAATGGCAGATGAATAGTTTTCTTCCATGTGCCTCAGATGTACACTTGAGAAGCTGGGAGAGTTTTTTGAAGCAAAAGTCACTTGTTGCATCAAGTTTCAGGTGTCCAAGGCCAAGATTCAGTCATAGTGGTTATAGGATCATACCTTAGAAACCTCTTTCACCCACACTGCTCTAGCTTTGTTCTGTTGGCTGAATCTGTCAATATTTCTGCTTTTTTGCCACTTTGACAGGCACTCTCACTTACAGTGAATGTTCCTCTTGTGCAGTTATTCTTTTTTTTAAAATAGCATTGAATGCTCAGAGTGCAATGCAACCGCAAGACATTCGGTTTGAGTGCAGCTCTCCCTGCTCTTTCCATTTACTGGTAATTAACAGCAAATTTCCACACGTTTCCATACCAGTGTGTTCAAAAGGTTTCTCGGAAGATAGATGAAATCACAACCTTTAAGTGGAAACAGATATGGCACGTTGGAAAGTGGGTGTGAGAAAGAGAAAGTTTTACTAAGTAGCTGTGAGAATCAATGATATACGTTCTCCAAGAGTATTCGGTGGTGGAATGTTCCTCTGAACCCCCAGTTTCTCCAGGAAGGTGTTTCGGTGGCCAAGACTGTGGTTGAACTGGGGAGCTTCCAAGTATGAATTCATCTAACGGTATGAAGTACTTCGGCGCTAAAAGAGGTATTTACAAAAATAGGGCCAACACACGGTCACTGCACCACAAACGCATCTAGAATAAATCTCGTGGTCTGCTCCTGCATCGGTCAAACTGTTGGCGTGATGCCAAAGGTTTTCCACACCACAGCATTTAGTAGCCATTAGGACTGGCCATTGCAGTGATCAAAGTCATTATTTGGGAAGCCTGTGGAGCCAGTTGTTGTCTTTGGCCAGTGGTTTCACAGAACATTGAGAGTAATGCTCAGTCTGGACAAGCCATTACCAGGCAGCATCAACAACCTCAGGACACAGAGAGACGGAGCTGAGTCAGAAAAATATACCAGGTTTGTTGATAGAGATTACGGGAGAAGACTGGGGAGATAAATGAGGACATGGTGACAAAGAATACAGAGGAAAGAACAACATGTGAAAAGGCTGAAAAGAGAGGAGAAAAGGGCAAAATACAGCTATTGAAGCTAATGGTTGTGCTATCACAGTGTTCCTTGTAGCGTTTGATCAGTTTCTACTGTCTACTCCCAAGGCTCTAGTCGCCTTTGACTTTATTTTTAAAGAAAGAAATGAACATACATCTTTCACAACAAGCTTCTCCTCCATTTTCTGGGTTACCAGGGTGACAGGTCCCACCATCTAATATATGATTGGTTGGCTGAAAAGGAGCAGCGGTAAAGTATTTAATAAATGGCAAGGGTATGTTGATTAGAAACACATACGTGACACATCACAAACTAACCGAAAATGCGTTTCCATCAGAACATTTTAGATGGCGCAGTCTAGTTGTTTAAGGACGTAATGTTTGGAGACTGGGTTGTGGAAGGAGACAGTTGGTTTCTCCCTCTGACCTCTGCCAGAAAGCTTGATTCAAAGCATGATTCATCTTGTTTTTCCTGCAGTTCAATGTGTTAATATGACCAGTCTGCACCGATTTATAGTCTAGTCAGGTGATGAATGTAAGATGGAACAACAAGTACAGCAGTAAATCACTAATGCTAATACTGGAACTAATATTAGCTGGTTTAAAATATTTTTGGGGGAGTGGCAGTGGTCAGTACAGTCACCTCACAGCTAGAAGGTCCTGGGTTCAAATCTTGGCCTGGGTCTTTCCGTGTGGAGTTTGCATGTTCTCTCTGTGCAGCGTAGGGTCCCAGTGGGTACTGCTTCTTCCTCCCACAGTCCAAAGACATGTTAAGGTTAACTGATTACTCTAAATTGTTAGGTGTGAATGAGAGTGTGCTTGGTTGTCTATCTATATGTGTAGCCCTGCGATAGACTGGCGACCTGTCCAGGCTGTATCCTGCCTTTACTCTAAGTTAGCTGGGATAGACTCCAGTCCCCTTCCCCTGTGACCCTACAGAGGATTAAGTGGTGTATAGATAATGGATGGATGGATGGATGGATGGATGGATGGATGGATGGATGGATGGATGGATGGATGGATGGATGGATGGATGGATGGATGGACAGTTGGGAGAAAAACAACACAAATGCATCATCTGCTTTCCACACACTGCTGTTTTGATTATACATCCACACTGAAGCTCAAGTCGGTCTTTTATTTTGGGTTAGACACACTAGCTCTGTTTTATGTGAAGATGGTGGTCACAAAGTTTTAGTTGGTCTCGTTGGCCACACTGTAATCCCCCCCCACAGCCCATGGAACAAGCAGTTCTTGGTTCTAGACCAGCAAAGTGTACTAATCTGCAGCCAGTTTTCCTGGCTGAGAACAGCTTCTTTGGCTGCGAAAACGCAAAGAAATGGTTCGAAATTAGGCGCTGGCTCCAAATCAGCCCGCAAACTGCCTTGGTGGAAAAAGGATACATGATGATTAGACTGCAGGGAATCTGTGTTGTGCCAACAAGTATTCTGGTAGGTTTATAAACCCACAACCTGTTTCTTTTACACTTCAGGTTTTGTTTTCCAATTAGGTATGACATGACAGTTAGTGAGTTTCAGAGGTGCTGGTATGCAGGTTTTCTAACCTGTTGACAGAGACAGGCTGCCTGTTTCCCCATGCTGTCAGTCTTCATGCGAAGCTATGATAACAGTCTCCTGGCTCCTTTTCCTTATTTATTTGACAGAGTTGACAGTTGTATCTTCCAATGTGGCTACCCAACTTTTTTATGCCACTCTTCCTTCTGCACGACAAACAGGTTTTTTTTTTTGTTTACACCTGAGGCATTACGATTATGACAGACTGGCCTGTTGTGTGCAGCAACTTATGGCACAATTATACTTCATAATGTGTGTCATATGTTTGCCTCCAATTGAGTTTACAACACATTTGATGTGTGACTTTACTGGATGAATAGGCAGATTGTCTCTAGTTTATGATGACTGGTCTTATGTTAGAGAGGACCCTTGTCGATTTAGCTGTTCTGGCCTTTTGTGTAATGTAATGAAATCATTTTATGATGGTGGGCCTGCAGCTGTCAGATGATGGGGTCATACCAAGTAAGAACAGAATGTTAAGTGTTAAGACACTTCGGCAAATTAAAGGCTTGAATCGGAAATGTCTGTACTGTCTTTGTTCCCCTTTTGCTAATTTTAAAATAACCTATTTCAAGCCTTTAGACCAGGTCAGTCAATGTAGATCAAATTCTTAGGGAAACTTGTCCTTGCACTGAGCTAAGTGCACAAATAAGAAGGGAAATGGTATTCAGAGACGGAAAAAAATGACAATAAGAACGGCAACAGTGATGAATGTGAAAGTGAAGAAGAGGGATCAAGGAATGAACGTAGAACATGAGAAGTCTTGAGGACGTCCACTGAGTTGGGTATGATGAAGTGTTTGGCCACATGTTCATGCATTAGCTCCATGTGTTCCCATTATTTACTATATAGGGCTTAATTAGCACTGTTTATAGAGATGTATGAATGTTTGCATTATACGTACCTGCGAGCAAAGAATGTAACCATGCTGTGCGATTCATTTCGCAAACGCGTTTAGCATATGCTCCTCAGCTGTTTATGATACGTTTTATTATGCAGCTTTGAGTCAGTAATTGTTTAGACAAATGTGCACAGTCCAGTACACTGTTATCAAGAAAAGAAAGGAAAAATCGGGACCATCTGGTTTCACCGCAGCGCTCCCTCCGAGGCAGATTTACCAGAGAAAACATCTTTTCAGCAAATGTGAATCTCCAGCTCTTGCATGTATTGTTCTCCTGTCACTGTATACTTGTCAGCGTATAACACACACAAATCAGAAGATCTTTTGCAGCTTGTGAAACAAACCATGCTGAAATCCAGCAGACTTTTGCAGAAGAAACAAACATGAATGTGTCGGCGTGCATGTTGCAGCCTATTTTGCTACAGTTTCTGACATATTGAGAGGAATCCAGGTTAAACAACATTGGTGGTCTTTCCATTTGGCACCGCATGTGGGGAAGAAGCACACTTGCTTCATTCCAGTGCAAAGATAAAAGAAACCCGACCTGCCGTCATGCCCCGAGGCTGCAATTTATTTACACATTTCTGTATAGAAGTAAAAAAACACAGCAGGAGATACTGACAGATAACATTCATCTACTGTCAGCGTGGAGCACTATTCATCTGCACTGCACAAAGGAGACTACTGTTGTGCAGATGATGATACTGTTTTTATTTGCATCATAATCTCAGATACTCATACTCTGATATCAATCTGTGACCTTTAAAGCATTCCAGGAGGATTTATAAGTGTTATACCTTTTTATAGAGTGTGTTTTTGAGTTATGGCTCTATAGTATCACTGTTTCACATGACCTAATCCAGATATATTAACACCACAGAGTGATGGCGGGGTGAGAATCACAGAGGCCTAAAACATCAGCTCATCTAGAGCACAGGAGCATCTGAGCTGGCTGTCTGAATTACAGGCCTTGTTTTATGTTGGCTAGTTACTACATTTCCTCAAATGCATTCTGACAGCTCCCAGGGAATGGGAGTGGACAGCACTCAGCTGTGGATAATAACAATAATGAGCAACAACAGTAGCAATAGCACAGATCCAATCTAAACTGGGATGTTTTCTTTTGATCCTGTAAATATAGCATTAAAGCATATTCTGCATTTGAAACTATAGGCCTCCTATGCATTACTATTGTGTAATAATAATAAAGGAGATTGGCAATTCAACAACTGGTTTGTGTATAGAGCAAACAGGATGCACCAGACCACACAGCAAAGAGGCTGAATACTTTAGTAAAATAGAGATTTCTGTTTTAGATTTTCAGGAAATTTGTCAAACTTTCTCAAAGCATGTATTTGCTTTGTCTTTGTAGGATACTGAATGCTTATCGATAGTGGAAAAGTGTTAAACTTATAATATTTACCATTGCATTTTAAAGGAATCATGATATCAACAGTACCTCTAGTGACAGTAGTGACAACATGTCTGATTTGTGTTTCTCATCCCTCTTCGCATTTTCCTGTCCCCTGATAACATACACTACTTGAATTAATACTAAACTACTTAAATAAATCTTGGTCTATACATTATATATAAAAATCATGTCTTTCTTTGAGTATTTTTCCCCCAGGGACATTAAAACTTTCGTAGACACTGAGAAAGTTCGGCTTCCCATCTTCATTTCCCTTCTTTCTTCATCTTTCATTGTCAGTCCAACTTTAAACAATAGATGTGCAGATAAAAGATGAAGTGAAATAGAAGATGAAACAAAAGACTGTCATCACTGTTCTTTCCCCCCCATCTTCTTCTCATTGTTTGTCTCTTCTTTAAAAATGCTAATAAGACAAAGCTGCTGTGAGGAGTCTGTTTAGTATGAATTGGGAATCATATTGTCACGTTTAAACTTGCATGACAAATATGGTTCTTTAGAAACTTCCATGACCTAATTTCTGCTCAAATGAAAATCTTTAAAAAACATTACATTGATTCATATAGATCTGTCTCTATGTGTAGCCCTGCGATAGACTGGCGACCTGTCCTGGTTATCCCCCACCTTCACCTGAGTTGGCTGGGATAGGCTCCAGCCTCCCTGCAACTCTATGGAAGATTAAGCGGTGTATAGATAATGGATGGATGATTCATATAGTGGATCTAAAGATGTTCGACAGCAAGATCAGACACAATGTTACAGAGCAAAATAGACTGTATCCTGTACAAGGACACTTACCAAGTTAAACAATAGATACTCACTGCGTTTGAGAAATGCTGTATTACATCAGGATTGATGATATTCATGTTTAACTATTGTTACTTCTAGCTTTTTTGATGATGAGAAAATCCAACCTGCTGTCATGTCTGTCTGGTAAATATGAAGCAATAGTCAGCAGCTTAGGTTGGCCCAGTTTATCTGAAAGCTAAAACCAGAGGTACCTTGCTCTGTCCAGTGCTAATAAAACCCAACTTTAATATATAAAACGCCAATCTATTTTTTTAGGATTCATTTTATCTGCAAGTTGTTTGTATTGCTTGTCAAGAGAAAGTCTCCTTGACACCATCCTTTAATGATCTTTGCTCCATCCTGTGGAACATGAGCAATCTCTTCATCTCCAGTGTCCTGAGTGGCACATAGCCCATAAATCAAAATAAAACTGTTGAGACACAAATGGCAAGGTCATTGTTGTCCGTCAGTAATTTTAGCTCTAACTATTCCTCCAGAATTGTCCTAATTTTAGGGGCCACTGCTGTAATGTTGCCAATTTCAACCTAATTGGGGGTTTTATTGTTTGTGCAGCAGTGCAGCTGATGGAATCAGACGACGGTCAGGGAGTCTGAGAGCTGACAGGTTTGTCAGATTGATGTTTCTTTTAGCATTCTTCCAAGAAAGCAGTTCTGCCATCCGGCCAGTGCTGCCTCTCCACTTTGTTTTCAAAGATAAAAATAGTGGAATGTTGTTTTTTCCTGATCATTCCGAGCAAGACAGAAACCCTCCTCATCTTTGATCCTTTTTTAGAACAACCCAGAAATACTAGAGAGCTGACCCTGCAGGTGGTACGGCCTTGACTCCTCAGCTGGAAAGGGCTATGGAAAAGAGTTGAGAGGCTTTGGTTGCTTTGCACTATACATGTTCTATGAAAGTTCCACTACTCTTATATAACAGCCACTTTAACTGAGAAAAGAAAGATGTATGTGCTGTGTATTAAATTAGTTGTTCAGTGAACCACAATCTCCTGAAAAACTGTTGACCCCTTTCATATATTTGAACAAAAGAACAGTCTTCTTTGAAACAGTTAAAATTACCTATCGATAACTTCGATAGCCCTTCACTTCTTCTTTCTTAGCTGTTTCTTGGTTGATTTGTTTGTCCTTAGGATCATTATCCTGCATGCTGAAAGGACCGTGTCTGGTTCAACTTCAGCTTTCAGGCAGATGGCCTCACAAAATCTTCAAGCACTCGTTGGTGTGATCCAGAATTCATTGCTGAATCAGTGACTGTAAGCAGCACAGTCCCTGAGGTATCATTACATTTCCACAAGCATGCGTCACAGTTTGTCTGAGGTTCCTCTCCTAAGAAGCTGTCTGGTCGACACAAAACATCTCTGCTGTTACTGTGAACACACAGCTCCATCTTTGAGTCATCAGTCCACAGCACATACTTCCAAGAGGTCTGCTCTTTGAGTGTATGTTCATTTAAGTCACTGTAGTTTTTCTGTCAGGTTTTCTTGGCAAGCCTCCAATGCAGTTGGCATCTCTTTCTGATTGGAGATGCACTTTGTCTTAACAGTTGCAGAGTTACCTATTATGAAGTTGTTGTTGTTGTTTTGGAATGAAAATGTCAAATTCATATGTCATTAGTTCAACCACCTTTTAGGCACAGTTACAGAGGATCAAATATTTGCTTGTCCAGAAATGTTGGAAAAGTCTATATGTTTTTTTTTTAGCATGTATATATACACAGATCAGCCACAACATTTTGACCACTGACAGGTGAAGTGAATAACATTGATCATATTGGTACTATGTGGTGTTCTGATGGAAAACCTTGGATTTTAACATCCTTGTTGATGAGACTTAGACACCCAAATAAACATTGTCCCACAACAAACACACTCCCTCATGCAAATGGAAATCCCAAGTGTCACTGGCCTACCCCTGCAGGAAAATGCACCCCACCACATGGAAACAACATCAAACAATCAGGAACATGTTGAGGAACATGACAATGACCCAACATGTTGATTTGACCTCCAAACTTCCTACACCTCATTCTGATCAAGGATCAACAGGATGCAGTGGAACAAGTTTGATTGACAGAGGCCCCACTGCACAAGCCAGAGTACCCAAAGGATCCAGTGCCAACGTACTGGTTCCAGACCCCATAGGACACCCTGAGAGGTCCTCTTGTCCATGTCCAATGGTTCAGAACATTTTTGAGCACATAATGGGGACCAACACAATTTTAGGCAGGTGTTCATAATGTTATGTCTGACTGGTGTACACCTACAGTATGATGTAGAGGAGACTCTAAATGCACTTCACTGTCTTTGTGGGGGTTTTTTTGTCTTTCTTTACTTTTAGGAAGACAAGAGAATAAATTCTACCTTCAACATCAAACCATGAACTTTACGAGCATATATTTTGTGTGTACATCTGTGTTAGGTGATCCAACTTGATCATCATTTTGAAGTTTGTAGTTTGACGTGACGTTAAATTTTGTTTAGCAACATCATTGAGAGATGTTGCTAAGACTTTGTTTATTCCACTTACACCAATAATGGTGCTAAATGCTAGATTATACATATGAGTGTATAAGATTTACACACTAAAACATGGCAGATACTTGGAGTGTTTAGGGTTAAGGTTAGGGGATAGAAATGTGTGTGCATTTCTTTTTGCCACATCAGTCCTTGGTAAATTAAAGCAATAAGATCTTACAAATCTCAGAAACACGCTATAAAACCACAGTAATCACATACCTTATGAATTATGCAAAGCGGTTTTTAAAAGTTTTAGATTTAATTCAACCAATACAAAGAAAAATTACCATTTGCAGATACATTTTCTGCAACATCAATAATGTTCAGTGGGGTTCCTGCAAGACTGAGGATCCCGATTTCACCACAACAAATGTGTTTTTTAGAGGTCTGGGTGAAGCGACACCGCCATTTGTTGTTAGTGAAGAAGCAAAACCGCTGAAATGTGTGCTTAATCAAGGCGGCATGCTGACTTGGCAAGAAACAAATCGGAATTGATTACGCTGCAAAATGTGAGAAAGTTTCAGTAAGAAGAAGAACCAAGTGCCGAAATATATGCAGTCACACAGTGCAGGAGACTGCAGTGCTTACAATTAATCTTGGTTTAGTTAACTTGAAAAGGGAGATGAACAGGAGAAGGCTAAAGACATGGAGCCAAAAAATTCAATCTGAAGATAATTTATTAGTTTTAATGGAACACATGAACTCACAGGAATTTCCTCTCCTCTCTGAGTTTCTTCCAATTGGTCTGCACAAATAGACAAATGAACTCCTGTAGCAGACCTGAGTCTAAACATTTAAAGAGTCCATCAGTGCTTTACATATCAATGACAGCCTGGTGGGACTGAAGACTGGGTGGAGTCAAACAAATATCATTACACTTACACAGTGATTAGTGTGCAAGTGGAAGCTGAACTCTTCAACACTTTATTCTTTATACAGCTTTTCCACTGTAGCAACAGCCCTGGTTTCATCCTGAGCGTGACTACTTTGTTGTCAGTGGTTTTACCTGTTTGAATTTGCACACAGCTTCTTGGTAGCGTAGATCCGGCTGCTGTATGATGCTACAGCTGTTTATTAAAGGATGCAACATTTCACATTCGTTTGTTCAGTGTGAGACACGGCCTGAATACAGTTTTCATGGTTGTAAAGTTTATGAGCTGGCAATGCTGTGATACTGGCTGAGACAGGGCTGAGCTTGAGCAGAGCATAGTTTGGATATCAGGGGGTATGAGGGCACCTACTCACACTGGATTCCATCTGAAGTCATGCTGTCCATTGACAGCCGGCCCACGCATGAGAAGGAAGTAGAATCATGAGGAGCAACAATTCAGCTCACCTCCAGTCTCCAGCCTGATTGAACCCCTTTCTTTAGCCGTGCCTGGACTCACTACTATTGTGACTGTAAATACATTGAATTTCTTCAGTATTTTTCCCCAAATATCTGAAATCAGCATGTGCAATATTTTTCCAAGTTCCCACAGCTTTTTCCGACACTGGAAAAAATGGTGACTCTACTATAGATATTTTCCTACTTCCATTTCCACACCCTTGACAACCTGGGTGCTTTTCACACTGCTCTCACTCAACTCTAGAAAGATATTTCACCATGCTTGCTGACACCTTGCTCCTTTACTGAGTTTATTTTGGTCTCAACCTCTTAAATTAGTTTCCACACTTGTCTCTTTTCTGCCCTCCTTTCTTTGTAAACAAAGCTTGTAGTTCAGCCAAGAAGACCCTGACTGGGCCGCCGTATAGCTCGCTGAGTTAAGGTGTTACCACCTGGGGGCAGGTTGCCAGCAGCGGTCGTGAGTTTGAGTCCTGCTCATGACCCTTTGCTGTATGTGTCTCTCTCCTCTATACCCCCTTCCACCATGTCTCTCCCTATATCAATAAAAAAAAAGAAAAACACTCCCCCCCAGAAAAGTCCATGGGTTTTGACTGTTGTCCATGCCCAATGAGCTACTCACTGCTTCTTGATTGCACCAAGGAGCACGATTTTTTTAGTTTTTTACAGAAACTGGTGGAAGTATTTGATGATTTTAAGCTCAGCTTTGGTTAGCTTTGCCAATGGATACACATGTCACACAATATTTATTCAAGGAACATTACAAAGAGGAAGATCTGACAGTTCTCTCTGTGTTTACAGTTTTTGACTCTAATAAATGTTATCATCAGATGCCATGCCTTTCAAATCCGCTGTCAGTTTTCTTACAAAGACAAAAAATTCACACATATTAATGCTGTTTACAGTTTAGGCTGAAACAAACAATACTGTTTTTATTTTTTTTATGAGTGCTAGGGTCTGAACCCATCTAAAATCATCCTGCCTATTGATTTGCATAGTCTTCTTAGAGCTGCCCCTCACATGAGAAGAAATCAGATTTACAAAAAAGGAAAAATTTGTTCAGCTCACATTTCGATGAAATGACTGGACTCACAGCTTAGTGGGATACTTGTTAACTTTTCACATACATTTGGATTAATTCACAGGTGTGCATGGTGCCTTGTCAACTTTACAAATACAAAAACAGTTTAACATTTTCATGTAAATCAACAGTGAAGTAAGAGGTTTTTATTCTGATCAGTTCACAGACTGAACGTTTGAACTTGTGATTAACTGGCTTCAGTTTCTTGAGGACGTAGATGTTTAATACGAAGACGTGGCCCAACACAACAGTTCTTTCTGTCTCAGTGTTGCGACATCTTTTGTCAGTTTGCTGACATTTGAAGATTAAGTGTAATTAACCGGGCAAGAAAACAAAAATTTGAGTGACGAAGCTGGTGATGGAAGTGGCTTCGGTGTGTGTGTGTGTGTGTGTGTGTGTTTGAGAGTAAGAAAGACCTGTGACCTTCACTGTGTGGGAAGGAGAGTGTGTTCCAGTCCCACTGCAGTAAAATAACATTCTTACAGATGAGGCGTGACAGGACTGACAGCAGTGGGAGTCTTAATAAAACCGTACCTTTATTTCTGTCCCTACTCATGCAGGCTTTACATTCACACATTTACACAGACACATATTAGATGACTTCCAACATCAGTCCATCAGCTACTATACTACGAGTGGGGGAACACACATGCTGACAGGGTGACTGAACAGTTTCATTAATATCTGAGTCATCAGATCTCAACCCAGCAGATTTTGGAGCCACACGTTAGACAGCGCTCTTCATCATCTTCATCAAAACAATATCTTTTGGACGAGTCCTGTTCAATCCTCCTACTGAGTTTGAGAAACTTGTCGAATTGATGCCAAGTACTGAAATTGTTTTGGAAGCTCTTCTTGGACTAAAAGAAAAAACATAATTTACTCTCTTGTCACTCGTTAGATAAGAACTTGTCTGACTCACTGGATGTAGATTGCGGGTTAAAACCTTCCACTGGCCACAGGTTTTACACGGCCTTCCTCCCCTTCCACTATCTCCTTCAAAATCCCCTTCACCATGGGAAACTGCAACAACAAGCTCTGGGCAGCAGCCTGCAGCCTGAGAATGTGAAGTTTTGTTGAAGGTTTGGATCACGCAATAAAGGAGCCCTAATATTTGTGCAGTTATTTTTTGGTGAAATATCCATTTTAATGGCAGTGCTCACCGCTCTGCATGCAAACGTTCCACCAATACAATTCCCATCGTCATTGCATCCTGTTAGCAGCGCAGGCCAAGACAGTTGTGGTTTGTTTAAAGTACAAACTCACCAGAGCTTTTTTCCCCTCCTATAGCAGAATGATAATGAGGTGCAGTCAGACTATTCTACAGAGACACTGATATAGTTAGCTGAGACTAGATGACAATACTGATCAACTGTAGGATGAGTGAAAGAGCAGTAAAAAATGAAAAGCCTTTTGGTGGATCAGTGTGTAAATGCTCAAACTATACAGCATATTTGCACAGAGCGGGCCTAAACTTTCACATATAAAGAGTATAATTAACACAAATTCAGCTACAGTTGATTGTTTTCATTGTAATTATAAATTGGCAGTTTTAAAGCAAAGGGATATTCTTCCATTCTTTGTAATTCATTTTACAACATTCACTGTAAAATGCTTATTACAGCAAAACATTGTTGCAAATTGGTTGAAACAAGGTTTGTTTTTCATCATTCATTGTCATTCAAATTCTACACACATGATGCTATTTTATGATTAAATATGAAGACCATTGCAGCCATGGTTGGTGGAGTTATTACTGCTTCTGCAAAATCACAGAACAGTTTCGTAATTTCTTACGTAATATTTATGACAGTGATGTTTCTATTTACTGTCCCTTCGGCACAGATGAACAATGAGAATCACTTTTTAAATGTTATTTGGTCCAAAAGCTTCACCACACAGGATGCGCCTGTTGTTGGCTCACTCCCGGAGCCTCATATCTTCTTGTGTTTTGTCTCCTCTGACATGGATTTAAGAGATTGGGACATCCGGATCTCTAAACAAAGACAGCAGAATTTGATCAGATTCTGGGTCAAGGGTTGGAGGACAGAGAGGCGAGGAAGAGAAGAAGAAAACTTAGCAGAATAGAAAGTACCCACATAAACACTTTTTGGGAGATTTTGTATGGTGTATTAGAGAGCACCTATTCCAACCATCACCAAGAAACCAAATGGCAAATTACCTTTTAGAAGAATCTCCCCAGTAGAGTTTAAAGGTACCATTTTATGCAAAATTCACTTTAGAATGATTTTCTAACAATAATATGCACCTCCAGCGTCCAACCCCGCCCCAGAGAAACGTTAAGCTGAATCCAATTCTCCACCCTCTGGACTTGCAGACTGAGCGTCGTGGACTTCAGACATACGTAATGTCTGTGATGTCTTCACTGTCATCACGTAAAGTCTGCAACAGCAGGAGTCGGCAGCATTGTGACTGGAGCTAATAGACAGGCTTGGAGTCCATTTCACTCGTTTCCATGAGAACATTTGAGAGACTATCATGTATACGGTAATCACCACAAGTAACAAGATGTAAATCCCATTTATAGGCTTTTTGTGAGTAAGCAAATCAGCATTCATACACATAGGCTATACACATTCAAAACAGCCCTCAGTACTCCTGGACCTCTTGTGAACACGCCCGCAAAGCACGGCAGTTGCTCTGTTGTTGGCTGCACAAACGAGCAAAGAAGTTTGTTTTTACGTCCTTCTTCGTCTGAGGTTTTGAAGGTCCAGTGGATTAATTTTATTTTTGATGGAAATGTACCCACAATAACTCCTAAAATGTTGTACGTGTGTGCTCACCACTTCACTGCAGACTGCTTTCTCAACAAGGGCCAGTACAAAGCAGGATTCACTACGAATCTGAAGATAAAGCATGGCTCGGTACCAGCGGTCCATTACCCAGCTACAAACATGGGAGCTGGGAGTTTTACTGTTTTATGTTGCTTTACTGTATAGGCCTGCCCACGATGGTAGCCTGTTGAATGTGGTTTTAGCACGGCAGCTAAGATAAGTTACTGTTGGTATCATAGTTAGCCATTGAGAAACATCTTGCTACAGCCGCAGAGTTTGAGTTTCTTCAGGAGCCTCTCCTTCTGGGTCAGAGTCTGGATCAATATTGGTATGACTGAACCACAGCACTTCTACCAGCCATACCTACAAACTCTGTGTAAACATTAGCGCACAACGGACAACGTTTTCCAGAGAGGGGCGTTAAGGAGGCGTAGACAAGCACAGCTCATCATCACAGACACAGAAACACAGTATATCAATGGAGCTCACAAGAGGGAGATACAGACTGGCTGGAGTCCAGGAACAAACTGGGTTTTTAGGCAACAAACTTCAAATTGACTGTCCTGGGGCCTCTAAGACCTATGTGAACTTGCTGAAAAGAAGTATAATATGGGACCTTTAAGGGACTTGAAGAATCAGTGCCATGCAGCACTGAAGCCCCTGGTGGTCCAACACCATACCAAGAGACTTTACATGATTTTTCCTGTAATTTGTCACCCGTCTATACATATGCTCACATAAACACATGCTTTGTGTTCTGTACACATTGACTCCAGTGGGAAAGGTGGTGGTGATGGGGAACAGGGTCTGATGTTTTGAAGCGGGTGGCCCTGTCAGAGACGGGATGGAGGTGCTGCTGGAGGTGAGGGCCTGGCCGTCTGCTACTCTGCCTGTCTGATTAAAGTTGTCAGGGTCATGCGACATCTTGACCCGGCTGCTTGCCTTGACAGGGTTTACTGGGGGTCGAGTCCGTCTCTAAGATTGAAATTGATCCACGCTTCAGTATTCAGTGCCTGGCAAACAAGCAATGAATGTCTTTTACACACAAACAGTCAACCTTCCCCCATGACGCTGTCAACTGTGACTCCTACCACTTTCTCAGTTGTTTATTTTTTCATAGATTTCTTTTTTCAGGTCTGCAAAACAACTCACAAGACACATTTGAGTTGTTTCATCCCTTGTTTTCAATGTCTTTGTGGAAGTAAAAGTGGATAACTAGTACTAACTGACTTCTGAATTTCTGGGTGATGAATAGTAACTACAGTGCATTAGTAGACTCAAGTAGACATAGTGACTACTGTTGATGTATTTGTGACAGCAAAAGGATTTCTTAGAATTGCAGATAAATGCTTAAAGGTCATCCCCTTTGCCAACACAAGGGTTACAAGTATGGCATTTATTTTGGTTAATGTCTTTTGAAATAGATCAAAATGAGCAACATGATCTTGTGTTGCAAATGGCAGCTTGCGTGTTGTCAAATTAATGGCACTGGCCCCAGGTTGTCAAGGCTACAGCTCTGTTGCAGGAACTGTTAATAGCAAGCACAAGTTAAAGGTTTTGTTGTCTTGGTTGAAGGTTAAACCTTGTGACTACTCACAAAGAGTAACGTGTTGTCAGGCTCATCTTTCAGATGTCTGTGAGTTGCAAACAAAGTGGCTTTTTTCCCCACTAAATATCTGACATGGTTTCATTTAAATGATCCAACATGTCACCAAAAATCAAAGATTAGAGAAGAAGTCCTAAAGCTGAAAGATTTGTGCATCAGAGCGTTTCTTATTCTTTCTTTTTCCTTTTATCACATGACCAGCCCTCAGATTTATCTGCTGCCCATGTGTTTAAAACTAAAAAAAGTAGTTCCAACTTGCAGCAGCTACAACACTAACATGCTGCTGACACACTGATGCTTCACTATAATAATTTAATGGTGTCTTATATGATGACATGTCAGTCAGAGGGATCGACCAGGAATTTTACTTTATTATTTTTATTACATTTGCTACTAAAAATGTACTTTTACTTGAGTAGGGTATTTCATGCAGGACTTTTCCTTGCAATGGAGTTTTTTTACATTGCTGTATTTTTACTTAAGTAAAGAACGTGAATACTTCTTCCACCACTGTAATGAGTAACAATAACTCATTCCACTTTTCCAGCTAACTTCCATTCCAGTTCTTGGAATTCTTACTTAATCCACAAGTAATTCTGAAGAAGGACAAATTCCGCATTCAGTAATTTTGTCCTCTGCAGCTTTTTTCTCATTTGTGTTCTTGTTATTCCCTCCCCTCTGTCTTACTCTAAATCACAGACAGATGACGTCTCCCCCCCTCAGGCTGTAACAGTGGCGAAGGAAGCCGTTTATGTTTATTTACACAGTAAAACTGAAGACATGCAAACACACACATGAAGTCATATTCATAGCACACTTTACTCTCGTCTTTAAAGCCTGTGAATACACTGAACAGGACTTACAGGAAGCCCTCCAGTCCTGAATAGCTGCTATGAGGTCAAAGAGGGAAAAAAAATCCAAAAGGGAAAAAGGCCCTGCCCAAAGAAGGCATAAAAGACTTTTGGATATGAAGTTGAAGGAAACAGAAATATGACTTTTAGATTATGGGGTATAAATTTAACAGGAATAGGTTGCAGACCCAGGAATTGTTTCGTCATCTCTGAATAAAACCTTCATTCAGATGAACAAATTATGACAAGAGCCTTGGATCACTGGGCAGGGCGGCAGTAAATCCATCTCCTTTTACACCTTAGATTTACAGCAGGAACACTCTGAGGAAAACTGATTCATCGATAACACCTTTCAGTGCACTCCCTCTTTCCAGCCTATACAGCCAAGAAAGGCTTCCCTGGAAGCTGTAACATTTTTTACACAGTGGATTCATTCACACCTTAAAGTTAACCCGTGGTTTCTTAGCAGCATTTGATCACAAAATTAAAAAGTGAACAAAAATGTGCACATCTGTACAGCTGCTACCTCGCAATGAGCTTCCTATTCCACATGTTTTAAGCCAAATGTCGGTCTTTAATACTTGTATTGGCAAACAGCCACATTACAAAAGCTTACTAAGATTAAAATTCCATTTGTGGGTATCTTCAGTTCACTGACTACATATCTGTGTGTTCTTTGTTTGATGGTACAATAATCCAGTTTTCTTGTTCTCTGTTTTATCTCATTGTCCTCAGATTGCAACAAGTGACTCTAAAGAAATAAGACCTATCAAGTATTTGATTAGTGACTGTGTAGTTTGCTACCTTTGGTCAGAGCCAGCTGTATCAATCAATCTACTAATTTAATTACTACTATTGTCATAAAGATAGAAGTAAATGTTAATTTTACAAAATGTTGAAACATTCCTTAAACATATGAGGGTTGATCAAAAAGCTTTGTGCTTATAAAGATCATAAATAAGGATTTTTATAGGCACCTCATGGAATTTTCAAATGGATCTCACCGTGTAATGGAGAAGCACTTGTAGCACTTCTGCAATACTTGTAATGCTCCCCTTATGTAAGCATGTCAAACACCATCTATGACAAGCACTGAATTACTTCAACTGTGTCAAAATGATGACTTCTAAACTCAGATTTATCTTTGGGGATGAAGACGAACTCACAGGAAGTTAAATTTGGTGAGTAGGGCAGGTGGAGAATGAAGATTGTGTTGTAGCCATAAAACAGTCCCTCCAGGAATTTGAGATGTTGCAATCGCAACAATTAACGCAAGTTCACCCAATCTCCGTGAATTCTGAGCGACCTTGCAATACTGTCCAATCACAGCGACTTTTCCGCAATTTTAGCCAGCCTCCCGTGAGTTCCACCAATCACAGCAGTCCCCGGTGCAAACGTAATGCACGTAGGTCACCGAATTCACTTCCTTGTTTATGGTTTGAAGATGCAGACATGTGCAACAGTAATGTCTCTCACTTACCAACAAAAATTACTGCTAAAGACCTGCAAAACTATTCCCTAATGTTATTCACGAAAGCAGAGGTAAACTGTTTTGTACCCTGTGCAATATTGAGGTGGAACACGAACAATTTTATACTGTCTCCCGCAATTTAATCGCAACAAATACTCTTAAAACATTGCAACTTACATCGCAATTTTTTTTAGAAAAGCTGCCATGAATTCAAGCATTTTAGTTCGCAACAATCTTGAAAAACGCCCACGAAATCCTGGAGGGACTGATAAAACTAAGCCTATTACTGTGTGTACAGCACTCTGGAGCACTCACACCATCATGCTATACGGTTCAGGTCATTTGTTCCGGATGTCTCCCCTTACACTTAGTACAACTCTGTACTGATAGTCCGGGGATTCATTTCTGGTGCACCACCACGTGAACATGCTCCCGTTTTGGAGACTGCAAGGTCTTCCATGGTGAAAGCTGTTTCTTCTATTACTGGTCCACCTCCCATCACCAGTGCTGAATCTCAACATGAAGGTAGGTTCATCCCAGCTACTGACTGACACAGAATGTGATGGTTGTCTTCTCCTCCAGTTTAAAGTTCATTGAGAAATCTCAACACCTACCAGTGGTCACAAAAACGTGCCGTGGACAGGTCCTTCTGTCGATATCAAGTTATAACACACCATCCTGACAAACAGGTCTTGCCCACATGTGTTGCAGCTTGAATTTACTGATCACCCCTCACAGATGTTTAGAGATCTGGCACACCAGTTTATGGAGCCTAATGGCTGCTGAAGGCTACACTCCCACTCACATTTCCTGAACTGTGCAACAGCTGCTAGAAGAGACAACAAGATCAGCAACACCTGTAATTTATTATTGAATTGATGTCTTTGCTTTCCTTCCCATGATGACGGCGTGGCAAGGCAGGGATCGGTACATACTAAGAATCGAGGCCCAATCAGAAGGCGAACATGGGTGTCAACGTTGCCATTTCCAGACATCTGTTTATGCCAGTCCACACTACAAATGCAACCGTGGCGTTTTCAAAATAAAACATGGTCAGCAGCATTAATGTAAAATGCTAGAGTATAGTGTGGATACTACATGTACTAGAACAAAAGTTATATGCTTTCAAATGAAAACATGTCAGTTTGAATGCAGTCTAATGTCCCGAATGCCTCCAGCTTGGGTTTGACCATGTTTGTCTGCAATACAAAGTCAAAGGTTGTATTATTATTCATGAAACGTTACAAGACAAACAAAAGGAAAGGCATTTGGTTTGAGGACAAATTAAAACAAACAAAAAAAAATCCTGCTTTAATAAATCATTTTATCAGTTATACCCTGCTTTTTCATCTTAAGTAAGTATACTGTACTTCCATATGACATAGAAAAACCTAAGGAACAGACTATTTGGTTTAGCTTCATGCGTCACCAGATAAGAATCCATTCATCTAAACCATATCTTACCTGTTCCGGCTTCCTTTATTTTCACTGGCAAAAAACCTCCACTGCTGCAGCCTTCTCCCATGAAACCCCTCCATGCATTAATTAAGACCTGCAACGACGTCCGACGCCCACAGAATGATGGCTGATCCTCTCCTGGAGAGTGGGAAAGCTGGGCTGATTTGACAAGCTCAGTAGGAAGAGAGAGAAAAAGAGGGAAACAGAGAGAGAGAGGGAGACTTATAATGTAATTTTCAAAAGGGAGTTTGATTTCATCCTGCAGGTATTTGGACAGGGGAGAGAGAGAGAGAGGCAGGCTCCAGGGATAAGGCTCTCCTTTGTGTAAACTTTCCACTGTATGAAAAAAGATCAACCAGGAGAGGGAAAAAAAAAGAGACTGCTTTAATTTCTGTTGGAGAATAGTGGAAGAGCTGCGGTGGAAAAGTCGGGGGCAAGTGCCGGGCATGGTTTTGATTAAACGTTATGAGGTACTGCAGGGAGGGTTGCCAGAGTGTTTGCACGTTTCTAATTCCGGCCGTCAGTCAGCACTCACTCTGCTCGTACCTTGGAGAGGGAGAGGCAAAGACATCGAATGAGAAAAGCAGATCTGAGTTTTAGGTAAGAACCATTACTCAGACAGTGAGTAAATCTCACTGGTGAATTTGAAAGCTGCTGTAGAGCACATGTTGCACACCACTCCTGAGCATAAGTATAATAAAAGCATATATAAATTAATGAAGTAGTGAAGAGTTACATTAGCACTTACTATATTATCATAGGTTGGCAAAAGTAATCTCACAACAGAGCATGTTACTACTACTGTTGCTGCTCTGGCACTTTCTAATGTATTACATGTTCATTATAAATATCATTATGTGATTATTACTATGCACTTAAAGCTTCGATCTCAGTAATCCAGTTATTTGGAACACAAACTACAGTCTTACAACACAGTCTCTACGGCTGTTCGCAGGCACCAGATTTTGAAAGTGCCACTTTGGCCAGCGCCAAGGCCAAACCATGCCCTCTTTGCCCACATGTCCGCAAGGGTCTGCGTGATTTCAATTTCATCATCTGCCCACACACGAGCCCAAAATTTGCCCAATATCTTTAACTGTGTGGACTGCACATGAGCCTGGGAAACACATGGTGCTCAGAGCAAATGCTTGTTTTAAAGGAGAGGCTGTGTGACGAGATTCTCCATCATCCACACCTTGTTTGGTGAAAAGCCTTCCAGCTGTACTTTCTTATTTTCACGTATTAAGACCCAACCACAATGTCAGCAGAATTGCAAGAACATGAATTTAGGCAGTTCTTACTATGTAGATACAGATCACATGTTGCTGCAAGGTGTAAACGGGGTTTATTGCTCACTTATCATTTTTTCCTCAGTGCTTGAGCCAACACTACTGTCTGTGGTTGACTGTAAATGTCAAAGAATTACATTTACCAGTCAAAGTCAGCTGTTTCTGCACGTGAAGTGTGGCCCAGTTTGTTTCCTTCATTCTTCCCTTCTTTAAAGAAAGTAATATTCTGAGTAGCAGTGAGAATAAACAGCCACCTTAGACTGAAAGAACTCTGCACAGAGCCACATTAGATTGCATCACGGGAGTTTCAGCAGAAGTTTTGATTAGCTTGTGCAACAGTGGCTCAGTTAATGCCGTAATCCATCGATTCATAATGTCATTTCCAGACGTAATTAGAACCTTACATAACACAACTTTTAATTATTATACAACCGTGGATGATTGGGGCATTCTGGTCTGCTGAGAACAACGAGGGGAAAGGCCCATCTTCCACCGGCAACAGTTTCTTTGTGAAACCAGAAGAGTAAAACTTGGTAGAATGCTAGCAGATGTAAAATGCCTTTATCTGAAATTTAAATTTACAGCTTTAAAGGGCATAACCTTTATTAATCCCCGTAGAGAAATTCAGTTCTGCATTTAACCCATCCCACTGGGTATTGGGAGCAGGGGGCTGCCGCAGTGTGATGCCTGGGGAGCAGTCAGGGGGTTAAGGGACTTGCTCAGGGGCCCAACAGTTGCCTCAGTTGGGGTTCGATCCAGTAACTTTCTGATCAGCAACCCAGAGCTTAACCCGTTGCGCCACCACTACCCTCCAAATGTAGGCATCTGTGACAAAAAGAAGTCTGCTGCAACAATTTCAACCTTTCCTTTTAAAAATCAGTCTCTTTTGCAGCACTTTAAGGGCCTCGACGCTAAAAATCAAGTTTGTTTTTACCTTGTTAACAGGTCCATGTGGTGCTTTTTATATGCTGGAAGACACATCATGAGACAAGAAGGAGTCAACACCATGGAAGAGTATTTCTACCTTGAAGCTGCAGTGTCTGATGACAGTCTCAAAACACGGACTCAGATTTCCAGGGTTTCATACATAGCAAACCAAAGGACCCCATCCTGTCAACTAGAAGGGCATCATTATGTGTGCACGTTCTGTCATTATTCTTCTTCATAATTAGTTTGCAGTTTAAACAGAAACCAAAATCCCATATCACAGCTTGCCACTATGTGGTATGATGTAGTTGTACAGTGAGTTGTGGTTGAGCTGCAGTGAGGACAGCAAAGACTTCATAGATCTGCAGACTCTTGAGGAAGCAACAATGCAGAGTTACATCTAATCCATTTTAAGGCAGTGAGGGATTATTTTAATAGAAATATGCAACTTTAATACATGGAGATGAGTTTTGAAGGATTAAATCAAGAGAGGACTGTGACTCACACTGTAGGCATTTGTGTTTTTTTTTCAGTTGCATTCTTGCATTTTAATTCTTCAGCGAGGAATCTATGCTTTCAACAACTGTAGTTTATTTATGCGATTTACAAGTCTGAGTGGTTTACTGGTATGACATCTAAAATATCCATTGAAAAACTGTTCACAAATCAAACCTCCGAGCTACTACTGCATCCCAATGAATCCAATAAACCAGACAATGAATACAATGAATGTGTTAAAGAAACAGGCTGCACACTGAGGTACATTTGATTAAAATTATTCAATTACATGATTTCCATTACAAAACACAGATCTGAAAAACAAGATAATACGAATCAAATTTACAGCGCTTGCGATCTGTGACAAAAAATGGAGACTCTGTGGCACCAAAACGAGAGGAGGGACTGTTCTCACCTTGGACTGAAAGCATCATATATGTGTTGCGTGTGTTCATGCTCAACGGATCGCCTGTGTTTAATTCTTTGTCAAACAGGTTGACACCCAGAGAAGAAGCGGGAGATTTCCACAGAGCTTTGCCATATGCCTTAAGATTATGTTGTCATCGCAGCTCTAGTTTTAGCCTCTTGTTTGTTGGAACACACTTCTGTTTTTCCTGTTCGACCGCTTCAGTTTCTTCCACTGTTTGTTGCAGCTGAATTGCGCAGGCCTGGCTTATGGAAATGACAGACTTATGACCAGTGGAAGTTTAAGTGAGTCTGGTAGGAAGCTGTAGCTTGAGCAGGGGAATGAAAGGAAGCTTGCGCAAGGTCAGACAAATACAGAACCCCACATGTGTATGTAGGTAGGTTACGCTATAATTAGCACAGGGGTTGTTTGAAATGCGGAGACATTTAGACGACTGTGGTGTTTTCACCCAAATTATACAGAGAGAACAGCTTATCCTGTTTGACAATGATACGGTTTCTGTTTTGTTGCTGTGTGTCCTGTATCATCACTTTAAACATCTCATCATTAGTTTCTCCCAGACAACCTGCCAACGCGTCCTGGTGGTTTCTCAGTGTGATTCCCTCTCATATCCCCCCTCAGCGGGTTCCACACGACCTGCTTCTGAGATTTAATATTCGATCTCCTGCCTGCGAGCTTTTCAGTGTTCACACAGCCCACTGCTGATCCCACACAGTCATAATCTCAGTGTGAGTGCTACAAAGGGAAAGTGATTAGTCTGTCCAGGGAGGGCATGTGTTTGTGTGTGTGTGAGAGAGAGAGGTTTTGTTTGGCACAATGCATCCACAGAGTTCTGTTTCTATGATTTCGAAATTTTCAATGGAAAACAGATTGTAAAAAAAAACTTTTACGTATCTTCGATCATATTTTTGCCCAAACATATTGCTCTACAGTTTGTGAAGAGAAGCGTCTTCAGCATTATTGACATATAATTAGTAACAGGAGTTTAATATTATCAGGTCAATGTCTTGTTTTCTCTCTGGATTTGCTTTTTTTTTTATTGCTAACTGTTAACTACAAGTGAAGCCCATTGCAGTGAAATGCCACTTAATTTGTACTTTCTTCTAAAGCCAAGCACGTTTTCATTTGGGGTTAATAAATTCATTTTAAATCGCCTGCAGTCTTTGGTGAAAGCACCCTTGAACATGTTATAAGTGGCACTCAGGGGGGTGATATTCAGAGAATAAAACCCTGACATTAGAAAAACTCTGGTATTCTCTGGGATGATAAAGACATCCATCCATCCATTATCTATACACTGCTTAATCCACTGCAGGGTTGGGGGGGAGCTGGAGCCTATCACAGCCGACTTGGGTGAAGGCAGGGGACACCCTGGACAGGTCGCCAGCCTATCGCAGAGCGACACATTATCAAGCACACTCCTCACACCTATAGATAATTTAGAATCATCAATTAACCTCAGCATGTTTTTGGACTGTGGGAGGAAGCCGGAGTACCCGGTGAGAACCCACGCTGAGCAGGGAGAACATGCAAACTCCACACAGAAAGATCCCAGGCGTCCTAACCGGGACGCGAACCAGGGATCTTCTAGCTGTGAGGCGACGCTGCTAACCACCGTGCAGCCCTGATGAAGGCATAAATTTTCAAAATACATAAATAAACAAAAACCTAAGGACCAGTCACAAAACTGGGAAAACATGTTTTTTTGTTGTTGTTGTTGTTGTTGTTGCAGGATGCCTTAACCATAACTGAATTTCTAATTCTACACGCTTTTCTTGGAATATTACCCCCCTCTCCCAGCTGCCTACAGTAAACCTGCTGGCATTTATGTGAAGGATGCTTCCGTTTAATTTCAACTTTGTTTTTCGTTTTCCCGTTTAGGCCATCTTTTCTGTCTGACCACCTGAAAACTGTAACGTTGCAGCTCTATTATTCACAGATCGCAGCATTTAAATAAGCAGATAGTATCCTTTAATGTTGACAGTGTTAAAACTAAAGCCATGTCAGAGTCTCTGTAAGCCGTCACCCAGCTGAGTTCACTCTTTTTACATCTTTTATGATTTACTTTTTGCTAAGCTGGCCCACAGCCACACCAGGACTCCGTCTGGCTCCATAATACTCACAAACTGCACTTCTTAAAATCAACTCTTCGTAACATTTGAACCCTGCAGAAGGAAACACGCTGATTGTATTTTTAGCATATGAAAACAGTTCATGAGTGTTGCTTGACAGTCATATGGGAACATACAGCGAGGCCCAGGGGAAGCAAAGCACAACTCCAACATGCATGTGTGTACATTCAGTCTTTGTGTGTGATTGTGCTCCTCTCACAATGGGAGCATAGCTGACCTTGTCTGTCTGGTCTCCGAGGTGAAATCATTGTGCCCTGGTCGGACTGCACCTGCTGGCCAAGTCTGTTCTACACAGCGTCTAACAAGATTAAACATTTCATCACACTCAGTCAGTGCAGCAGAGAGGGACACATTGTCTTTTGTTTGAGGAGGAAAACCTCATATCTGAGATTGGAAGTCACTCCTTTGTGTGGAGGCTCTTGGGGATTTATCTTTGTGAAAGGAAATGAACTGGTGCCTGTCAGTCAACCAGCTTAAAGTAGCCGAGCATGTCATGAAGTGCAGATGTAAAATCTAAAATAACTGATTGTTAAATGTATAGAAAAGTGAATTGCGCTCTGTGTTATTAACACCTCTCTCAGGATAGCTTACACGTCCTGAACTTGGCTTCAGTTCATGATATAACATTTTTGCGGAGCCAAGAAATGAAAAACTATTTCTAATTTAACTAGAGGAAACTAAAAGAGCACAACATGCTCATAAAAAGTGCATGGAACAATATGGGGTTTTATGAAATATTGGAGACATGAGACGGACTCCACCCTATATGAAAACTGACATTTCCTGCTCTTGGTAAAGGAGAAGTTCAAAACAGTCTGCACACAGTACGACACGCTGAGCTGTGATTCATCTACTCATCTTGTATTCCACTGGGTTTTGCAAAATGCCACTCATAGGGCTTCCTTTTTCCTCCTCACCTCCACCAACCATCACTCACTCGAGCCATGAAAACGCAGCCTTCCATAGGAAACAGTGAACACAGAGAAGACCAGCTCAGAGTTTGGTTGCAGAAACCACACTGAATAAACCTAATCGTCCCTGAGGTAGAAACAAATGAGGATTATGATGACTGCCCATCTGGTATGCCAATGGAAAATCCAATGTATGTAAAATAACCCTAATGAGCTTCTCTTCTCTTCTCTTCTCTTCTCTTCTCTTCTCTTCTCTTCTCCAGTCAGCCAGTTTGTCTACTGCTGTTAAAAGAAGTTTAAAGGATTTGTTCGGCATGGTAGAAAATGTGCTTATTTGATTTGTTGACTCATTACATCCTGATTTTAATTGTCATTTAACTGGTGCAAAAACAACCAGTTTGGTTTTAAAGGATTGGGAATGGGTAATCCAGCTTTTAAGGTGCTGGTATGCTGATTCTGAACAAACAAAGCTCACTGGCTGCTGTCTGTAGATGCATATTTAACAGTATCAATCTGTCCCCTGGCAAACTAATTCTCTAAGTTGTGTAAATTAAAATGTTATTGTTACTGTTAAAGATTTTTTTTAGACGTCAGATAGCTCAACTATCTATTTTAACAGTTACATGTAAAGCAGTATCACAGTGTTATGAAAGGTAGACTGTGTCCCACTTCTTTGCTCCAAAACTGGATTAGTCAGTGGTTGCACTGATTCTGTAAAACTGCTCTCCTTCCTCTTTTCGTGTCAGTTAGTGGAATTTTTTTTGCACAGTTTTGACTGACAAGAAGACAGATACTAAGCGTAGATAAAAACTTCATATGTGGTTTCAGCTGGCAGACGATTTGTACGGATCAGCAGGCGTGGTGGTGCACAAATAGGAATCCAAACTAAACGCCAAGAGGGAAATGTGGAAAGTGAAACTATTCTCGAAATAATACATGACATTGCATCTGTTACAAATCTTTCTTTTTCAGCTCTCGTTCCCCACATTTACCCTCCAAAACATCTGATCTAAGTCTAATCTCCAGTTCAGCCTTGACCTAATAATTTTATTTTTTGGTGAAACACAATTACAGTGACTTGGTCCAGTGAATTTACATCACTTTAAATTCCTATAAAATACCCCGAGATACACTAATATGCTGTAATATCATGGTCCCACTCTGGAATCCTACTGACAGTTAGTGTGGATTACTCCGTAAAGCAAACAAATACCACGTGATAAGCCAAACCAGCATGTCTAAAGTTGTCCACATACATTTACTCCGCCTCCCCTCCAACTTCTCCCCCATCCCTGTTCCCCTTCCTGCCAGGTCGTGTTCGAACCTGCTTCACCTCTGGCCTGACAAACAACAAAAAAACAGAGCTCTTTGTTATACGGGTGGCAATTCAATGGGACAGTTGCAATCAATTTTGATGAAGGGAGTGGAAAAGCCCAGAGGCTTCCCAGACCTTCCTTTAGACCAGGGAGGAACAGATACAGGGAGGAAGGAGAGGAAGGTTGTGATGAAAATGCTAGAAATGGGATGTAACTTGTGTGTTGCAATGTAGCTGAGGAGGATGAGTACGACTTAGGCTACGTTCAGACTGCAGGCTAAAGTGACCCAAATCCGATTTTTGTGCCCCCATGCGACCTGTATCTGATCTTTTCATGACAGTCTGAACAACACAGATCCGATTTTTTCAAATGCGACCCAGGCCACTTGGATATGTGGTCCTAAATCTGATATGTATCTGATATTTTGCCATGCGACTTCTGTCTGAACAGCCAGGTCGCATTTATCTGACCTACACGTCACTGATACGTGACAAACGTCTCGAGCAGGAACAAAAACAACAACCATGGCGGACGATAATGTGGGGGGTCCGTGTACGTCGCGGCCATTCGTTTTCCTATTTTGAGATTTCAACATAAAAACAAAAAATAAACCATTTCCCTTTTTTTTCCAGTGATAAAAAATATACAAAATAAAAAACGGAAAACGGGCCATAATTCATTATCCATTATCCGTTATCCGATTTAATTACATGTGTTTGTAAATGGAAATTAAAATTAAAAGACACTTATTTCTCTATTCCCTGTTGGTTTTGGCTCCGTGACCCATCTGACTTCGCCATTTAGAGGAGCTAGCGATTTAGCGCTAGCTCCGCCGCTAGCGCAAAATCGCTACTTTGCTTTCTGGCAAAGCTAAAGTAACAGAAAACCTCAAAACCTCGCAAAAACATCCCCAAAAGCAGCCGAACACTAGCGATTTAGCCTAGCGGCAGAGCTAGCGGCACCACAAGGTCCTTCCAAAGGGACAAATAAACCCCACACTGGTGAAAAGTCCACTGTGAAATAGTGAACAATGTGTGCCAAGCAACGTTTGGACCCCATAGTGGGTCTTCATCAGGCCACGGCACACAAGCAAGGTTGGCTAACAGTGAGCCAACACTGGAGCTTTAGATACCAGATCCTTCCTCATCAGAAGTCAGACGGGTCACGGAGCCAAAACCGTGACCCGTCGGGACCCGTCGGTTAAGTAGATAAGTAGATATCTACTTATCTACTTAAGTAGATACATAAGTTTTCCACGGGTGTATTTTAATTTTAATTTCCATTTACAAACACATCTAATTAAATCGGATAACGGATAATGGATAATGAATTACGGCCCGTTTTCCGTTTTTCATTTTGTATTATCACTGAAAAAAAAGGGAAACGGTTTATTTTTGGTTTTTATTTTGAAATCTCAAAATAGGAAAACGAATGGCCGCGACGTACACGGACCGTGGAGTCCAGTCAGTGGAGGTTTCTGAGTTAAGGGGACAGCTCTATTCAGAACAAACTCGAGGGGTCTTATCCGGATCCGGGCGGTTTTTGAAAACATTTCCAAAGAAATGGCAGAGCGTGGATATAAACGGCTCCAATGTCAAAGAAAAGTAAAGAACCTCCAAGGCAAATATAAGGAGGCAAAGACTCAAACAAACGAAGCGGCCGTGGACGTGTTGCCGGTCCACTTTACGAAGAGCTGGACCACATTTTGGGAGATGAGTTCAGTGTTCAGCCGATAGAATTGCTGGATAGCAGCTTTGCCGTGCGACGTCATTGTGTCCTCTTCTGTTCATGCGGGACACTTTTGGGTCGCATGAAGTTATTTTTTTTTAAATTTCCAAGCATTTAACTGGAAATGTGAACAAGCTCGCAAAAAAATGGGATTTCACAAAAAAATCTGAATTGAGCATTACACCCTGCAGTCTTAACGTAGCCATAGAGAGAGCCTCGTAAAATTAAGTAAAAACACTCTGAGTGGAGTGACTAATAGGAGAGACAATTAAAAGCAGCAAACAGACAGACAGGAAGGAGAATGATAGAAAGCAGCTAATTAAAGCTGACAAGGAGATGAGATGTGTTGCTGAAAATAGCTAAATAGTCCAAATACACCATTTCTTATATAAGTGGGCATAAAGAGGCCGGTCATTGCCTATTCCTGCCAGGGGTCAAGGGTCTACCATTGAAAGGTGAAAGGTCAAGAGGAACAAGCCCTGCAGCAGTTTAGAGTTTAGAGAGGAGCTTTGTGCAGGAAAGCTAAGAGGAACATTAGGAACAGGTTTAAGTGCAATAGTTGGATCCTGAGTCATAAATTAGAGGAATAAACAAAATCAAACTAATGCTTAGTGACTGACAGGCTTGAAAGGTGGATCTGTAGAGTTGGAGGAGCTTGCGAGCTGGTGGAGGCTGTAATTAGCTTCGATTCACAGCAGTTATGATAATGATGGCTCAGATTTAAAATTCTCCCACCACTCCTACATCACAATCTACGTTTCTGCCATTCTTCACTGTGTTCCAATCTATCATCACTTTGATAATAGATCACTTGTAATATATAATAATATGCTCATAGGCTTTAGGAGCAATGGGGAAGCTTTCTACAGTGCAGGCACACTACATATTGTAAAATATGTCCTTTATTTAGCAAGGCTGAAAGTTAAAGATATCCTGCCATTTTGTTAACTGTAACCATAATCTTTCTCTAAATGCCTTTTGGTGCCTAAACACAACCATACCTTAAAGGTGAAATATGCAAGTTTTTAAAAACATAAATATAGTGTTAATATAGCAGCAAACAACTGCTATTTAAAGACATAGTAGTAGTGGCATCCTCTGCAGATACTGAGGCTGCACTCAGTTTATTACTGCATGTTAGTGCATGTGAGTCCCTCCCTTTGAAACTGTTGGCGCTCCATGGAGTAAACAGGCCGAGAGTGACCTCAGCCTGTTTAGGAAAGGCAGACGGAAAAGCAAAAATGGAATCCAGCATATAGCTGGTGTACTTAAAAACACAGTAGTCTATTTTATGTACCGTATTTTCCGCACTATAAGGCGCACTTAAAAGCCTTTCATTTTCTCAAAAATTGACGGTGCGCCCTTTAATCCGGTGCGCCTTATGTGTGCGCTGAGTTCCAAGCGCTCCGCTTCATTGACTGTCGGACCATTTTCCGCCGACATCGTTACGTAAAGTACGTACACTAAGTACGCCGGCAGCGTTGAACCAATTGGAGAACATTACGTAAAGGTACGTAAAGTACGTACGGTACGCTGACCTCTGCTACGCCTCCGGTAGGTAGGTATATACTGCACTACCTGTATGCTGAAAACATGCCTGGGCTAAGGTATCTGCTTTGACTGTTGCACAAGCTTTCGCGAAAGCCGGCATCATTACTGAACAGCCACACGGCAACGAGACTGACTCCGACAATGACGAGAGGGAACCTGTCATGCTAGACGGCGAAATTGCCGAGCTGTTCAATTCAGATACAGAGGATGAAGACTTTGAAGGGTTTGAGACAGAAGATTAATCAAAAAATAATGTGAGTGTATTTGTAAATACGGTACGTTGTAAAATAAAGTTCAGAAAATTCACTGTTTTACTTCCGTTTCCTTATTTTAGCATGCGCCTTTTAACCCGGTGCGCCTTATATATGGCGTAAATCCAGAAATAGACCCCGTAATTGAGACTGCGCCTTATAATCCGGTGCGCCTTAAGGTGCGAAAAATACGGTATGTTGTTTATTTAATTACTATGTACTTCCATGGGTTGGGAAAACAGACACCAGCAGAGACAAGGAGAGAAAATGTGAAGTAAAGACAACAACAGTGGAACTGACAACTTACAATGCTAGCATGGGCTAATAGTATAGCTTTTAATTTTAATAGTGTCTAGACTACTTTTTGTTGGCTCTCATGTAAACAACCTTTGTGGCTGCAGATGTGGCAGACATACTTATTTATTTGCCATAATCACAGTCATCCTACAGAAGCCCTAAGCGGCCATGGTCCAACTTAATTTTTTTTTTCTCGAGAAAACAAGATAATTCTCCTTTGTTTTCTCGTTATAACGACAAAATTATGTTGTCATAACGAGAAAACAGAGTGAAAAAATTAAGTTGGACCATGGCCGTTTAGGGCTTCCGTATCATCCCCTAATACTAACCATAATGTTCCTACCACAAAAAGATGTCAAAGTTGAGAAAAATCTTACCGTAAAATGAATTTCAGGATTGTACTGGAATGACACAATATTAAAAAAGTATTTAGTCATGGTCTTAAAATACAATATTAAACTACATCTAGTTGTCCTGTGAGATAACCTGCAACTGTGACTTTGTAATTAAAAATGTTTTGTTAGGCCTAAGAAAAGCTCTGATGTTTTCTTCTTGATTTTAGTTGATTGTAAATGTTTGAAGGGGCTTAATTTGGTGAAGTTTCCCACAGAGCAGCATGTAATTTTCACACATTAAAATCAAGTCAAAATTGAGTTACACAGTTTTCACCTGACTAGACTGGTGGAGTATGTGATCAAGAAATCATAGACATGACATATTATGTGTTTACAATCTTTATCAGCGCTGCTCCCTGCATCTGTGCCTCAGACACATCTGCACGCATGAATGGGCCTTTCCCATGCTCATGCATGATTTATGCCTCCTGCACACTATAAGCATGTTTGCAAGCATATGGTTTACAGGCACGTATCCCTCACCGTGCTGTAGTATTAGTCTTGCCTGTTATGCTTTGCAGTGAAGGTCTAAAAAAGTGCAAGCCCCTCATAATCCCTACTCTGTGCAGCCATGTCATCTCCTATCACAACATGACCCTGCCTGGCCCTCGGGGCCTATTGTTGTGCCACAAAAATACTGGAGCCCAATAAACCCTCAGCTGCTGCTCCGAGGCCCCGATGAGCACAAGTCCTCTCTTCATACTCCTGCAAGTTACCTCTACACAGTGCCTCTTTTTCCTTTGGTTCTCTCTGTTCATAACTCTATCCTGATTTGAATTCTGTTGCATTCTTTTGCTGCTATTCTTCTCCTTTTTCTTTTTCTTCGTACATTCTTCTTTTAGAAACTGATTGCCTTTAACCAAACATGGTCGGATAATTTCACGAAAATTATGACTGAACCACACAAACATTCAAATTCCTTTCTCTTCTGCTGTCATTACTGCTTTCTTCATCGTCATCACTTTGTTTAATCTATTATTTACAGCCAAGATGGCAAGAACTCCGGTATGCATACTTTTAGAAAATGTTTTTAACTAATGGATCCAGAGTGCTGTGGGATCTCGGGTGGTCCTGTGATATGCTGCGTTAAAGACCTAAATTTTAACTTCTGCCTCAGAGGACATGGAAATCATTAAGGGCCCTGGGTAAGAGGAGACCTCTGGGTTCTACGGGCAGATGAACGGCAATTAAAGCTAATTCAATTAAACCTTGTATTGCATTTCAGAGAGAAAAAGAGCCATCCACAGCTCTCTGCACTGTGTTTTTCTCATGAGAATAAGCAACATGAGCTCTCAACCCAGACAGTGCGGGAAGCCATTTTGGAAAGAACTACAAAGTGAGTTTGTGCTGTGTTTCTTTAACTGATTCATTTTGTCTAAAAGCAGTGATGTAAGTGATCTAAGTTCCACTGAACTGGAAATAAAGACACAGGAAGCTTTTTCTTCTCAGCCCTTTGCATGTGTGTTTTAATTAAATGTTAGACTTATACTTGGTAACTCAAGACAAGTCCAAATTAAGTGTTCGTGCAAATCCAAGCCAAGACACAACTCTTCATTAGCAAAATAAGTTTGAGTGTTAACCACTACATGACGCAGCTTTTTTTTTTTTTTTACAGCATTTCCTTTTAAAGTTTGTATTTTCGGCAAGTTCTCTCAAGGCATGGGCTCAAGGATTAGATATGCAAGCTGTGTGGCTAAGGCCTGACAGAAAAAGTCTGCTGTCTGTGGTTCAAAGTGAAACATCTTGACAACAATCAGATGGACTGTGATGAATTTATCTTCACATATTCATGGTCTCAGACAATCCACATGACTTCGGCCATACCTTGACTTTTCCTCTTGTGTCACCAGGAAATCAAGGCTTACAGTCATTCAGTGAAATATGTTTCAGAATCCACAAGATGCATTGCTGCTTTTTTTTATTCAGACCTTCATTGTCCCCAGAAGATGAATTCTACCTTGAGCAATGCCCTGACTTCAGTACCTTTAGTGAGCCTTTAATTTTTTAATTTACAATGATCAGGTCAATGTTTTGATTCATAATTAAATACCTACAAAATGAACAACACCGACATCAACCTCGTCTGTGCTTATATTTCATACACTGATCATCATATTTAAATATCACACCTCCATTGACATTGTGTACAGAAGCCCTAAACAGCCATGGTTCAACTTAATTTTCACTCTGTTCTCTTGAGAAAACAAGATAATTCTCCTCCGTTTCCAAGTTATGTTGTTTTCTTGTAACAACGTAACTTTGTTGTTATCATGTGATAGCAAAATCCGTTATGTCCTGACAATGACAAAATTATCTTGTTTTCTCGAGAAAACATAATCGTTTTCTCGTTATAATGAGTTAATTTTCTGGTGAGGTAGAAAGCGAAACCAACCCGTCAGACCAGAAGGTGCTTTACCGTCGCTGCACATTAGCGACTGAAGCCAGGCCTGGATGTGCTCTACTGCTGCTGCACACTCTAATGAGGTAAGTTAAGCCTGTTCATGTGTTTGTTTGTACTTTTGCAAGTCTGCGGATACAAGTTATCATCCTTAACAGTAAGTGACTCACCGGAAAATTAACTTGTTATAACAAGAAAACAATTTTGTTTTCTCGAGAAAACGAGATAATTTTGTCGTTATCACGACATAACGGATTTTATTGCGTGATAATGACAAAATTATGTCATTATAACGAGACAACGGAGGAGAATTATCTGTTTTTCTGGAGAAAAACGGAGCAAAAAAATTAAGTTGAACCATGGCCGTTTAGGGCTTCTGTAATTGTGAGCATGTTAGCATGCTGGCTTTAGCATTTAGCTCAAGTACAACCTTTCAGAGCTGTTAGCATGATTACAGACCATAATAAAAAAGGCTCATTAATTCCCCAAACAGATGGGCTGTGTAATTTTATCAGATGTATTTATTGCATTTGCTGGGAGCTAATTTCCCTTACAGATTAATACTTGGTGTCCAGATGGTTATGTCCAGCAGTAGGGAGATGAAAGTCAAGTCTAAGTCCACAGGATGTGTCATGTATTCAAATTTGTGAGATTAACTTAAGTCTAAATATCCATTCATGATAGATACTGAATACTGGTCGAGTTTTCAGATCCATCCATCCATCCATCATCTATACACCGCTTAATCCTCTGTAGGGTCACGGGGGGGCTGGAGCCTATCCCAGCCGACTCAGGGCGAAGGCAGGGGACACCCTGGACAGGTCACCAGTCTATCACAGGGTGTCTTCAGATGCTGTTTTAATTGTTTATTTATTTATTTTATATAGGTGTCCTGTCCCTTGGTTGCTGCCCCCACATATCAGTTAAAAATAACCTAAACACAGCAATAACCTTTGGAAACTGAAGACATATGATGGAGTTACTCTCTCTTTACTTTAAGAGTAAAGAGAGAGTAAAGTAAACTGTTTCTGTCCATCATGAAGGATTTGATGTACATAACTCCTGTAAGTGGGGATGATGACGATTTACTGTGGCTGGAGCTTCCTTTTCAAGATTAGAAGTACATTCCAACAAAGGACCATAGATATGTCTTGTGAAATAGTGCTAAAAGGTTTAGTGCATTCATAAATGATTTTAAATACCATGAAGTATGTAAACCCCTCTTAACGGAGACATTCAAGCTCTTTCGTGCCAGAACTGTCTCTTCAAAAAGCATCAGTGTCCAAAAGACATAAACCATGCTTTTAGTGTGCTCGCAGCTGCAGTAAACATTCCCTCTCTATCTCCCACTGGCTGTTACATGTTACACAGGTATGTCGGCATTGATCGAAAGTTATACTGCAGCACAAATGAGCTGCGTGTGGAATTCATGGTAGAGTATAAACCAGAAGTATGTATGCACACGCACTCTGAGCCAGGGAGTTAAGAGGATTCTAGGGTCTGTTTCAGCCATTATCAAGTCCAAAAATCTGTCTGCAGTTGGATTTCACCCCATTCACTCTTTCCTCCCCATTCTTCTCTGCACCCACTCCATCTCTCCACCCCCAGCAAGTCTTGACTGCTTTCATTACAACCAGATTGTTCAAATAAATCAAACCTCTCCCCCTCCTTCTCCTGCCTCCCTTTACTCTGGGTCTTTCTTTTTTTTTCTCTCAGCACCCTGCAGCAGAGGAAAGTCTCTAAACAAGAAGCATATTTAGGGGCTAATGGGGGGCGATGGGCTGTGAAGTTGAGGTTTGTTTAAATTTAGGGCCTAATAGTGGCTCCAATGTATATTGTGCATGATTGTTTACAGCAAACGAACTAGATTTACTGGTTCAATCAAAATTGATAGTGTTGAAATAGTTGATACAGCAAAAATGAAAGTAACTTGGGTTATGATGGACTGTATAGTCATTTGAAAGCAGCCTACTGTTCACTGCCTCGGTGCCTGAAATGGTTGAGCATAAACTGGACTTAAATTACTGGTGCTTTTTCATTTTTTCATACACATTGCCTCCTTTAGGAAATGAGAGCAATATATAGATCTGGCATTAGCAATTACAGTGCTATAAAAAGTTTCCTCCTTTATTGCTTTTAATCATTGAATCGTGGTCAAAATAATTTGACTTTTTGGACATGAATGAACCACAAAACAACTTCTTTTATGTCAAAGTGAAAACAGATTTTTACAAAGTAATGTCAGTTATTAAAAAATAAATAAATAAAAGCAAAATAGGTGATTTTATACACTAATCAGCCACAGCATTATGACCACTGACA
The DNA here is from genome assembly GCA_024666655.1 of Dascyllus trimaculatus. Taxonomy (NCBI): domain Eukaryota; kingdom Metazoa; phylum Chordata; class Actinopteri; family Pomacentridae; genus Dascyllus; species Dascyllus trimaculatus. Next base: position 9,037,103 of record CM045447.1, on the reverse strand, counting down.
GGTGAAGTGAATAACATTGATCATATTGGTACTATGTGGTGTTCTGATGGAAAACCTTGGATTTTAACATCCATGTTGATGAGACTTAGACACCCAAATATCTGTATGGAAATCCCAAATGTCACTGGCCGACCCCCGCAGGAAAATGCACCCCACCACATGGAAAAAAAACATCAAACAATCAGGAACATGTTGAGGAACATGACAATGGCCAAACATTTTGATTTGACCTCCAAACTTCCTACACCCCATTGTGATCAAGCATCAACAGGATTCAGTGGAAAAAGTTGGACTGACAGAGGCCCCACTGCACAAGCCAGAGTACCCAAAGGATCCAGTGGCAACGTCCTGGTTCCAGACCCCATAGGGCACCATGAGAGGTCCTCTTGTCCATGTCTAATGGTTCAGAGCATTTTTGAGCACATAAGGGGACCAACATAATATTAAGCAGGTGATCATAATGTTATGCCTGATTGGTGTAAGTATTCAGTACAGGGTTAGGGTTTGGCACTTGGTGCTAGAAGTCACACAGTTGGTGAAATTGAGATCATCTGGGTGCAGTGAATGTATCTAAAGTGTTTGTATACCTGTATCTTGAAGGTCCAGTCACTGGTGAATTAGGGCTTCATATAAAAACTCCCCCATGACGACAAAAGAACACTCTAAGATGCTCTGTGAAAAGTTAATTGAAAGACATTGGTCAGGGGATAAATAGAAGAAAAAAATCCAAATCACTAAATATCATTTGTAGTACAGTTAAATCCATCATTAATAACTTGATGAAATATTGCACATGTGTAGACCTACCTAGAAAAGATTTTGTAACTTTCTACCTGGCTGTCTTTAATCATATTTCTATAATGCATTTCTATGCACATTTTGAAGTGTTGCACTAGAAAAAGTTCATGGAAACAGTAAAATTTGAAAAAACGTAACCAATTTTACAAACAAGTTTTTATCCTCACTTGATCTGTTTTTTAACATCTCTAACACACATGACTGATCAAATATTTCCACGTCTTCCTCTGACTTCGCCCCTAGACAGCAAAGAAACATGGCTGAGACCAAATCCTAAATACTTTTTTCTTTCTTTCTTTCTTTCTTTTTCTTTTTCAAAGTTTATTAGCTCTCGGCAAACAACTGTTCTTGTTCCAGCTTCTTCTACTGTGTTTATTACAGCCATGTGTGATGTAGCCTGTACCGCCCCTTTCTGACAACACTACACAGCCTAGTTTATACATTCCAAAGCAGTTAATATAAACAATTTGGATTTTCTAGTTGTAATGTTTTGTGACACTCAAACGTGCGCTTCACATTTGCTTGACAATTACATGAAAACAGCTTATTGACAAGGTGCTGAAGAGATTATCTTCTCTCTGGTGAATCTGAATCTCCAAAGGTTTATCTGTAACACATTTTGTAAGTGATGTTTTGTTTCTCTCTGTATTAGCCATCAAGTATCCAGTTCTTTAGTAGTTACATTTCTGTTCAACTAATTTGAAATAGGAAATATGGATGGAAATGGAAAGGCCTACATTACACATTAGCAGAATGACACAGTGTTAACGTATCTTGCAAATGTTTATACATATTTTCATGTTTACTAGAGACGTCTAATTTGTTTTCTATATCCAGTATTGTGATACAATAGCTATTCGCAGCAAATGCGGCATCTTTACACTTTTATGTTTTACGTAGGAAACAACTGTTTAAAATGAAGACACAGTCAGGGAAGTAGGCCTACAAGTAAATATCACGCTTTATTTACCTGAAATTGTCTGTAAATGTAGTGCAGGCGGTTAAAATGTTCGTTACCTTTATGTGTTGGGAGAAACATAGTGTTGCACCAAGACTGTGACAAATGGTGTAGGTCTGGACCAAGGTTATGTTACCTGTTAGCTTAATTGGAGAGTGAAAGGAAGCAAACTGCAGCAGACAGCCAGTGAGAGGACTGATCTTGGAATGCAATGCAATGCAAACAGCCTCAGCATAGACTTGCTAGCTGCTGCTTAACTACCACTGACTCATCCGTTGGGTCTGTTTCTGGAATCTAAGCAGAGAAGGTGTCGTCTTCAATATGTTTTCACAACTCATCGCAACACATTGCAAGTATCTATGTTTTTGACAGGTTCAGACAGCGTAAAATTGAATGCCATCCTAGCGTTGCAGTGCGGTTATGTCTCCGGGGCAACACTTTGCCTTTACTCAGGTTTGTCATTGATGAAGTATGTTTTAGTCTGGGCAGTTATTTCTGTATTCCTAATCAAAAATAAAACTGAATGTCTGTTTTCAGAAGTAACCGGCCAGGCTTTTACTTCACCTGCAAATTTTTACATTAACACACTTACCATGTCTCATGTCCAGTTCCTCCATATACCACCCTGTACTATTATAGCATTTTATTACTTTTATTGTATTTTGTGTCCACAACATACCATTTAGCGGAATTCTGAAGGAGCAATCTGTCTTTTTTAGTCTGCCATATGAGGCCACACCCTTCAAAACCAGCTCTTCCTTTATAAAACACACAAAACAGCCATAGAAGCTTGTTCAACCCCTGGTATTTTCTGTGGAATTCATAATGATAATCTAAAAAGCCACCGTGGCTTCTTTCGGCTCTCCAGCTCTTTATGAGTCCCCCTAATTTTAATCCTTCATTTTTTAAATACTGAAAGGGTATAATCTGTTCCATGAATGTGTAATTAGGTATTTGCATTGCTGTATCGGCTTTCTACTGTTTTTAAATGTGGTCGGCTGGCCAATCTTCAATGACGCAGACCTCAGAAATGTGTTTAACTGATGTCCCTCTGAATGCATTTCATTCGTGTCCATCTTTTTGAAGCCAAGCGAACATCTCAGATGTGCTGTTCAAATCTAATCATATCTGAGTCTTCAAAGAAAATGTGTTGCTCTTTTGACTTGATCCAGATATTTAGCAAATTTGTAAATTAGGGTACACTGACTGGAAAAGGTTCCATACACTGATTTGTACAGCTGAAATTTGACACAACAGGCCCTGGCATTTGCTGGCTCTATGTCATGGCTTGACAGGACTTTGATATGATAATAAGTAGCTGTGTTTCCTGCTTTGACAGATCAGAATGCCTGCCCATTCTTTCAAGGCGGGTCTGTTCATTGGAAATGTCCATGACATGCTCAGTCTGGACAGCAGGTCTTGTATTATCAGATCCGAACAGACATACCTGAACACTGAAGCCATTATTGTTCAGTTTGCTTAGATGGATTCTGATCACCGACGCAGCAGTGAACCAGGACTGTCATTTTTTAATATCTGATTTATCAAATGTTCAGTATTCTTTATTGGAAGTTTAGGTTTTCAGTTTATTCCACTGTTTTCATTTTATGCCGAGTCGGGAGCAGCATGGGTCGAGCCCTCACCAAAACCAACAGCCCCGTCCTGCTGTCTTTGAGGTATGGACAGGCCTCAATCAGTCATGCCAAGAGTTAAGGCTGAGACGTAAAAATTCCGATATATAAAAAAATGAAATAAAAACCAGCCATTACCAAAAAGCAGCAGAGCCATGCGAGCTCTGGCATTTTGGAACCTGTGTGTTATCGTGTCATTTTTTCCACTGGCATCCGTTCTTGGCTATTAGCGGAAAATACTGCAAATGACCTCCATCCACAAACCAACACGACGTCACAGAGTAATCATGTTGTGGTTGAGGTTAGTGCCGATGTGTGCGTGAGTAATGATGTAACGAGGAGACACAGGCTGCATTTAATCGGCTTCTGTTGTTCATGGAAAACCGGTCTTAGTTGTTTTATGTTGCTTTATGACAACAGTCCTGGCTGTTGACAAAAAACTGGTTTAGAATACATTCACAGCTTTGGTGCTTCATTTACATGCATTGCTCAGATCTGATTGTCTTTGTTCGGCTGTTCACACTTTTAAAGATGTAAACAACATCAGATCCCAGTGTTACCTTTGCCTTGCATTTCTCTTATAGCTCTGTGATGGCAGCTTAGGAAAACTAGGTGCATGGTGGGACAACATAGTGCTTGTCTAGGGACTGGATCACGGTTTTAGAACCCTCTTTGGTAATAGTACTCTTTTAAATGGTAAAAAGTCATCACATCAGTGGTGTCTCTCTGCTGTCTGGAGTATTTCTTATATGGTGTAACACTGGTAGGGGCATCTGAAATAGTTTCTTGCTTTGGATGGCATTCAAGTCGGGCTTTGCACTCATCACGCAGAGTTTTATTGTGTTCATCTAAATGTCAAACAAATTAGTCGTGCTGCCTCATGCGGTGGAAACATTTGCAAGAACCTGTTTTTGATCAACATCATTCTTTCTGGAGCTGGAATATTTACATACAACTGATGATTTCCCCCTACAACTTCCTCTTCAGTGCTTCTCTCCTGTTTCTCGCTCATTTTGCTGGGCAAATGTGATGCACGTCAACAAACTTTGTATATTTTAAATAAACTTAGTGTATCCAAGGACCCCTTAATCTGAGTGAATGATGTTCCATCAGACTTCTCCAGTAGATTAGTCAAGACAAATGAGAACTGTGCGAGTTTTCTTTTCGTATCAAACACTGAAAAAAGTTGAAAGATGACGTGTTTGAGTTAATTTGCTTTACTTCACATTGTGTTTCCTGACTATTGATCATTCACACATCATAATGTCGATGCCAAAGCAATACATCATGCAGCCCTAATGTTTGCGATTTCATTCATAAGTTGATGTGCACTGGAAGGCAATGAATACGTCCATCCATCTATCCGTCATCTATACACCACTAAATCCTCTGCATGGGGGCTGAAGATTTATCCCAGCTGACTCAGGCGAAGGCAGGGACACCTTGGACAGGTGGCCAGTCTATTGCAGGGCTACACAGAGACGGTCAACCAAGCACACTCTCATTCACACCAACAGACAGTTTAGAATCACCAGTTAACCTCAGTATGTTTTTGACTGTGGGAGGAAGCTGGAGAACACGGTGAGAGCCCACACTGCAAGGGGAGAACATGCAGACTCCACACAGAAAGATCCCAGGCGTCCTAACTGGGAGGCGAACCGGGGATCTTCTAGCTGTGAGGCGATGGTGCTAACAACCGAGCCACCGTGCAGCCCTCAACGAATATGTGTCACCCAAAATGAGGTCTAACACCTCACTGTCCCTCCATCACAGCTGTCCCCCATGTTTCCATTCCCTGTGTGACTCCTGTAAACACAGAATTGTGATTAATGTCAATCTAGAGTTACATAAAAGTCACATGAATTGTGACATCTATCTGGTATGTGGGCCAAATCTGACCTGAAATGATCGTATTTTACGTGATTTGTTCTGTTCACACTGTTATGAAAAAATATGATCTGAGTCACACATGAGGAAAAAAAATCTGATGTAGGCTAATTTTGCTTGTGGAACACAGCATCATAGTTTTAAATATGCCTAAATTCCTCAATGAGAGAAGAAAAACTGCTAAAGCCCCACTGCCGACCACGCAAACATGCACATTACTGCACCATTAAGAAGTCATATAAAAGCGACTTGAAGCCTCAGCCAGCATCATTCTTGATAAAACACAAAACCACAGGCAGATTATCATTAGGGAATTTTAATACTGTTCTTTTTCTCAGCATTGCTTTTCTGGCAAAAATGTACACAGAAATGCTATAGACACACTACTTAACTGACAGACATACAACAATAAGAAAAAAAAAAGACTCCCTAGATAAACAGGGAAGGTACTGTAACAAGCATGTTGAAAATATTTCAAACATTTCCTGCCCCTCTCACTGTCCAAAACAACACAGAGAGTCTTCCAGTTAATATGTTGGAGGAAAGCAGATATATGAGCATCTGTGTGTGTGTGTGTTTATGCTGGAATATTGACAGAAAGTAGTGATGCCAGAAATGGTAAGTTGATTCTCGACAGTGCCGGAGTGCTGTGCATGGACTCAACGATGTGTAGGAGAAGAAGCGAAAAACAGGCACACACACACACACACACACACGCACGCACACACACATGCATACACACGCCTGAACAAACCAACTGATAACACTCAGTCATCCGAGCTTTCTGCTGTCAGATAACCAAGAATCGAGTAAGGTCATTTTTAAAAACCTGACTAAACTGATTGCAGGACATTTCATGGTTCTTCATTTTTAGTTTACAATGTAACACAATACAACTGGTTTAAGACAAAATAAAGGCCTCTTTGTTCTGGAAAGACACATCAGCATGTAATATGACACTAAAAATTGTCAGTAAGGCTCTGTAGAAGGCATGCCTCTGTAAACTCATTATACTGAATGGTATCAAATTATTTTCCTGATTTGTTTTAGGGAAAAGATATAAAAAGGAACATTAAAACACTAAAAGCTTGTCACATTCCCAGCCCGAGACAGGAAAATGAGAACAAACATGCCACATTGTTGCATTTAGCCTCTACATTTCACAGTCAGGATGGCAGAAAACAGGGGAAATAGTCTCCCAATAATCCCTGTTAACAAAAAGAAAACACACTGGATGGTGAGCAAGAGGGTATGAGAGAAGAAAAATCTACAGGGGAGCACTATCTGAACCACATCTCTGGGACGACACGATCCGCAGCCCCGAGAGGAAACCAGTGCCCAAAACTCACTGACACTGCAAACTGCCTTGAATCTCTTTGAACTTACTTTCTTTTCTTGGCACGTGTGTGCTGCTTTATAGGAGCAGGCTCTGAGGCGAAAGGCCTTTGAACACAGTTTGGGAAGCTTTGGTGTTCAAAAACAGTCTGAGGCTTGTCTTAACCATGTCTTTATGGAGCGTTGGCAGACTTGGCAGAGAGAATAAAGTGTCTGACACTAAACAGTTACATTCACTTGGTGAGTTCCTCAGGCATATGTTGGCGGAAAAGCATTCTGTACTCGATGTAAAGATGACTGAGTTTTAAGTTTATTCTTCCCTTAATAAGTTTTAGCCAGCCCAGTCCCACAACAAAATGTGCAACACCTACATTAATATGCATCCACAGTGCATATTAAATTAGTTGGAAAAAAAAGACCGTAAAACTGTGAAATGCTTGTGTGTTTTAGGAGCTATTCTTGGGGATGGACTTGTCACGTAGTTTTGGTGCTAAAACTTAACCCAGTAGTTTTGTCGTGTAAACAAAAGACAAAAGCAACTGAAAATGACAACAATGAAAACAGTGACTCAAAATAAACAGCAACTGAAAAGCATTTGCACGGGTGTGTTTTAACCTAAACCATGCCATTTCCCAAAAGTAACCAAATAATTTTGGTGTCTGAACTGAAAAACTAGTTTTGCAGTGTAAACAATACCAAAAAACAACTAAAACGAAAGTAAACAGTGAGTAAAAGCGCCACACAACAATGGGCTTGTGGATGCTTGTGAGTCACATGACTTGGATGCAGGCTAATAGAAAGGAAATGGCCAAAGAAACGTAGACATTTCACCATTTCTGGTGCTGTGGACCAACATAGCTATTACACATTTTGGTGTGAGACTGCACTGTTAAAGTAGATATTTTACGTACATATTTAACTACTGCTGGTTTGTTTTGAGATTTGATCTTCCAAGAACTTGTACTGACTTCTGCATTCACTGCAAGTAGCTTGGAAAAGTTTTAGCCATGTGTAACGTAAAATGAAAATGGTAAGTGATCAGAATCTGTCGTGTTTTATGTAGGCTTTTTGAAGCAGGAACAATTAACGTTTCAACTCACAACAACAGCAACACTAAATTAACATGAACAGCAAAACACAAGGTAAAAATACAAAAACACATGTCAAAAACAGAGTATCATGATATCAACTAGACAAAACAGCATGTCCATCAAGGCACAGAACAATGCAGGCAAAGTCCATTCTCATTTATCTTTCACAGCAAATTTATCTCCCACAAAGCCAAAATCTTCAGGAAGTGAGAGAATTACGGTACATTGGTTGAGGTTGAAGAACCCAAATCTGCGTGTGAAGAAACTTGGAAGTTTCAGATTAGACAGTTTTTATGGTCGTCAACGTATTGCTAATTTTTGAACGCTTTTTATTGCATTTCCTTATGACTATCAATCTTATGGCAGTCTGTGAGTGGGACATTGGAAAAGAAAATCAGTATTTCTTTCAGTGCAAGTCATTTTTTATAATCCCCATGGAGTGGTTGGAGTTGGTTGGAACAACATTTGTACCGGGACACGTGGTTCAGGCAAGTGTCCATCTGCATGACTGTTTTCACTGAAACCACTGTCATGTCCTCCAGTTCTGTAGCCCCAACACTGAGGCACTTTCTCCATACTGTGTCTCCCAAATCCAGCAACAGGATTGCAGCTCATTCACATAGTTTCTTTTATACAAACAAAGACATTTTTTTAGGAAATGAGCTGTCAGTTACAGTTGTGTCAATGCAAAAAGGCACTTCCGTTTTCAGTCTGCTACTAAGACCCTTCTAGTCAATTGCACTTAATTGAATCACTTGGTTCGGTTTCACCACCATCAAACTCTGCTCAATGACTTTACACCACATCCTCTTCATTGTTCTACAGTGGCTTCACACATTTCCAATGTGCTGTAATCTTAAATCCATCATTCAGTGTCTCTGAAATAGATCATCCATTGTGTAGTGTCATCATTTGAAGAACAAAAGATATTAAGTGCCACTTCTCAAATTGTGGATATCTGAAATTGGAATGAAAATTAGATTTTAACCACTAAGTTAGCCATAGTAGGATCAGGTAATCCTGATGGGCACTCTTTCCAAAATCTTCCCAAGCGTTAGAAATAAGACGGCTTTAGGGATGCTACGTTGTTATTTGACGGACAGTGTCCTTGCATCAAGGGCGCTTCATAGTCCAAACCCCCATTTTGTTGCAAGAATTGAGGCTGCTGAGGAGTGTGACAACAATCAATCTCAGGCTGCTTGAGGGGTAGTGTACCATTCCCCCCATTCTCCAAGCAAGCCTTTATCCCTTCCAGTTCCATGGGATCAGGATCGGCTGGACCTAGTTCTAGCTCCATTCCTGCATTGGCCTGCCTCCTTTTCCGCAGACAAATGATCGTACCAGCCACCACAGCCAATCCCAGCACCAGGGCCAGAGCAGCCAGAGCAGAAATGAGAGTGTATGTCACTGAAGTCTTTGTGTCCACCCAGGGCTCTAAAGATGTCAGTGGAAGTCCCTCAGTGCGAGCTTCTGTACAAGAGCTGTTTGCTCTAAGGTTGATTCTCTCACCAAGGGGGCTGGCACAGACAGAGTAGGTACAGTTGGGTTTCAAACCGCGCAGAGTGTACTCAGGGTAGGATGCCGGTACACTCAGTATCATGGGGCGGCGGTCAGGCCCTGACAGGTTACGGTAGGTCAACCTGATGCCACGGATATGTGGCCGTGTCTCAATGAATCGGTGCAGATCAAGAAGGATTGATGTGGAGGTCACCTGCCGTGAGCTGATGGCATCATGTTTATAAGACATTGTGGGGGTAACTTCAGAAACTGCTGTTGCTGAAGGTTTTGGTGGTTCATGAACCTCATCCACATTTTCACAGTAGAGGCCAGATGTTCCTGAGGGACACATACAGCTGAGTTGGCCCAGTGGGTCAAAATTACAGGTGCCCCCATTGAGGCAGATGTTTGGTGGGCAGAAGTGCTGCTCGTATTCCCCACTAGTGGAGCTAGGAGAGACTGGGGGTTCTGGTGGAAGAGGGTAGCTATCTGTTTTTGAGGAGATGGTTTCTTCACTAGGTGGTGGAGGAGGAGGAATAGCATTGGTATGGGTGGTTTCTGGAGATGTGGTTGGCATCTGGGGAACAGGAGTGCTTCCAATGGGGGGGCCAATCAGTACTGTTGTGGTTGGTGGACATCCAAAATCTTTGTGCTCTAGTGCTGAAAGCATCTTCCCAGCATTAACTAAAGGAAAGTGACATCTGGTTTCCTCAGGCCTCCCAAGTGTCACGTCGTTCTCTTTTAGCCAGACAGGAAACCATGCTAATGGACATAAGCAGTTGAATGGATTCTCAGCTGCTGTCAGGAGCACCAACCTAGGGAATGTTAGGAAAAAATTCTGGGGAAATCCCTGGAGATTAAGTCCACTGAGATCCAGTTCTTGAAGTCCAGTTAGTTTCTGGAAGTCTTCTACCCTCAGCTCGCCCAGTGGGTTGGTAGCCAGGCTTAGCCTAATCAGCCCCTTTAGGGAGTCCTGCTTTAAGGCCTGTGGCACCTCAACTAACTGGTTTACTGAGATGTCGAGCTCATGGAGGTTCTTCAGGGATGCTATGAGATCCTCATCCACAGAAGTAAGCCCTAAAGAGGCCACCTTCAGGGCCTCCAGGTGGGGAGTCTGGAGATCTGAGGGTCCCAGCGTTGGGATGCTGTTGTAGCTGAGGTCTAGAAGGAGAAGCTTAGGGAAATGAAGAGATGGCAGAGAGGTGAGCTGGTTCCCTTGCAGCTTGAGTTCCAGTAGCATCTCTAAACCATCAAAAGCTTCCAAATGAATACTCTTAATGCGATTTGCATGAAGGTATAGCCTCTCCAGCTGGACCAACCCAGAGAAACTGTCTTTGGAAATATGGGTAATGTGGTTAGAGGACAGATCTAAGTTCTTCAGTTTTGACAGCATCTCAAACACACCATCTGGAATCTCTGTCAGCTCATTCTGACTCAGATCTAGCATCTCCAACTCCACTAGACCTTTAAAGTCGTCTTGAGACAAAGTAACAATGCCGTTCTGGAAGATATAGAGATTCTGGGTGGCGGTAGGGACACGAGGCACAGTGCTGGAGTGTCGATGAATGCAGAATATCGACCCCTGGACCTGGCAGGAACAGTCTGCTGGGCAGTCAGAGGATAACACCAGACCAGAAGAGAGGAGGAATAGCACAAAGTACCGCAACATGATGATGACAGGCTTGAGACTCTGAAAGACACAAAGTAAAGAGAAAATGGTTTGTGTTAATCACCATTTGCTTGCTAAGCTGGTCAAATTTAAAAGTGAGGCTTTACAGTAAGAAATTAATACAACACAGAAACATAAAATAGACTAAATAGATTGAGTAGTAACAGAAATCATTCACCTGTGAAATAAATAAAAGGTGTGTAGAGAGTTATTTTTTGTCCCTAATACCTGAAGCCTAATTCTATTTGCTCAAATACAAACAGGATATATTTCTTCACCTTTTTACTAAACATGTCCATATGATCACATTAAAGCATACAAGCACATAGATATACAACATAGTACAATAGGAGAGGTTTAACCACACCTTTGCTAGATCAACATTTTTTCCATACATTCAAAGGCATGTATATGGATATAAACTGTAACTAAGACTGCTTCATCATAGTAGCTTTGCTATTCCATATCCTGAATAAGCACACCAGGGATAAGAGCCTATAGGGCAAACCAGAGGTTAACACAGCCCACCCAGGGTGACCCTTCCTGTGTAAGTAAGGAAACTTATTCCAACTCTTCTCTGTGTTTATGACACAGTCTTTAGCTCATGAAACCCAGTCTGCAGTAATGCAGCAGGACGCCCGCAACCACAAGGCTACTACATACAAACATATCCAAGACAAATATGGTGTGAAGGAACACACACACTTACTAAAAACATGGATGCCATATACAGGACTGCAGGAAACTGGAGGGAAAAAGGAACTGCTGGGGGAGTGCATATGTGAGTACAAGAGAAGGCATGTGTTTGGCAGTGCAGGCGACCGGAGCAGGGTCTAGTGGTAAACAATGCATTTGTCTAAAAAATCTAATTTCTAACACTAACGCAACTTCAAACACAACTTTGAAATGTCTCTACCACATTACAGTCCAATATTTTAGAAACCAAAGTATGTGCACTGTGAAAGTGTGGCTCAAACTTCCAAACTTTCCCTCCCTCTCTCTTTTCCTTTTTAGCCTCGTCCCTTGGTGGAAGAACAAAGATAAGTTATGTCCATGCAGCTGCACCAAAAAAGTAGGGTCCAAGAAAAGGTGGACAGATTTACTGCCTTGGGCTACATCAGTAACAGTGCTTCCTCAATGTAATAGATGTACTGATTCATTTCACTGTTCAAAAAAGATAAACAGTCACATCCACTTCTAACCTGATCTCCTTTAAAAATATGTTTTGCCTTTATTTAGAGCTGATTTTGCAGTGATAGAGCTAAAAGTCCATAAACATGTTTCTTAAAAAACTATGTGCTCGTATTGTGGAAGTGTCAGACATGTAAGTGATGCTTGACTGGAGTCTGACTACTGAGGCAAACTGTTCTCACACATGGAGAGCACAGGTTTAATTTTTTTCAATGGGATGCAAATTACATAGCCGTAAGTAAAAACACTGCTCCATAGTCAGCAAAGATGATTCAATACTGGGCTTGGATTGAGTGTGGAAAGTGTGACCTGCAACTCCAGACCAACTGGAGCCCAAAAAGAATAATTTCATCAGATTTATTTTGGATGGGTTTGTGTAGTGACAGTGTCTAAGAGTCACAAACACTGAAACTGGAGAGTGAACCTGGCAACAGCCAAAGAGAGCTTAACTCAAGATGAAAAGATACATGCAAGTAGAACTGAAGAGATTGAAATTTTATTTGGAGTAATAAAAATACAACATAACACAATATGGCAGCTTTTAAAGACTTGGTAACTGTGCTATTTCTGTGTGGAATAAGAAACAATGTACATATTTCTAATTTACATATAGAAAAAGCAGCTATTGTAAATGACTAGTGTGGTAGTGGATCATTTGTCATCAAGTGTATTACTTTTCATTCTTTGCCTTGCATCATCCTCTTTTCTTTCCTTTTATTCTCCCCAACCCTCCTCTGACCTGCCTTTTTTTAGTTAGCTCTTGCGCTGTTGCCCTTTCCAAGACTCCTGAGGTGGAAGTTGAGGAGAAACCTAAGATGGCTCCCCCCCATGCCTCCATTCCCTTTCTGCCCTCTGTCTCCATTTTTTCTCCTTGCTTCATAACATACAAGGCCAGTCAACCTGGCAGGAATTTGTAATATTCCCTCAAAATCTGTCTTTATGAAGGAAAAAGAGGGAAAGACAGAGAAGGGGGAGAGAAAAAAACAGGGAGGTTACAGAAGTGACTCCTGACAGAAAGTGCACCGATCTTCTAGTGACCAGCCAAAGGCAAAGTTTTTTTGTATGAGGGTGTATGACTTAGGAACCAAACCTAAGCCACCAAATTCAACCAGAGGCTGCCAAAGCAAACAGTTGTACGTTAGGGCTTCACTGGTACATATTGCGTTTTCTACCCTTTCTACTCTCAGACAATAAGCCAAAGGGACATATTTTAAAGTGTAACTTTGAAGCACTTTGTGGCTCTGAGCTTAACTCCATCCACCGTGGAATTGTCGGAGGGGGTGGGGCAGAAGTGGTTCACTGCATCCCCAGGCCAGAGAAAAAATGAAAACATTTTCCAAAAAAATTGGGGTGCCACAGAATCGGTACAGAATTGCCCTCCAGAATCCCTTTAAGTGGACATCCATGTGGTGGTCACTGGCTCCAGCCCCAGTAATCCCAGAAGCTGGAGCTTTAAGAGCCGAGGCAATAAGAAATAACTACTGTGAATAATGAGTCTCGATCAGTATGTATTTAATTTAAATACATACTGAAAACTTAATGAGCCACTTGAAGACATGCTTAAAGACAGTAAAAACATTCCGTTTTTGCATAAAAGGTTCATTTATCTGGTTAAAAGTTCTTCTTAATTGACATCTACTAACTCTTGTTCATTGAAAAATCCACAATCTATAAATACTCTATAAAATATGTTTAACTACTAGACACAACATGTCTCCTTGGAAGTGCATGGAAAATTTCCTTTTACTTGTTGCTCCACATTAAAAATGTCTGACATGACTTTGCTAAAGTCACCAAACCACTTTGTCACACCAGACAGGACAAGGAGAGCTGTTATTATTGTCATCAGTCAAAGACATGAAGCTACAAACTCAAACAATAGTGCATAACTTAATGCACACATGCATACAATGAAAATGTCTACAATCCAACAGCATGCCCGACTGATGACAAAGTATTCTTGCTATGAAAAGGCACATGGCTGCTTTTGTTTCAGGTGGATGTCTCAGTTTAAAGACATGCTCAGCTCTAGATTCCGGATCTCTCTTTGTCTGCAGCTACTTACTGTTTATAAAACAGCAGAGCTGCTTGTCAGTCCTGTAAGGGTGCTACTGCTGGAACACCGGGTAAGTGAATAATTTTATGATAGGAAAAGAGAGGGACGACTGGAATATGAATGAAAGAACATCAGTGTTTGAGAGTCAAGAGCCAAGAGAGGGGAAAAAGCAGTGATCGCTTTTCTCTTGACAAATCTTTCAGTCTGCATATGAAAAAGTAACACAAAGTCACATAATTTAAGATGTATGCTTTTATACAACACGTGTCTGTAATTTTAAAATTCTTAGCAATGCATATGTGGTTTCAGGCTTTGATGCTGCCAAAAGACCAGAGTCAGAACAGTACTGGAGGTAAACCCTTCTGGCAGGATGTGTCATTTACAGCCTCTCGGCGAGTTTAATTCAGGGAAACAGTGCTGGGTGGTACAGCAGAAACACCTTCAATCACAGAGGATAAGCATTAAAGCCTGCCTGACATCAAGCACCCACTCTGCTGAAGATCTATATATGAACCTGGCTCTGAACCTGACCTTTGGCCTCAGTATAAAAGGCATAAGATTAAACATGTCTACCCTTCCAAGGACAGAAAGCATCTTATTGTAAATTTTCACTTAGTGTTAGTTTCATTGCTGCATCTTTTCAAGTCTTCATTGTTGTTGTGTTTTACTTTTACTACTTTCTGGTCCACTTAGAGGATATGTTCCGTAAATGTACCGTAAACACTGGCCTCATGTTTCTCCATTTCAAAAGTTGCTCCCATTTAGCTTATTTCACAATGAAATTTACAAAAAATATAAATGCACAGCTCCTTGTGTATTTCACAAACTAAATTCTGTTTTTACCTCAGTGTCCTTATGAATGGTCTTCTGTTTTGTGGTATAGTGAAGCTAAACACAGTTTGTCCTCAACTAACTAACTCACCTATAATGTTCACATATTTTAAACTTAAATTTTTAAACTATGATTTTTTTTTGTTAAGACTTTTAGTAAAAACATTATGCTGTTATTTGAACCATCGCAAATTCAAAGTAGCAGCAGTCAGTGTTTTTTTGTTCTAAAAGCACTGAAAGGTGTGCTAAGCTAAGCTAGCAATTACTTTAGATACCCCCAGACAAATGTTGCAAGCTAATATACTTGAACATGGCAAAAGTAGTTTCCTACACCAGTAGCGACATTATTTATTTATTCTTACTTAGTTTTACAAATTTGCTGCCTGCAGAGAGCAAAACAACAAAATTGCTAGCTAAAAGTTAGCCCATGAAAGTGCTTCTGTCGGCTACAGACACAGTATGGTGAGAGCGACATTAGCTTTATTTCTGACTACATTAAAGCTCTGCTGTGCTCATCGATTAAGAAATGTTCAGCAAACTGTAGCATGTGTGGACGCTACCGACCTACTTGACAGATAAAAGAGCTTTGCTAGTAATAAGCTATTTGGCATGAAAACTGCATCACCACTCACTGCTGAGAAATGCAGTTGAACTAGTACCACTGCTTCTAGTACTTGATTTGTACAAGCGGCAGCATCATTTTCAGTTCAGCCATGTTAGAGGAAAAAGCTGAAAGTCTAAAAGGCTTTTGCAAGTGCAACAGCACATTTGCATGGTAGAAATAGCCTATAAATGCAATATTTTCAGAGAACTGGCAGGAAGGCACATCTATTCTTAACTTTCGATCACAGCCCGCTTCATAAACACCTCCTCTATTTTGATTTTTGGCTCAGCTTTTCAAAGGAATGAAGTGGGAGGGAAATAAGGAAAGCTTACAGCTCAATCCGTGCAGGCCCATTCTAAGTATGTCTCTGGCCCCCTTCTTTGGTTTGATATTGTCCGGGTGCCCACATCACAAAGCCAAGAATCTGCCATGCACCATATCAACTACAGCAGTGGAAACGTGGGGAGCACCTAAACTCTGTGTGCAATCAATCCTGCATTGCACTGCAATCACATAACTTGGTGTTGCGAAATCCGCTCTCTCTGCTCTTCCATGGACTCATAATTAAATATAAGTCCTCTGGTGTTCTAGTAAGACTAGACGGCACACTGTATATCCTCAGCTATTTGTATGAGATAAGGCCGCATGATGAAAGAGAAATGTCACTGTCAAAATGACATGAAACAGGTCGACGCACACCAGCAACCTGCACAGCACACAGCCCTGAACACACATTCCTGCACATGTTCACACCAGCAGACACACACACACAAACACAGAGTCTACAACACAGCTGGGTTCTGTTACCCACAATACACTGCAGCCATCCCTCACTGTGAGACAGAATGAGAGGCCCACATAAACCTTTGTCCTCCCCTGTGATAAGAGAAAGGTAGCGAGAGGGAAGAGAGAGGGAGGCCAGTAGGCGATGAGTGTGAGAGGTAAACTGAGGGGGGGACAAGCACACAAGAGGAAGACGGAGAGAGAGAAACTTGGTGTTTTAATAGCTGGTAGCTGATGACTGCCTCCATTCATCAACGATCTGCTGTAAACAAAGGCTGACTCCTCTAAACCTGAAGTGCAAGAGAAAACCCAGATATGACTGTGTTGTATAATCTGTCAAAGAGAGGGAAAAATCCTGTACAAGCACAACTACTGTTGCCACTTGACTATTACTTAACAGTAACTTAACATTATTTTTCTAATTTGAAATCCAGTGGCTTGGCTTAAAGCAAGTCAGAGAAAGCAAGAAACATGAGGCAGGTTTTAAACAAACCGCCAGGTTAGCCAAAATTAATTCGAAAGAGAAAACAATAATTATATCCAAATATTCATCACAGTTCACAGTTCGACTTCCCTGTACAATCTGAACCACTTTTATTTGGTTATAACTTAAAAAAAGAAAAACTGGACACAGACTTCTAAACTGTTGTTGTGTTTCTTGCCCCATTGAACTTCACTGCAGTGATGTCATCATGTTCCCAAGACTCAGGAATGAACTTGATGAGTGCAATGCTATCGGAACTGATACAAACAACAAAAAGCAAAACCCAAGCTGCAATATATCAGATTTATCCTTTCAGATGATGTGTTCCCTGGGACTCATTAAAGCACAAGCCAGCTGATGACAACAGCAAACCGAACCATCATAAGACTAGTATGAAAAGCTGTCGATAGTTCAAGGTCTCTTCAAATCACTTTGCGCTTCCTTATGTTCTGACATACAGGTTGAATAATTTTTGTCTCGTAAAACATTTAAAAAATCTGCAGGTGCTAGTCTTTTTCTCTGTTTTGCCGGCACAGTGTTGTGATTCTTGGTATGTTGTGCGTGTGTGAGATCTAGCAACGTAAAGTTCTTATACCTTGCTCCATAGTGCTGCTAGTGACCAAAAACTCTACCAAGATACCCTCAAGTAACAGAAAAAACGTTAAAACTGGTGGTGATTGTGTCTGTGTCTCCCGGCGGGTCTTCAGGTCCCATATTTCTCAGTTCTGCAAGGGTCCCGGTGTTCAAAAACTAAATGGGTCTGAATCATTTTCGGGTATACATTTCTATGTACACTGTAAAAAAAAACAAAGCCATCAAAACTTAAAATGTCAAGGCAAAATAAGGCAAGAGATTTTTAAGTTTTCTCAGCTTCTGACTACCAAAGTTGACTTTCCTAAGTTTATTAAGTTTGGACAAAAGTTCTGCCAACTAGGATTTTCTTGTGCACCCAAGGATGTTATGCTCTTCTACAGGATTTCCATCTGGGGAAATGCAACTTAAGTAATTTCAACAAATATATTCATGTTATTGTCTTATCAAAACTCTAGTAGAGGCAACGATAGTGAGGAGTTTGCTGTGCTGGCTCGTTATTGTTGGTTGCAAGTGGCAATGCTTAATTTATGAGTGATGCTAGCTTAAGAACACTAATGAGAACAACAAATGCCTAGATGTCACTTTTACAGTGCATTTAGGGGCTTGGGAACAGTTTGTTGGACTTGTTAAGACTTCTGCTACATTTGCTTCAAATGGTGCAGCCTGAGGAAGCCTGAGCCAAAATACATTACAGTTTTCCTCCTGATGTTTCAGATTCGTTTTGGAATTTGCATTAGCAGGACGGCTTGTGTTGAAAACTACTTACAAAAGCATTTTCTCTGTGGACGGCTCTAAGCTACTTCGAAGGACATGCACCAACTATAAGATGGCAAATTGTGTTTTTCCAGACCAATGCGGTTTACCCCAAATTACTGTCCTGACCTCCCGGCCTCAGCTGGAACTTCTAGATCATTATCAAGCATGGGAAATGAATAACACTTCGGCATTAAATGTCTTCCATAATCACTGTATTGTTTTTCCTCTTTATCACTGTCAGGGGCGAGCACTGAGACATCAAAGGAAAGCAGCGCAGCTAATGGGTGACATCTTGCTAGGAGCCATTCTAATATTCCTCATTTATTTACACTTTAGAACAGTGGGGAGCATTGTGAGGATTAGAAAACCGCTAATAAAAAAATGGAAATACTAAGGGGAAAAACATCCACAATAGCCGTGTTAAAAAGGGCAGCGGAAGGAACAGACATGTGGGAGTTGTTGGGTAAGTTGTAAAGGTACAGACACCACTTTCCCCCAGTGTAGCTGTAAGTCCAATGTGCACAGACGTCTGCTAAACGTACACTCTTTCATGGAGGTGGTGTACTTTTCTATTTTAGTTTTATCTGAACAAAAACAAGAAACTTGGGTAAGTATGAGCACCAACATCTGTGTGTAATAGCAGACACTGTTGGCACTACTTAAAGAAAGTAAAACAATAAAAAAAAAGCTACTGTTGAGTGAAAGCACCAAAGCAATATCCTTAAATCGCTGCCAATAAAACCGGAATTAACATATAAAGATTTTCAGGATTAACGCTGTGAGGAAAAAGGTTGAGGAAAGATTTGGAGGGACTGTGAAAGAGGGAGAGTCAGGAATGAAGGTACAAAGCAGCAGAGTGGAGATCATAAATTCTGTTAAAAAAGTTGGTCTACCGGGAGATTACTTCATTTTCATGTAGAAAAAAAAGGGGACTGTGAGTTAGTGGTACCAACTCCCCAAAGTGGAATATCCTGTTACCTCATGCCTAAAAAGCTTACCGGTAAAATCAGTTTAACGACTTCAATCTTTCAAACACTCTTAGGCCCCAAAAACTATTGTGTAAGCAGATAAAGCATACGCGTGTGCTGCACTGGAGTTGCACAGGAATGCACACGCACAAACAGGCATGCGTAAGGATATTATGACACCTTAAAAATACCCACAAAATAAATAGGAATGTTGACCTGAAGGGAGTGTTATTTGAGAGGTTGCAATGTATTCTCCAGGGAATATCGCCACCAAATTTCAGTTCAAACAAAAAAGCGTCAAGGCGTGCCAAAGAAAAAGCCAGGGATCATGAAAGTCAATAGGGTACACCATCTGGAAACCATGAATGTCTGTGGAAGACCTGAAGTTAATCAAGTAGATGTAATATGTCAAGTGAAATCTTCCAATGGTGGCTCTATCGAATAATTGCTATTATATTTCAATCAAGTTGTCCCATTTAAAGCAGAATTTTTACGCAGTGGCCTACAATTAAATTGTCCACAATCAAGTCCTGTGGCTCCTTTTACACAGCGCACATTTACAATCCATTGTTATGGATCAGGACAGTGGCTCCGACATTCAAAGGTGATCTCGTTGCAATTGTGGTGAACCACTGTGGTGAAACTACAAAGCGCTGTTGTTCTTTACTTCCATGCTTCGATCCCAAAAAATCCCAAGTGCTGCTTGGTGTGAAATACCAATTTTTTATGATCTAAAATAAACAGAAACATCCCCACTAACTTAGTCATCCTCTGTGCTGCTGATGACGCCCAAATTTTGACAGCTGCTGTCTAGACTGGGCAGTGACAACTGTGATAGGATCTATATTAAAAGAAAGAGAGAGACTAAAAATTAAAAACATCACAAAACAAAAAGCACATGGAATTCTCCTAACTGAAATCATTAAAAGAAGACACAAGGAGCTGTGGAACGTTGGACTGTTGTGGTCTTCACTCCAGATGACAGTGAACCAACTTCATGTCTGCATCACTGCAGACATTTAGTACCCCCCTGACTCACAATAGCAGAGCATAAATATGTCACACCAAACCGAGCGGAACGTGTGAAAGAAATAACAAACACACACTAAGTATTAGTCGAAAAGCTCAATTTCATACGCAATTTACATCTCTGTCTCTTTCTTCGGCTCCCTGCAGCTGCATTGAGAGCTTGACCTCATTGCCATTCATTTTGGCAATGAAAACATTCACACCGGTGCTCTCACACACACCAGCACATAAAGGGAGCATGACCGGTCACCTCTGGAACAAATTAATAACATGGTGTGTGACAGCCCATCTCCTCCTGTTATTTGAAACTACAGTAAACCTCTTCAAGCTTTCATCAGCTTGCTGGATCCTGATCTGATTTGAGCCTTACCTGCCGTATTCTTTCCTTCTTCTCCACCAGCCCTCCCTACCTGGTGCCTTTTCTCAGCTTTCTTGGTTGACTTCTGTCTATGTCTCTGCTATCTCTGTGCTTAAGTTGCACTAACGGGAATACCTGCAAACTTGCTGAGATTTGTGAACAGACAACCTTGCTGTCTGTGGTAGACGTAGCTTCAGATCCAGTTCGAATGGTCCTAAATCTCCATGGAGAAGTCAGAGGTCAGAGTTCAGAGGAGAGATCCAGTGTCTGCTTCAAGAACATTTCAACAGGTGAGTTGTGGTCTGCTTTAAAATAAGACTTAGATTCTGCAGAATCTAATTGGGAAGGCATTGTGACTCTAAGTATGTCTGCACACAGTGATAATTAACCAGGTTACTCCTCAGTATCGATGGTGCAGAGATAATTGCATAGAATGGCATGATAGAGGCACCAAGCAAACTGCATTGCTGTGCACTAATCCATCATCATTTGACAGCGACCTCAATGTTAACTTCGGGGATAGTTTAGGCTTCTGTGGCGGCGTCAGCGATGCGTTGGTGTTTTGGTGTCTGACTCAGGAATTGCAGCGATGCCAGCTATGCTTCTGCTGCTATGATGAAAATGCAGAGTGGCATTAAGGTGTACTGCTGCTGCTTGTTAGACCTCAATTCTCATCTGTGGGTTTCAGGAACATTTAGATTCAGCTCCTGTTCCAGTAAAATACTACAAGCTGCCTACTTATGATATTACGTGTCTTAAGGTTGAGGTGTTTGTGAGGTGAAGTCAACACGGAGTTCTGAAGGGATTTTGATTTCCTGTTGAAGTGATTCAACAGGAAATCCAAGGTAAATTACAATGGAGCGTGTTTGTGTTGTTAAAATTCTATACTCGTGAGGGCTTTTTCAAAAAAAGTAATTCACATATTTTTTTTTTATTATGCTGAAAGTGAGGACATTTCTAACGCTCCACACCATAGATGTAGTATTGCTAGAATTGCTGGGGTGCACACTCTGCCACTTTTTTCTCCAAGTGAGGAAGTGGAATATTTGCAGTTTTGCATCACTGCTTTTTCTGAATGGCAGGAGATCCAGTCATTACTAACGCGCATGTTACGCAAAAGACACAATAAAAACAAATGCCAAAGTTGTCACATTGACATTTAAGGCGTGTTGATTAATTCACAGTATCGGCTCAGACATTGAGCAACATGAAAGAAAACAGTCTAGTGAACGGCTGCTGGTAGCTGCCAGTTGCCCTTAAGCAGTCTGGTGAAAACATAATATCCCTTTTTTTTTTTTAATTTTCAGACGGTTAAAAGATAAGAATAAAAACATTAAATGATTTCAT
This sequence comes from Dascyllus trimaculatus, assembly GCA_024666655.1. Taxonomy (NCBI): domain Eukaryota; kingdom Metazoa; phylum Chordata; class Actinopteri; family Pomacentridae; genus Dascyllus; species Dascyllus trimaculatus. The sequence goes on along the minus strand of CM045447.1, from coordinate 9,015,236 downwards.
ACTTATTTGAAGAGCTTACTTATGCCTATAGACCTCAGTGATCACTAATAATGGCCTAGTCCATCACTGATGGGGTCTAAAGTTGTGTTGCAACACATTAACTTCCAAAAAATGTCCTAATTAAGCTGTAGGCTCACCGTTTGCAATGTAACAGCTATTAATTGTTTACAAGAGACTGAGGAAATTGAGACATAATCCTTCAGATGGAAGTTTTAACCTGTTCTTTTAGTTTATAAATGAGTTCTAACGTGATGCCTTTATGAACTATTGGTGAAGTCAAACACTTGCCACACAACTTAAACCTAAACCATAACTTGTTGTTATGGAACCCACTATGTAGTAATATAACACTGCAAATGCTCAGCCATGTTTGGTAGACCTTTCACCTTTGCTTGCTAAACACAGGCTGACCTTACAACCTTGATGATTGTCATGTCTTATTTAGGTGTGCCAGGAAGCCACTGAGCTAGCAGGCACAATACCAGAGTCCTGGCACAGAAACTCCTAAATGATTGTAACCAGTATCAGTGACATCAGTTACATCTCATAAGCCACGATGTGCGCTTTAACAAAGGTCTGCTGACTAAAAACGTTCCTCCTAGTGACATCCTTTCAAGTAGAGTTTAAATGTAAAGCATCAAAGGACATAGAGTTTAATACTTCAACCCTAAAATGAAGTTAGGGTGCAACTATGATGATGTTGTTAAGGTTAAGGAGGCTTCATAAGTACCATAATATCTCTAATATGCTGATTTCACCATAAGCAAATCAAATGCTTTACACATGCAGAGCCAATTTCTCTAGTCTGGTATGGACTAGCTGCTTTAATCAAGGTTTAATATCAGTGGTTCACTCCTCAGCTCCACCAGCTGACTCCTAACATTCAGTCATATTTACACAATTGCATATACACAAGTGTATACAGTGTATACGTCGCTGGTTTGTTAAGGGGGAATTTGTTCTCAAAGCTGAGTCCTTGTTGCGGTTTGGATTCCTTGAGCTCCCTCAAACTGCTGACCCTTTCCTACAATGTAAATCTGAGAAGATTTGGAACAGACAAGATTAGAAGAGTTTATTAACAGGAGCTCAAGTTTAGTTTATGGCTTCGAGCTGTTGGCGGGAATCTTTCCTCTGAGTTTAGAGCAGGATCCATATGCTTTATGCCATTTGCTTATGCCCGTGGAACAAAAACATCATCATTTACTTTCCTTTACATCAGACAGGTGAGCTGTCACATACAATGTCATAGGTTTTACGTTACAGTTAGATCATTTGTTAGCAGATTTAGATGTAGTCTTTTTGGTAATTACGTAATTATTAGGCATTATGCCACTTGATATAGTAAAGTCCAATCTCACATGTATGATATATGTACTGTATATGTACCTATGACAGAATGCTGTCATTTTTATAGACTGAAGAAGCAAGAGTGTTATATATTCCATGTCAGCAAAGGGCTACAGAGAGTGTGCAGACAATAGCAAGTGGAAGAACAGACGAACTTATATGTACTAAAGAGAGGAATTACCCAACTAGGGGATGTTTACTTGTGGTACAGTTGGTCACACACCTTAATTTCAGACGACTTTTGGTAAGTATTAATGCTGACAGGGAAGCACCACAAGCACAGTCAGACATCCGGCGTTAGCAACAACAGCAGTAAAACAGTCATGAATGTGAAGGTTGAGTGTGAGTTTGTGCGCATGTGTCTCCACACTTCAGCGGCTCAGAGCCTGTCCTGTCCGTCAACAGCTGGAAATAAGCGCGTCACCTGCAGTCAGCTTCTCACAGGTGTGCCAGCAGGCAACTGGCAACCGACACGAGCCTGTCAAACATGTGTACGCTATTTCTCTGCTTCTCTTTTTACTGTTTGTACAAATTTGTTTAATCCTCCAAGGGGAAGTTACAAATCTTCCAGATGCTTTGAGGTCTTTTGGGCGTATATTCTGGAGTCCTAACAACAAAGTACCGACCCATAACTCTTGATATGAATGCAGATAATAAATAAAGTCTGGCATTTAAAGGCAAAACCAAGGCAACTTTCCTTACAAGTCGTACACAATTATAATCTGTTATTCACAAATCTGGAGTTGACTAGCTTAAAGTACATAGTGAACTGCTCCTTTGTGTTTTTTCGAGACAGAGACTCTTAAAGCTACAATACACAAACTTTTCACCTGGAAGCAGTGAGGTCTGTTATTAGTCCCTCAGATCTGTCAGTTCCTGGCTTGCCATCACTTGTCGCTCACCTTAATGAGCTGTTCACATCTGGAAACGGCATCTCCTCTGAAGCTATGATACTGACAAAAGCCACAAAAGCAATAAATGTCTTTCAGCAGAAGCGAAGGTACACTGAAGTTATAACTGACAACCTTCTCAATGCAGTAAAGTCCCTTGCACTGTTCTCACTGCATTCTACCATCACTGCTCACTAATGTACAGCTTTAAAGTCTCGATGCACGTCACTCGTCGCTGCTCTTCATTCATTAATCTCCATCTATCCATCTGTCCATTCAACCACCTCTGAGCCCCATTACTGACTGATGATCACCTGCGGGACTCGTACCCACACAGGGGCCCCTTCATGCTTGTTAAGCCCAGCTGTCAGTTTCTACACCTTGGCCTCTGGCAGGGTACAGGTTGGGCTCGGGGGGATGAATGCCTCCCCTCTGGTTTGTACAGGTCTAGACGGATACTGCACCACTACAGCTTATCTGTGCTTCAATAATCATCAGGCCCAGTTCTGGTTCTGACTGATCTCTTCCTTTCTTTTGGTGCATCACCAAACACATACTTACACACATGCACTGCTTAAAACTGAAATGTAACTAAACTGCCTGCAAGCATGCATCCACAGTATGTGCTAACTAAGGTGTAAATGTCCACATCCAAATTTGGCCTAGGTCCAACCATATACTCACAGAAATAAGGTCACGCCAGTAATCAGAGATCACATTCGTACGCACTCCACTGGCTTAAGTTACTATCAGCCCACTGAAACACATAGCAGATCAGTAATCAGATGTCTCACTTACCCCCAGAGTGATCCTGGAAGCATTACTTGCTTATTTGAACTATTCTGCTCTGCTGCTTTAGCTACTGTGTTTTGATTTGTTTTTTTAGGTACCCACAGTCTGGATAAATGTGAGGATGTACAGTTATGTGTAGCGATCATAACTTTCTGTCACTGCAGTACATTCGTCATCTTGCAAATCAAGCTGAGCCTGGCAAAAGCAGGTATCTGCAATCCTCTACCCCACTTACAGTAACTGAGGTTCTCATTTCCATGACATTATCAGCTTACAGGAGAAAGTGCATGTAGACACACTGTTGGGCAAAGCCCTGCCAAATTTGCATTCAGAAAGACTTTAACTCAAACCTCTACATACATGTCTCCTTTGCTCATTCCTGTATGTGTCTGGGGAGGCATTCATGAACAGTTTTTGATTTTAAGGCATAACGATCACACTTTTATCAGCTGTACGAAACAGTTCTGCATGCTTTTAATGGAAACTTAAAGGATCTTTTTAGCCTTTTTTTAATCCTCTGAGCCCCAAAACCCACTGGCAGGTTTGAAAGACGAGGTTTATTCAGTAACCAAAACTACACCATTCACCACAGAAAGAAACTGTAACAACAGAGAGAATCAGATTTACAACTTTCTTTTCAACAGGCCTTAAACTAATCATGTCCAACTTTTGGGTTTGTTGGTATAAAACACCCAAACCTAAGCTAAAAGTTGAGATATTTCATCACTTTACTCTACACATCTCATTTAAAAATGTTGCCACAAACCAGATTCAATAAAAACCAACTACTTGGTTGCTACTGACTCAGCTGTGATCAACATGCTACACGACAATGATTCAGGGACAGATTTCCAAGTATTGGTAAGATCTGTGGGCGCTTGGACAAAAAGTTGTACATGTTGACTCCATGTTTTTCAATTTTTAAAGAATAAATAAACTCAAAAATTCAACTTTTGGTTTCCCTTTTTTGTGGTGTTATAACTTTGCTATACTGCACAAAAGAGATTTTGAGTTCTGTCTACTTCTAGCCATGGCTGTGCTGTTTTCATAGAGGTGCAGGACTTTATATTGCAGTTAAACATGAGCCCATGATGGGGGGAAACGTGACATAAGCAAAAAACGTGGGGAATTGCAGATTCACTTGAATCATAGTGCGTGATTTCCTTCTGAGCCCATCATTTGTACTGCGAATGTGCACAGAACTAATTTCAGACCTCGGCTCCACTACAAACTGCATGCTGGAGTGCTGTTTGCAACTCTTGGTACCATCATGGGACTTCTGTCTTCGCCAAAGTCTACTGAGAAATTTGTGTTGAAAATTTACAGGCGTGGCAGACTGGCACTGGAAAATTTGCAACAATCAGTCCTGTTATTTGCAATCGCACATCTCCGGATTGTATTTGCCTCATTCAGACACAGCTTTACACCACAGTGAACGCTGTATCTCCTGCACCCACCTAATCCCTTGCATGCACACACACACACACCGACACACGCAGAAGCTGAAACAAGCCCAAGGACCCTCTAGCAACCGTCCCCTGCAGCTGGATCACCTCATTAACCCAGCGTTAGGTCAGGGAGTGTGGACGGATTTACTGCTGAGGGACTTCTATAGGAACCCCCTGCCAGTAAGGACACACACACAATTATAATTGGATTATAATTGGAAAATGAGTTCGCCCTCTGAAATCTGTAAAAACAGAGCAATTTGTTCATATGAGGCACAAACAGTTAATGTTTGTGTGTAGAAATGGATCCCTGGAGAAGGATGTTGTCTTGGCGTGTGTGCAGGATGAGTGTTTACTTTGTCACTTATCTATTTACTTTAACTCCTGACAGAGCCTTTAAAGTAAACACACACACACACACACACACACACACAGACAAACACAAGCTCATTCCTGTTTCTGCTGAAAGGGGAATCAATTAGCGCCAAACCGAACTGTGTTTGTTTGGCTCGGTTAAAGCCACTGACCTTGACTGGTTCATGACCCAGAAACAAAGGCGCAGATTCCAGAATCAGAAAAACTTTATTGAAGGAGCTATTAATTCCCACAAGGGTTTTTTTTTAACTCTTTGTGGTGCTATTCAGAGCCATGCCAGACCTTCTGCTCCTTCAAGTTTACAAGACCAGACCTGTTCCCTGTCATTATTTTCACAATGTGAAAGCAGCTACAGACACCTAAAACGTGTCCTGGGAGGGCGACTCTGCAGAGAACCCTTTGTGTTTGCAAGAGAAGGAAAATATGGAAGTCATTTTAGTTTGGACAAAGCTTGTCCTGTACTACTGGTGCAACAAAAAGAAAAGAAAAGAAAAACACTTTGACACTGCAATCATTTGGAGTTTGCACTATTGTTAAGAAAACTTGTTCAACAATAGCAAACCATCACTGACATAAACAATGAAAAAGCTCCGAGTTCATTCTGACATCATAGTTGATGGTTACCTAAACTTATAAAGCCGCTTGAATTCAGACCACTGATTACATCACACACACACACACACACACACACACACACACACACTCCACACACAGAGCTCTTATCTCCTCGACAGACGATTAATCACGACAGAAGCCAGGCTCCGTCTCTCTCTTTCACCGTCTCTGCACTTGCTTCACTATCAGCACCGACAGATATCAAACTTATGGACACTCTGCTTAAGTAAGAGACAACTCCTTCAGACTTGCGATGATTACAACTTACTGTCGTGCTGCAACTGTAACACTGCAAGAAAAACTGCTCAAGTCACCCTCCGAGTGATTGAGCTGCGTAAGGTTAAGGGTCGCGTTAACACTCTGTATTGCTTCTTCTGTTTGTTGTCTTTTCAGAAGGAATGGGACGGGTGTTGGTGTGAAGCAGCAGAACAAAACTGTCCTTTTTAGTACATTTTCAGTATATATCGGACCGAGGAGCAGCCACAGTCACTCCTGTGTGGAAAAGACATGATAATTATGTCTCACTGGGTTGGACGACATAATTGAAAAATATATATTAGAAAAAACTTGGTGATTCAGTCGATATCAATAATTACTGATCATTTTTGATGAAGACCAGAAGAAAAAATATTTAGTTTGACTTTAACCTTCCTTTTAATGAAGCACTTTGGCCTATTTATCCAGGAACACAGGTAATAATTTACACATGTATCTACAAATAAAAAGGGATAAAGGAGTCATCTCACCTTAATATACATTACAACAAAAGGGAAGTAAAACCCTGAAGCTCACATAGGATTGACCAGGTGTAGCAGCCGCACAAAGTGTCTCATCAGTGCGTCAAATTCATCAGCCATCAGGTAACCAGGAGTGCGTCGCTTGGACCGGTAAAACAAAGGGTTGTGGGTGTTTTTGAACCCTGGAGGCCGTCTCGCAAGGGCAACCCGTCCCTGACGAGATCACCACGGATGCCATGAGGTGAGCAACGGAAGGCAAAGGAGCTCCATGATAAAGGGATATGATGGCTGTAATGAGCCAGGGAGGGAGCACACTTGGGATTTGTTCATGGAACCAAATTTCATCTAATGCATTTAAATGCAACTATCAAACATTCTATCAAACTATTTTACTTTAACTCTGCTACTGATGAGGTGTTAATCACACATGGATACCACTATTGCTTTACTGCCAAAGTCCATGTTTCACCGACCTGCTTATTAAAGTATTCTGTTTAGCTGCACAGTAAACAGCTACTATACTTTGCATTTCTGATAAAGTAGCTGCTCAAAGAGTGTTTGCTCGAGCATCAAGTCTCACTTGCTGCTACTGCTAATCAGAAATCGGGCATTCACAGAAAACCAGAGGGATAGATCCACCGATGAAAAAGTCAATACACTCTAAAGTCATTAGTCCAAGCTAAAAATATGAACACTGCAACCGGTCACATGACACTGCTGAGAAATAGCAGACACCGGTGCAGCTACTGGAGGATGGTGAACAACGGGTCAAAACTTCTACACACTCCACAAAGTCCACTTACACTGGCCTGCCTGTGACAAAGCCCATTCCAATGCTTCTTTTTGATCGCCAACATGTCGCTCCATATGTTTGCAGTTAAATTGCAAGCCTCACTGCAAACTGTGCGGTGGAACTGGAGAAATGTGAAGGAAGGGCGACGACACGCTCCACTGGAGGCCAGGCGCTGACACACGACTCTGAAAAAAAAAAGCCTCGAGGCTTGTAGGGATGTTTGGAGAGGGAATGGGGAGAAAAATGGTGTCCTGTTTATGCAGATGGATGGAGTGTGTACACACACAGACCTACAATCACACACACTGATAGCACAGACAAAGCTTGCCTTGTTTAGTAATACATTACTGTCCGGAATAGGGTGACTTGGCTGTTTCTTTGGCTCTGTTGAGTCATTTCTGATTTAAAAATTTCATTAAGAAATAGAAAAAAGTGAGAGAAGAGAGAATGAAGGAGAAAAGAACAGAGAGAGTCTCCTATGAAAGCAGAATGCTGAAAAATTATGTTAACAGTTACATTCAATTGGATGTTTGAAGCATTTTTTAAAACAGAAATCAGCTACATTAAAGCTGAAATGGTCCAGTTAAAGTGATGACATGCTTCTTTCAGATTCCTTTAAAGATGGCATCTCTGTCTGTTCAATTTCATGGGAAGATAAGCGGCAGTTTTAACCAGTCGAGGAACATACTGAGGCTCAGTTAAACACCAAACAAGGGCTATGTTTCTGTGCATGTGAGAGTCGGCCGATTTCCTCACATTAGCTTCGAGCACAACAGCTGCGAGTAAACACACAGGTCTGCACGTATGCACAAATGAAGTGCTTCAGTCACAGCCATGTTTTCCCATAATCCAATCACAGCTCAGTCCACAAAAACCTTAAATCCTTCCACACAAAGTTCATATTAATACACTAAGCTACTTGATGTTAACATTTTTTTTTTTGCACATTTAGCTCATACCGCGATTTCAAACCATAATTGCATCGTATTCCTGGACATCCTCAATTTCACTGGACACACTGACCGAATATTGAGTCCACATCAATCATGTCAGATCATGACTACATATGCTATAATTTCAGTTTTGGCTCATAAAAAAGGCAAACCTCTCACTGGGTCTGCTCGAGTTCCTGTGGCCTGAATTCATGTGGTTTCCACTCCATCCAGACTCTGCATATGGAAATATGCTTTTTTTTCCTGAGGGTTTCGTAAGAAGATACCCTTACTAAAGACACGTTCTGCGTGAGCATGGAGGGGCATGGTGTCTCTACAGGCTCAGCTGCTCTTCAAGCTGCCATTTAGAATAATACTGCGTGTTTGTTTCAACATCACTGAGTCAGCTGAGAACAGCTCTTCCTCCATGCGCACTGTTGTTTGCTTACTCAGCTGGACCGTACTGTGCCGAGCCTGATGTCTTCATCTTATCTACACATTCCATTTAAAGGAGTGATGGGGTCACACATGAACGGTAAATTTTCTGCAAAAGACGGAATCTTTTTAGCATTTTACATCAGGGATTTCTGTATTTGTCTTCTGCTTCGTCTCTGCTCTTCTCGCTGGGGTTGAGTCGGAAAAATCACAGTCACATATTTCCATGAGTGTTTCAGTCAGATATTAGTCTCTTGCAGTGTTGAAGTGACTTTCTCACAAGATTTAATAACTACTTCAATTAGATAAGACTTAATTTAAAATAGCCCCAAGCCAAAAAAAAATCTGTTTTTGGGCGGATGTGAACTTCAACAAGTGAATCTCTGCTGCAGCTGTGGCTCTCTGAACTGCAGCAGCTTGAAAACTAATAAAGCTAGTTTGAGTCAAGCAAGACCAGTTTGATTTCATTTAAATGTAATTAAAATGACACTGTTTCCAAAAACTTGTATCTGTATGAATAAAAATGTAATAAATTAGCACGTGAGGTAAACTGGCAACTTTTTAAACAGGCTGTAGCATCAGAAGTATTTGGCATCATTGGACATTGGCCAACGCGATCGAGCCACCACTAACCACACCTATGTTCTGAAGCAGAGCAACCGAGTTATAGTGTCAACAGATGTTTTCCCCAACTGTACATTTGATTAATAATTCATTGAGGAAAAAGTTGGAAAAATCACAATCAAATATTTTCTCTACATCATCCAGCCACATGCATTTTAGTGATTTCAGTGGGCCTTTGTATTGCAATGTAATATATTATATATATTAAAATATCACTGTAGGATTGCGTTGCTAGGAAACCTGGTGCTTTCTCTGACCAAGACCTGACAAACTCTTCTAAAACCCATACAATTACTATGAAAACTATAGAAACCCAACAACCAAAGTTAATGGTGCATTTGGTAACCTAAATACAGCCCTTATCCACTGATGAACTTTTGCCAACGTTGGGAGAACACATCCCCTCCTGAACCCCACACTATAAACACACCTTTCCATTCCTTTGAATAATGGCAGCAGTCAAATTTTAATGAGCTGGGAGTTTAGCGAAAGCCAGAAGCCTCTGAACTGACCAACAACCCAATCAAGTCTTACACAGATATATTAAGTTCATTTTCTGCTACGGTCGACCCGCCGAAACTGCTCCATCAATCCTTGCTACCTCAATTTGTCTAATACGTCCCATCTGTTGTAGTGGGAGCAGTCTGGTGTGTCTTGGCCTCATCTGAGGTAACGTTTGTGAAGTTCACTGACCTGCTGACTGCTTGTTTTGGACTTGCATTGGTCTGTCTGTGTTTATAGAGTGTCTTGGGTTAGCTAGCAGCTATATCTAATGTACTGGTACAGTACACATGACAGACACAAATAAATAATCGTAGTGTTGTTTCTAGAAGTTTAAAACAGAGCCTGGCTAGTATCTGAGAACAACTTGAAGTGAGTCCACACAAAAATAAACAAATTGTAACCTCTATTAAATTTGCTCCCTCAAACTAAAGACATCTCTGCACAAATTAGCAAAACAGAATTATCCAGTAGAACTGTGTATAAAGTCTGACACTGTGTTACACTTGCACTCATGCATGTATTGTATTTCTGTCCAATTTATTAATTAATTTCACCTTATTAGACACAATTTAGATTGTCTATGACCTGAAGAGTTTATTTCCTTACCGTTTACACTTTAGCATTTGTGCAGCTAGCTGTTTGTTAGCAAGAGCTGATAAAGTTTATGAAACATTGTCGTATGCACATAATAATAAAATTGTACGCTAAAGTGTAAGCTAAAAGGAAAATGTATGTGACAACTTAATAAGATTTTGACTAAATAAATTAAGTAATTTGAGAGCATTTGAACCACGAAACAGCTGCTAACATGTTGCTAACCCCTAGCTAACAGACCAAATTAACTAGCACCAACTGTGTGTAATTACAGTTTGAGGACACAAAATCATGAATAATGTCTTTTATCCTTTCTAGAATCCATACGCTACAGTCTATCTTTGTTTTTTGATTAACTTTTGTGCAGGCTCAGGGTTTTTGCTGACTCTCTTCCAACCTACACTCACAGCAAACTTGCACTCTCTGGGCGCTAAAGCTGCTGCGGCCTAATTTTTTGATCCACTTTTTCCGTCTCTCCGAAGTGGCATTCGGTTCTCATCTGTGAACAAGATGTCCAAATTAAAAAGACCACAGACTCGCCCACAGCCACAGTTTGCTACGTTTGTTCATCTGGACCATGATGTGCGAAGTGCTGAGTTTGATGCAAATGATGCATCTGCGTCGGATGAGACGGCCCAAACTCAAAGGGCTGTTTGGACAGCTGGAGGGAATGTTAATAAAATGTAATTACCACCTTTTCAGCAGAAAAATTATATTGTGCATTGTCTGTTCTGTGCACGTTTTACCCAAAGTGTTAGTCATTTACTTAGAGACGAGACCACACTAAAAGTTGTTTGTCTTCTTCCTCACCCTGCAGACACGCCATGTGGGAATGATGAGGAAATAATCAGCGCCATGTTGACTTTAAGCAATAACTCTAAAGTGTTGAAGCTGACAGGTCTTTTTGTGGACAATGTTTGCTTGGTATAATTATTCTCAGCTTTTTGCTCATTTTAATATCTAAATTCCACTTTTTTACAGCAAACCAGGCACTGCAATATCGCTCACAATGAAACAGACGCTGCCTTTGAATTTTCATTACAGCATAAGGCTATGTAACTTACAGAAACCCTCTCCCTTCCATAGTAGTTTTATTTGCATGCTTTGAATTATATGGATCATTTACCCAGCCCCTTTGATCCCCCCTGACTTTACTGTTCAATGTGGAGCAGTGAAGCCAATGAAACCAGAAAGATATTAAAGATGTATTTTCTGTTACAGCATAATGTCAAATCAAAAGAATCATAACAAGTTTATTCTGCTTTCTTAGTGGCGGAGAAACGAATACATTAAAAAGTATCAGATCTGATCTGTATCTACATTAACCCGCTGAAAACCAAAACCGACCAGAGTGTTTACAAGGCATGCTATCTTTTTAAAAGCTGTAAAATGACAGCCTTTATCAGAGCTAGACACTGTAAAAGCAGAAATAATCATCAGATTTTCAGCTTTCTGTTAGTCCTTTGTAGTAACTGACCTCTGTGATGTGTGGTCCGTCCGGGAAATGAACCAAAAATGTGGGCATAAATTCATGATATTTCATCCAAATCACTTTATTCTACATGTCTCGTTTTAAAGATCACTAAAAATAAAATGTTTGCAGATCGATTCTATAAAAAAAACACAAGTCCTGTGCTCCTCATCACGACTAAGAGTAGTATTAGTGACTCTGCTATGATCAACAGTCCAGTGACAAAATTGCTGGTACTTTCCAGCTTAAGTAGGCTGAACTGCAGGCAGTGTTTACACAGAGCAGATAGGAGACAAATATGGAAACAAGTGTGTAGTAAGTAGTAAAATATCTATAATATTTAGAGCCACCATTTTTTCCCAATATTAGTAATGCTTGTGGGCGCTTGGACAAATGTTTTGTTAAGATTTATGGCATATAACTTTGTTTCGATAGAGATGAAAGACTTCATACTTTATTTAAAAATGAGAGTAAGAGAGTAAAAATGTGGCAGGAGCAAAGAAAAGCTCAGGAACCGCATGGGATTCAGAAAGGTTCATCAAATCAGTCTTCAGTTGGAAGCTGCACAATGCTCAGTGCTGAGTTTTGCAACTCATTTCATAATACCCTTGAAATAATGATTTTAACCTGCTCTCATTAAGTGAGCAACAGTTAAAGATTATGCACAAGCCCCATCTTGCTGGTTTGATTGGTCTTTCTTTGGTGAGCTGAGCGTTATCAGACAGTGGGTTTCTGACCAAATGGAAACATGGTGAACCAAAATGTACTAGACTGCGCAGTACTCGCTCAGTAGGGTCGATTTCTTCTCATCTGGATAATCCGGACTGTAAGTTTGACTGTGATTCAGCACTCTCTCTGTATGCCTCCCCGTTCTGTGCCTGTGTTTCTTCTGCTTCGTCAGTTTCTTGTCCCAGTCTGTGGGTTGACTGGTTCACCCTTTGACTCCTGACCTCTTAATCCCCTGCCAGCTGCAGCGAGGCCTCCAAGGCGGACTGTGTGGCTGTGTGTGTGTGTGTGTGAGTGAGAAACTGTCTAAGCAAGACAGGACTGTGTGCTGGCATACTCTACGTATTTGTACCCTTTTTTTTAAAATCAGTACAGTCTAGGAGCTCATTTTTTCCACATCATGAGTGTGTGAGTGTGTGCGCAACAGTGTGGACTGAGTGTGTATGGCATCAATCCTCCCTGCAGCAGTGTGTGTGATAACAATCCATGAAGGATTGTGTCAGTTGACCCCTTCTGCCTAGAGCTATTTTTTTCAAATTTCCACCAGAAATAACATCCCCAAATTTAGTCAGCTGCAAAACTGTAAGGCCAAAATGAACAATCTGGAGCTCTATGAATAAGAGACACAATTTTGGAATACAATAAGCCTCCCTGTCCTTAAGCCCACGCCGAAAGGAGCCTTAAAAATCCCTCCAGCTAAATATGACATTTGTACTTCTGCCACATCAAAATTACAAATTAGTGTAAATAACAGTCTCGTCACAAGGAGTCAGTTCTAAAGCTTTTTCAGCTGCTACCGCAACACATTTGAACAATTTAAGTCAGTACTACCAGGCGTCTTCACTAAATCTACCATTTTGGGAAGCTTTGAACAATGGGACTTTTTTATATATAACAGGCTTGTTCAGGGACCTCCAGGGTGAAGGAAGTTATATTATGATGAGCTGCAGAGTGTTGCAACATTACTGAGTATGGCAATACTAAGCACCTATCCACAGTCCCTAACATCGTTGTAAATACTTGTCAGGCTGTTATTTAATAGAGAACTGAACTTTCCTGTTGTGCACAATCACAAAATCTGTTGAGGAGCAAGTTTAGTGTCACACCTGCATCAGATGACATTACAGTAGCTTTGTTGCTACATACACTTGTACTGTTGCACAACCTCTTTTAGTCAACAAACTCAATTGCACATGCTGTCTCATTGAGCTGTTGATCCATCCATCCATCCATCCATTATCTATCCTCTGTAAGGTTGCAGGGAGACTGGAGCCTATCCCAGTAGACTCAGGGCGAAGGCAGGGGACACCCTGGACAGGTCGCCAGTCTATCACAGGGCTACATATAGAGACAGTCAATCAAGCACACTCTCATTCACACCTACGGACAATTTAGAATAATCAATTAACCTCAGCATGTTTTTGGACTGTGGGAGGAAGCTGGAGTACCTGGTGAGAACCCACGCATGCACAGGGAGAACATGCAAACTCCATACAGAAGGATCCCAGGCGTCCTAAGCGGGGCGCGAACCGGGGATCTTCTAGCTGTGAGGCAATGCTGCTAACCACCGAGCCACCGTGCAGGCCCTGAGCTATTGATATAATATAAAAACAATACTTCGTGATTTAGACTGATTTTGTCTTCAGGCATCTAAAAGATCGAAGAATCTTCTTAATAACACCCATCAGTGGCCATTTTATTCGTGTGGATACTCTTTTGACAGACACAACTCCTCGTATGCCAACTGCAGTTTCTCATTTCAATCATCTCATCCACCTCCATGGACATGCTTTTGCTACTTATCTACATTGCATCAAACTATAAATCAGATCAACATTTAGCCTACTCATATCGCAATTACTTCATCATCTGAAACCAATGCAGTAATATTTCTAATCAGAGCTTCAAACAACCAGTTAGTCCACAGTTTAGTTCCTACATCAAGCACTGAAAATGTTATCTTTGCATTTTTCAGAGGGGCCTGGTCACAGTCAGTTAAATGCAATCATGTGGTTGCATCAAGTTTATCTTGAATGGAATTTGACACGCAAATTTGCAAGCAAGCTGTGTCGAGACAACTTATGAACTTGTTGTCCCGCTAGAGCCCCCATCAGTAACTCTATAGACTGAAATGTACAAACCTGACAGCATAACACCAAAGGAAGGTGAAGCTAACACTACAGAGGTAACAGAAAGAAGTTCTGAAGTGCTCAAACAGATATGCTAGTTACAGTAGTTGTGGATAATTACCATTTTCTGCTCCCACAACTAGAATCAATTTGCTGCAATTTGTTCTTTTGACTCAGATCTTTTAGATCTGTTTTCCACTTTTATTCTCAGGGCCATTGGTAAACCAGTCTTACCCTCCCTTTCAAATCTGCATTAAACCATACACCGATCCGCAACAGCAGCGGTCCCCAAACACCGGGCCGCGGACCGATACCGGGCCGCAAGACATTCGCACAGAAAGAATAAAAACGTTGTATTTCTTTTCCGGCGGAGTCTGCAGGGTGTTTTTATTTTTAAAAAATGACTAGATCTTCTTCTTGTCAGTTCTGTCCGTGCTTATTTCCCGCACTTGACTCATCAAACCCCCGGCGAAAATTAATTTTTAAAAAGTCTCTGGAGAGCTTTTTTGAAAAGAGGGAGAGACTTATTTAGCAATAAAAAGTAGTTTTATTCGTTTAGGGCACCTTTTTAAATTAAAAAAAAAAAAGATTATTATTTGTTATGAGCGTGATGACGGGTCCATAGAAAATTGTTGTACCTAAAACCGGTCCATGGTGCAAGAACGGTTGCAGACCGCTGCGCTACAACATTAAAACCACCTGCTTAATATTGTGAAAGTCCCATAGTTGAGGCATGGACCTCTTGGGGTGTCCTGGATGCTGGCAGCAGCACATCCTGAGGATCTTCAATCAGATTGACATGTCGGGAGCTTGGAGGCCTGCCAGCAATTTGGGTTCTTTGACGTGCACCTCAAGCCAGGTCTAAACTGTTGTTTGCTGTGTTATGAGGTGCACTGTCCTGCCGGGGGAGGCTGCCGGAATTGGGTAGTGCTGTTTCCATGGGGGAAGGTGCTTGGTCTGCAATGTATAGGCAGACGCTCCGAGTCGAGGACCTAAGATTTCTCAAAATATTGCATTGTAATGGTATGATCAATGCCACACACTTCATAAGTCAGTGATTTTAATGTCATAGCTGACTGGTTTACATACCTACCAACAAAGCACTGGTTTATCTGCAGTCAGCAGATGTCTCAGCATCTACAGACTAAATTAGATTTTCAGGGTCTGAAGTTACAGAGGCTATCTGTTGCTTGTTACTTTTCTATATGCAGCAGTTCCGAGCTGAGAGTTTAAATAGTAACTGAATACAAGTGATTTTTTTTCTTCAGTTTTATCATTGCAAACATCATAATGCACAACTTTAGACATAGGTCTCAAACACATTTCCCAAAACCACCACCTGAGGCTACTGCGGCTCCGTAATCTCTCACACGTCCTGACACATACACATGTTGCACACAAGCGCGGACTTCAGCGCACGGGTCGATGGTAACCAACACTGCCGGTTACCTTCTGTGTGTCAAACGCCATCTCTCCTCACCTGTTGTGCCTTCGAGTTGTTCAGAATATCACAGGTCCAGACATCGGCCCTTTGAAGTGCTTTGTGAGGCCCTGCAGCCCCCAGGCCACGGTCTACTTGCAACCTGAGTGCATGTGTGTGTGTGTGCGTGTGTGTGTGTGTGTGTGTGTGCAGGGGAATGAGGGCTGATGAATGGGGGATGAAAGGGTGCATGTGTGTGCAGCCAGACTATGTGCCCTCAGGAGAAAAAGACCGAGTGGGGCTCAGAAAAAGGGGGCTTGAAGGTGGGGTTTCCCTAATCTGCTTCACAACCCCCCATCCCAACACACACATTGACACACGCTCGCCCTCAGGTAGAGGTATGACTGCTGTCGAAGGATGGGAGGCGGGGTGGTTATCTTAAAGACTTCAGACAGATTAGGTAGCAAGTATGAAAGCATTCTTACATTCAGTCTCTCCTCCTGTCAGCTCTCACACAGCAAAGAAAGGGTAACTGTAACTCTTGGTCAGCTTGTTAAATCATTTCCACATTTCTAGAAGCAGATGATTTCCTGACTGACCGAGGGGCGAATCTGAAGTAAACTCTCTTCTTTTAACACTTCATTAAAGGGATGTGAGCTGCTGCTTTCAGGTTATCAGCAGGTTAATTGTTGTAATCTCAGCCTGGCCTTCCTGCATTAGACAATCTGTCCATCTTGGAAGCACCTTTTCCCTCCCGGTGTCTCCTGGTACCACAGAGGAATGTTACGAGGAGCCTGTATGTGTCACGCTCTTTACCTTCCTACTGAACCGCCGTGTTTATACAACACACCGCGAGGACGAAAGAGGGGGAGGTACTTAGAGACACGCTTCATGGGTTAGTAAAGGAGTAACAACCCCTAAACCATCCCTGGGGGTTGCGGGGGGGGAGGAGGCAGCAGGGTTCAGGCTCTTGGAAAGTGGAGGTTCCCCTCTGCTGAGCATGTTAAGTCTCAGCCTGTTGTGTGCTGTTTGAGTCTAGAATTCCTCTGGTGTCAAGGAAGCTTGTAAAGATGTAACGTGAGCCTTTTTATGTCGCTGGAAACAGAAACCAAATTTAGCAAAATCCAACTCCAATCATAGCTACCAATTACGTAGAGTATAGGGTTTGACTAATTTGTGGCAATGTGTAGTCGGAGCACAATCAATATGTTTAGACTCAACCCTACAAAAGCAACACTGTGTAACTGACACCTCTACTGTTGAAGTCAGCTGATGAATTGTAATCATCAATAAGTCCCTGAAGTCATTTATCAAGCAAAACATGTCAAACACTCTCTGTTTTTCAGCTTCTCCAACATGAGAGTTTTCAGCTTTCTCTGTTTTATTTCATTTCAAATTTACTGACTGTGGGTTTCGGCCCGACAAAACCAACAAACCAAACAAGCTACTTTGCGGTCTTGGAAACTGCAGCTAATCAATAATCACAGTGATCTCGCTTGAAGCCTCGAGACACGTCTGAGGTGGGATGGTTTAGGTGCAGAGTTGCTGGATCATTTGGAAAAAAAAAAGGATTTGTCAAATGCTGGAGCAACCAGGGGGGGAACACACCCTGAGCAGCGTGATGGCTGAGCTGAGCAGGATGATTTATCAGCAGCCGGGCCTGACGCTGGACGTCCGCTCCATCTGCGTGGTCCCCGCTTCCTTAAACGTTCCCAAATGAGCTTACGGTCCACCCCAGCTGTACATCTGCACAGCGATCACCTTCCACTCGTGTTTATGTGCAGTTTGCTAAGCTAAGCAATGGAACTCCATAAATAAAAATGTTTTAATGCCTGGCTGAGGCGGAAAAATGGAAAGCTGATAAAGAGAAAGAAAACAACGTGATTCCTTTCTGTTTGAAGCTACTAAGCTGAAGACTTTTTATGCAATGATAAATCTTTCGATTCATATTTTTCAATTCCACTTAAAACTGGAATGCCTGCTTCCAGAGGCATCAAAGAAAGGACATTTTAGATCCCACATGTGACTGAATAATGTCTGTACTGGACCTGCTCTCCCATCCTCTTCTTGTGATTTACAGCTTCATCGGAATATTGCTGTCATCCACTGTTCCATGATTCCTGCTTTACTAGAAATCCCCCAAAAACAAAGTAAAGCAAAAAAGGGCCTATAACAGTAGGTCATGTAGAGCTACAGTGGTCATTAATGGAAATAATGGGACATGCCTTTTTTCTTTTGACTGATCTTTTAGAGGGGAAACCTATGTGGAAGGCAGGTTAGCGGGTGTTCTTATTGGACAAGCCCAAAGCACATCCAGTGCCAATGGAGGAAGAAATGTGTCGCAGGTGAATTTAAAGTACTGGTGGAGTGCAGGGTGGTGCATGGACCAGATTGAAAAAGTGGTTATTTAACTGTAGCCACAATCATTTCTTAACCCGAACCACATTTTCAATATGCCCACATCTAACCATACCCTCTCCATAACTCTGATCCTTCCCGAGCCTTTACCAGGCCATAGTCGCACTGCACAGATGTCTTGAAAGGGTATCATTTCAAAAAAAGTTAGCACTGGACATTACACGCAATCCTGGGGTTTTTGCTGAATCTGTTCTGTCTGTCATGGGGACGGTTATCACGAGGATTTCAGCGAGAGGAATTGTTCTGTTCCACATAAAAGGCAAATCCGGAGAAAATATTAGGCTAACAGCGAAAAAAGGCCAGGATGGAAAACAGATTGAGCAGAAACCAGAACAAGAGAGCAGAAGGGTGAGGCTGGAAACGAGCCTCTCTGCAGTGGTAAAAACGTCACATCTGCACATGTCAAACACAGTAAATGCAGAGAGCAGGAGAGGAACGACAGAATGGCAAAAACGGTCGAGACGACAACAGCGGGGAGACGCTTTTTGTCCCTGAGAGCCAAGACAAACTGCAGTCGATGCTTAAAACGTAGAGGAAATATAAATAGAAAAATGTTTGAGGAAGCCTGACTTAAATTACCAGCACTGGAAAATGAGAGGAGCCAGTTGTGTCAGTGATGTTGCTTCCCGATAAAAAATCTACAGTGACCGAAATCTGACCTGAAGGGAGGAGTGTGTGTGGACGGCTGTGTGGGTGTGTAACATCAGAGCACCACAGGGCACACTTAAACTCCACGAAGAGGAGGGGCTTTGACTTGGTGTGGCTGATAACAACTGAAATCTCTCTCTCTCACACACACACACACACACACACACACACACACACACACACACACTGTCCAATCCATGGCTCTATCCTCCTCACCTTGTACCTCTTAACTTCCTTCATGGGGTGATTAACTCCCTGATTGGGGAGCTTTCCTTCGGGTTCCCCCCTATTTAGTTGTCATGGTGGCATGACCCGAACACTTATTAGCTGACCCTGGGGATTAGTCCAAGCTTGAAACGGAGGGGAGCTGGGGTTAAGCCTTCACCTCGAGGTGCTCGCCGCCGCATCTCACAAAAACCTTAATTAAATTGCTGAGACACCGAGTCAGGAATGTTTGCTTTGCTTCTCCCTCTCTCCCGTACGTACCTCGGTCCATCCCTCTGTCTCCACCTTTCTTTACTTTTCCCATACTCATACGCTGCACGCTGGGTTTGTTTTACTGCCTCCAACTCCTGCAGCAAAGTTACAATGTGAGGTGAAGACAGCAGGTCACATCCTGCATGTCCCTGTCTGGATTTACTCGATAAAGAACTGCGTCATGCAACTCCATCAATTTATTACAATAAGAAATGAGCCTAGGTATGAGTAAAAACCAATAAAATCAGTCCTTTTCCTGTTTTTACAAGGAAGATAATAATAATCTTGCAGATGATTATTACACTTTAATTATACATTTCAACACTGTCCTTATAAAATATCCAGTTTCTGCTGGAGCTGCAACGAAATGCATTGTCAACACTGATTATTCTCCTAAATCTCATTCAGATCAATTGTTTATTCTTAAAGATGTTAGAAAACAGTAAAAAAAACAAAAGTCACATCTTCAAATTCCTCATTTTGTGTGACCAACAAGCCGAAAGAAGTTACAATTCTCTAAATTACAGTGATATAAAACAAATAAAAAAACAAAATACAACACAAACTTACTGATCAATCTATCAGGGGTTGCAGCTCCACACTGAACAACTCAGTCATGTATTGTAGAGTTTTGCTCATATTCGATTCATGCATTTAGCCAATGGTTTACCACAGAGTGCAGATTCAAGAGGTGTACAGGTGGAGAGAAATCCCTCTTGTTCAACAAAATGTGATCGGAGGAAATTATTGTTTGGAGTCTTAACTAGTTATTATCTTGTCAGGAAATGATTCCAGAATGTGCTTGTCCTGTCAGACAACTGATCCAAACCCCAAAGTATAAAGTTAAAGTCATAGCTATATTAAAAAGATAAGAATTCATGTCTCACAGCTGGAAAGCAGGATCTGTATTTTTCACATTGTGTTATTTATCTATTTAATTATCACAACTGTCTTCTATCAGCCAGACAGTCATTAATCAGCTCCTTTCAGCACCAATCAAATTTATGTTCAACTCTGGTGTCAGTGTTGCAAAACCACTGCAATCCATTGTATAAACTGCCAACAGAGCAACACGCCAGGTACCATCATAAAGTCATCACTCCAAGCTGACAGACGGACCACGTCCCTGAGGAAACAGGCCCATTCCTCTCCGGGGATCACCAATCAATCACACGGATTAAAGTCTCCCATCGGAGGTGAAAAACCAAAAGCAGTGAGAGAGAAACCGCGCCGGGCCAGATAACAACCCCTAATCCGATACAATCGACGCCAACACGGTCCGAAGCAACGAGCAGAGATAAGAGTTAATCCTGTTTCCACATATCTCTGCAGGGAACACTCCTCTCTGTGTCTCTCCGTGCGTCTCCCCCCCCCGCCCTGAGCGCGTCTGGACGCCAGATCCTGACCCGAGATACCGCGACCCGTGCACCGGGACAGGAATGCAAGGAGACGCGGACAGAGTCTGCGTTCACATGTGAGCAAAGGATCGATTATCAGCGGCCGAGTTCACAGAAGAACTGATTAACTGAGTGCCTCTAATCGATACCGCAGCATCAGACGCATTTCAGGACATGAGCGCGGTTTCTCTGATGTAGAGGGTTTGGAAAATCACAATTACATTCAACTGACCCAAAGAAGGAGTTGTTGTTTGCACCGAAATGCGCACTGGAAGTTTAGGAACCAACCACAAGAAAAGCGCACGAGAGGCTTACCTTGGCAAAGTAATCCAAAGTCCGCGGGAATACGCTCAGAGCGGCTCCAGCTCGCAACTTTTATCCACTTTTGCCGGCGTGTCTCTCGATGCAAAGCCCCCCCAAAACTGCTCCAAAAACGTCTCCCTGCACCGCCGCACAGTTAGTGTCCGCGCACAGCTCACAGCGTAAAGGTGGATCACTGCAGCGCACTCGCTCCGCTCGCAGACCGGGTCCGCCAGCGTTCGGGGGCGCACGGGCTTTTTTAACAATAGCGCTCATTGAAGTGAAGGAGACGAGCACTTAAACAAGCTGGGGAAGTGGGAGGTGCAGCGAGGAGCCGGAGTGCGCAGCCGTGCGCGTCCCCGAGGCGAGCTGCACCTGCAAAAAAACTACCCAGAGGAGGGATGGACCGTGGTGCGCTCCGGAGAGGTCTGTGGCGCTATTGGAAACCAGATAGCTGCGTTTTTGGAGCAATTTATTAAAACAACAGAGCTGCCCTGTTGCTCATCCTGCTGACAACATTTAGTCCTTCCTCTGTTTTCTGTGGTTTGTCTGTGTCTGGCTGATGTGTACACTACATTATAACCAATCCAGCTGTTTGCACAAGCTGAAAAAGCTTTTTAAAGGACCAATAATGCAGTTTTCTACTTCCCAAAAGAAGACTGCAGCTCCTGCATTGTGACTGGAAAGATATTAATACAATAAAATGACTTCTTTTCATTCAGGAGGGTCACATGTTAAAGCTTATAGCCCATAATTATAGCCCCAAAAAGGATATAACACACATACACATAGGTGCTTCCCACTGTCCTCAAGTACCTGCTCAAAGGGAGCTTTGGATTGTTGGGTTTCTCCGTTTAAACTCTTTCACCTGACCATGTGAAGTGCCATGAGATGATAAATGTCGGGCTGCACAGTGGCTCAGTGGTTAGCAGGGTTGCCTCACAGCTAGAAGATCCCCGGTTCGCGCCCCGGTTAGGACGCCTGGGATCCTTCTGTGTGGAGTTTGCATGTTCTCCCTGTGCATGTGTGGATTCTCACCGGGTACTCCAGCTTCCTCCCACAGTCCAAAAACATGCTGAGGTTAATTGATTATTCTAAATTGTCTGTAGGTGTGAATGAGAGTGTGCTTGATTGTCTCTATATGTAGCCCTGTGATAGACTGGCGACCTGTTCAGGGTGTCCCCTGCCTTCGCCCTGAGTCGACTGGGATAGGCTCCAGTCCACCCGCGACCCTACAGAGGATTAAGCTGTGCACAGATAATGGATGATAAATTTACGCTATATAAGTAAAACTGAATTGAACTGATCACCAGTCTAAACACTGGAAACAATACTCTGGTGTTTTTGTGACGGCGATTGTTAAAGTTTCTCATGCTTTTGCTGACAACGGATATAAATTAGCATAAAGTCCAGTAGTTGCAGTGATTGATTCTGTGATTGTTTGATCCAGATCAAATCAGCTGCAGATGTTCCAGCCATTAATTGGGGTAAACAACTTTAACAAGCAGCGTGCTCCGTTTTTACGGCACAGTCTTTCTTTTTTTCTTTTTTTTTTTTTTGGGCACATCAGTTGATTTCATGAGAGCTGGTGGGAGGAGTGGAGCATGGCAAACAAAAGAACCCGTTAAGTTCTGGTTGCAGATCTGGATCACTTGATTTTTTTTAAGGAAGCGGCCTTCAGGGAGGACTGTGCTCTGTCAGTGCACTCAGTTTAGAGTTTCTGGTTTTTATATTCCTGTCTCTGAGGGAAATATCTGGCCTACAGCTTCAAAATGCACCTCCTGATCTATTTTAGCAGAAAGGCATTATGTAGAGCAGCTTTGGATTTGGTTTGTTTTAAACTTAGGCAGTAAATCATGCCTGAAGATGCGGTTCTCTTTTCCCCTCCAGACTAAAGCAGAGAGATTTGCTAGAAGTGACAAAGTAATCCCTAATCAACTACAGGAAATGACCTTATAACACCAGAGTTTATGCGTACAAGGAGAAGGACGTTGACGTCTGAAAGTCAGCGGCTTCATTCAGCCTCATATTTCTTCATTCTTAACCAGAATTAACACAGAACGAGCTCATCCACAACAAATAAGTCATGCTGACAGACTGCATTACCAGCTTTTTGTGTTTGCACTTGTGGCTAATATGACATAACTCTCCTCCTGTGTGACAGAGTGTAAACACATGCAGTCCACTAAGTAAAGTACTTTTCAGTATTCATCTACACGCCCCGATAATTAGTTTACAGTAAACCCACAAAAACATCATTTCGAAATCCCTTCATCTGGTTTCATGTACTCACTTGTTCTGTTGTTATGATCCTAAATGATGAGCAATGCTGGCGTCAGCCCTGTGAGTATAGGCGGTTGGAAAGACAATAATCTAGATTGTCATACCTGTGTGTCTGCATTTAACAGCACTTTGGGGATATGATGCCACAGGTTGAATCTAATGCAGGGTTGTTTCATGTTTAAGTGAACTCATAGGTCCCACAGTGAACCTGCTGATTAACTGTTAGCAGCTTTAAAATAATTTGTGTTGTTTTTGGACTGTGGGAGGACGCCGGAGTAAACAGTGCAAAGGGAGAACCTGCAAACTCCACACAGAAAGATCCCAGCGTGAACTAGGGATCTTCTAGCTGTGCGGCGACGGAGCCCTGGTTTGAACATGTACGGATGAATTACTCCAATACTCCAAGCTTCCACTGTGTGCTGTAGGGTAGTTTTACAGTGTATGAGCAGACCTGTAGGTGAGCCGGTGTGTTCGGGGTGCCATGAATGGTTAAATAGGGGGAGGACTCTTTAGATCTGCACATTCTAGAAGACACAGAGTTATGTAGAGTTATTTGAAGACATGAAGGGATTACTTTCAGGGGAAAAACTTCTAAAAATGTAACTTTTATGTGCAGAGATTGGTTTTATTGAATAATCAGAGGGGGACTTTCTGCCATAGACAATGAGCATCATTCATGATAAAAGAGGAACGTCCAATATGACTCTTTTTTTTCTCTTTTCACCCACTTTTTCCTTTTGAACATCTCCATGCCATCTGTGTCACGTAAGTTCACTGACCTATCGCATTTCTCTTTATTTACAGTCCAGTCTACAAGTTTGCGTTTCCATTTTAAGCCCGTGTATTTATACACGGTCTTGGGAAAGTTGCTGCAGGTGCACCACTAACCAAATACTTCCGCCCGTCACCTTAGCTGTAAATGAGCTGTGGACGGAGACACTAAATACAAGTGTGGGTCTGTGCTGCGTGTACAGGAACACACTGAAACCTGAAACGCTGCTCGTTTTCCCCGGCCTGGCAAAATGGGTTTAACAGCATCACTGAGAGTGAAGTATATCCACTGGTGTCACTCACACCCACGCAGCAACACAGCAAGACAGACACTATTAATCCACTGACACTAAACACATGTATGTAAATTACAGTATTTAAATACATGCGTGGTACATACATGCACAGCTGCATCACCCACACACAGATGCCTACACACACATAAACACGCTGAGAGGCTAAAATGAGACGGTCACTCAGGCAAGCCAGGACAGGCACGAGCACTGTCCAGATGAAATCCTGTGTCCGGGTATGTTACCCACACACAACAAGAGCTCACAGTTAGCCAAAGAGCTGCTTTGTTTTCCAACTCAGAAGGTAAAATTCTTTATTTTACAGTGACAGAAAATAAAGAAAATCAAAATGCAGCACATCTGAGAGGCTGGCAGCAGCTAATGTTAGCAGTTTATACTGATCGCTAATCTAATTAGTAGTCATTCAATGTTGTGTCCATCAACTAATCAATGTATTAATCTATCAGTGGTTGCAGCTCTACAGTGAACAACTCAGACATGTATTGTAACCTCTGCTAAATATGCAGCTCATGCATTTAGCTGATGGATTACCATGACGTGCAGATTTAGACGAGGTCTGCACAAGTAGACATACCGCCTTGTGGATGCCTGATCCCGTCAGATCTTGGAAGCTAAGCGAGGTTGGTACCTGGATGGGAGACAGTGAGGGAACACCAGGAAGCCTGGGTGAATGCAGTGTGAGAGTGAGTGGTTGGTGGTGGTCGGAGGGGCTGATGGTGCAGCCTGGCCTCCATCAGTCTACCCCAGGGCAGCTGTGGCTACATGTGTAGTTTACCACCATCGAGTATGGCGTAAATGAATAATGCAATGTAAAGTGTCTTTGAGTGCGTTGAAAAGCGCTATATAAAAACGATTCATTAATTTTTAAAATGCGACCAGAAAAAAATGATTGTTTTGAATTATTAATCTTTCCTTTAAAATGTGAGGAGAAATGTCAGAAAAATGTTGAAGGTGCCCATCACAAGTCCCCAGAGCACAAAGCTGCTGATTTTGTAGGAAAACGTTTTGATTCATTTATCTACAAAAACTTTTTTTTTCACGAAACATTGAACTGGACATGAATGTAGAAGCGAAGACGAGCATTCATGACATGCAGTGTGACGAATTAACTAAATATTCCCATTTGCTAGAGCAAAAGATTGCAATTGGATGGCAGTATGAACAAGTGGGCTAACCCATGTTTGGTCACAAAAATGATTTATCACCTTTAGACAAGTCTGCAAGTATCTGGCTTTCATATGCCCAACACACTCCTAACACAAGCTTTCTGAACCTGACAGATTTAATAGTAACACAAAGATCCATCTATGCCATTATTACAAAACAGCAAATTTTGGGTCAGCCCACTTGTGCATACTGTCATCCATTTGCTAGAGAATCCGATTTACTGTGGGTTTATACCATTAAAGATTTCATTGCTAAAGTTTCTGCACAATTGCATACATATATATTTTTATAATAACAGGTGTAAGCAGCAATCTTATCGGTCCAACATGAATGCCAAACATGTTAATAAGTTCCACTGTTGATCCTTAATGATAACTTGTGATAGTCCAGAAAGTTCTCATGTGATACAAAGCGCTAACTGTGCTGAGCAGCAGGTCTACAGTAAATAACAGGGAGCTGATGAGGAAATAAACCTTTAAAGGAATCCGGTGTGTTAATATTTAATCATGTAGCCTCCAGTCTTCATCTACTGTATGTTGCAGCCGTCAGTGGCCACGTCTCCCATCAAGGTCAGCTGTTGTGTTGGATCAGTCCTGTTAAAGAGCTGCTTTGTGTTACATGCCTTTGTGTGCCTGCACGTGTGTGTTTGCAAGGCTGGGAAAGAGGAACAGATTTCGACGGGAGTGCGAGAAAACAAACACAGCAATCCGGGTCCTTCACGGCTCTGTTTGATGTGCTGTTTGACAATGAAACACTAAAGTGGGATTTTCTCATGGGAAGAAATCAATACACCAGTAAACCTTGTTGTAATTCAATTTTTAGGCAACAGAAGAAGTATTTAGTATCCTCTAGAAAGACCTGCAGGTATGAAAAGGACTTTAGAATGATATTCAGAGATCAAATTTACGAAAACATAACACATCTTGCACATAGAGGTCAGTTTGGACAGACTACACTACAGTTGTCCAACATCCTCTGTGGTTTTGGAGGAGCTTTCTAAAGTCCTAGAAAACAACCTAGTTGTCTAGAGTGCTTGTTATACTTTCATTGGCCAGTCTGAATCCATTTTTACATCCATAGAGGGTCCAAAAGGATGAAGTCCAGTCGGATTCAACAGTGAATGGACATTTCCCTTCTGAAACACTCTAATGGTACAGTACAAAGTGGTGTGTAATAGGCTAAGTGTGGCTCCTGCTGTGTGAGCACCAGAGGAGGGCTGTAGTCGGGTACAAAGTGGGAGTGTTTCAGTCAGTGTTTATGTGATTCACACAGCCGGGGCTGTGGAAGGCTTGACCCTTCACAGACCTCCCCAACACAGCGGAAATGACTTCTGTCTATATAAGACCCTCGCTCTTCTCCTCTAGTCCCTCCCAAACTCCCAAACTGCTCAAGTTGTAGCTTTAGAGGAATGTAAATAAGACAGGAAAACAAAGCTCGTGAAGCAGAGGGAGTGTTAATGTGTGTGTGCGTGTGTGTTTGCACACTGTACAGCAGGCAGCGGGCTTCTGTGTGTTGACGTGTGTGCGTGTTAGCCGGTCTGTATGTGCTTGTAAGCTGCACATAGCTGCCTAAACAGCGTGTTTTACAACATTGCAAACATTGGTACAGTTGCTTTAATGAGGGCTGTTGCACAGACTGTGTCTCAGGGAAAAAATTGCTGCGGCACAGAGGAAAACATGAAATAACACAAAGGAATTCAGGCCTGGAGTTACTCTCCCCACGGGAGGCAGTCAGACTCTGTGTTTGGTCCCGAGCCAGGAGCACTAAAGGAAACGAGAACAGCGGCCATGCTTCTTTCTTTTTATTCCCATTTCTCTTTCTCTTAACTTCTCTTTGTGTCTGCCTCTTTCTGATCTTGTGCAATTACAGTGCAATAGATCCTATTAGTTTTCCTTTCAGTCTTTATACACTGTTTTCACCTCAGTATTTATGTGTCATCTTTCCTACGTGTGTGTGTGTGTGTGTGTGTGTGCTCCTCTCAGACTCGGGTGTATTTATAGCACTTTTCTCTGCTGATGATGAAGTTGCCACCTGTACCCTTTCATAACCACACCACACACATGAGAACACACACACACACCAGGCCAAGAGGGCCTGAGAGGTGGTAATGTGTGTGTGAGCAGTATGGGAGTAGCAGCTCCCTAGTAATATTGCCTTAGTGGTATTTCAGGGCATTGCAAAGCAGTGAGTGTATTTTAGCTCCTTTAGAAGTATTTACACTGACAGTAAACAATTACAAATAGTGCCTAAAAGACCACAGTGAAGTGTATCTTTTGTGCGTTTACATAACTTCCCACACATTATTGTGCTCCCGTCCAAAACCTATTAGATTCTCTTTAGTTATTTCAAGTATGAAAATAGGAACGGACTGAATTTATCTGTGCAAAAGTCATAACAATTTGCCTCACACGCTCACTCACACACTGAGGGCAGCCATTGAGATCCATCCAGCTAGAAAGAAGACCTCTGGATCGAGCTACAGATCTTCTATGCTAAAGGAGCACGTTTGCTGTTTTCTGTGATGCAATCTGGAGACTTTCGTATTTGCAGCTGGATGAGCTAGAAAAAAGGAGAATAGACAGCACAACATCAGGAGACATCAATGAAAGGAGACGCCAAATTACTCTGAGTGTCATAAGAGATGCTTGTAGTATAAAGAATATGCATCATACAGTCAGGATAGTCAGTGTATGGTAGCTGAGATGTGCCAAAATAAAGCTTTACTTCTAAAGATTATTTAGTATACTACTAGAATTCTGAGGGTGTACAAAACCTAGGACTGTGACACCTGGGATTTATATCTTGGAACCCATACACCTTATGGTGAAAATCAAGTTTTTACCTTCATAATATGTCCATATGCTGTTTTTTATACGCTGGTAGACACATCATGAGTGAATTGAGGACTTAGTGTGTCCACCTTGATACTACAGTGACTTTCTCAAAATCACAGATTCAGACGTCTGGGGTTTCATAGGTAACAAACAAAAGGAAGCCATCCTGTCAGCTTGCAGGGCGGGACTTCCTGAAACATTATTCCCCCTCAGACATGTTGCATGTATGGCTAAATTATTCCAATCTTCCAACTTGCCATTGTGCGGTGTCAAGTAGTTTCACCGTGTTTGAGCAGAGTTGTTAGTGAGCTGCTGAGAGTGGGAAGTCATTTTAATTCACTCACATACTCAATGGTTGTAAGCTATGTATGTAGCCTCAGCTGCCCTGAGGTAGACTGACGGAGGCGAGGCTGCCAGGCTGCGCCATCGGCACCTCCGACCACCACCAACCACTTACTCTCACACTGCATCCACCCAGGCTTCCTGGTGTTCCCTCATGGTCTCCCATCCAGGTACTGACCAGGCCCAACCTTACTTAGCTCCCGAGATCTGAGGGGATCAGGCATCCACAAGACGGCATGGCCTGGCCTAGCCTGATACACAGAGATGAGTTTTTATGGGTTAAATCAATGACCAGTGAGAGACTGTAAGTTACAGACAGGGATAATCTTGGTTTCAGTTAGATGGTAATAAAATAATAGGTTCTCTGGTGTTACCAAACTTTAGTTGAGTGCTTTGAGCTCCTAAACATACAGAACAGGACAGAACTTAAGTCTAGTCAGTATAGTTTTAATATTTTAAAGTAGCATTTTCCTCAGCATGTTGATGACTGAACAACCTCTAGGGCTCTTGTTTCTGTCTTCCTTTCCTCCACAGGGAGGCCGGGTGTCACACTTAACTATCACAGGAAGCTCATGCAGGTGGTAGGAGTTGGGTATCTTGCTTATGGACACTGTAGCAGGGCAGATGCTTTCTGATGCAAAAAGCCTGAAAACTTCTTTCACCACCTGGCTGCTGGAGGAACCCGCAGAAAAGAAGGAGACTGAGGGAGAGTAGAAAGACAAGGGGTGAGAGAAATGGAAGGCAAAAGCGATCTGATGAGGAATGGGAAGGTAGTGAAAGAGGTAAAGGGGAGAAGGCAAAGAAGAATACAGGGTGACATCTAATGATGAGCAGTGAGTGGGAAGAAGGGAGGAAGAAAAACAACAGAGGAGAGGGAGGGGGAGGCGGGGGGGGAGGAGGAGGCGGGGATGACACAGCCATGGGAACCCACGTTCGGTCGCTGCTCCAGACTCTACAGTTGTTAGTCTCGTCAGTGTTGTTGTTTTGTTTTCACATGGCCTTCAACCTCGCTGTGTGGACCACAAACAGATGTTAATGACGTTCCTGCTGTAGCTGCTGCTCGGAGTCATCAGGGCTGCTAATGGGCTGCGGTGAGACGTTGTGTGAGGACGGACTCCATCGCAGAAGAAACAGAGCTGCAGCAAAAAACTCCGAAACGCGGAAGATGCAAAAAAAAAAATCCAAAGATGATACAGAAATATGAAACCTCATTTTATACCTGAACAACAGGAGAAATGAATCAGTCTTTACTGCAACAGTGACTGAGTAAATGTCCCACATGTGCCAACATAAAAACCTGATCCATTCCACACAACCTTATAAAAGTCTGTGTAGTAACAGGTAGGGTGAAATTCCATTCCTCCTGTTTATGGTAACAATTCATCTCACAACACATATAATTAACAGTACTGAAACAGTCCAGCATGTTATAATTATAGATGGGTGATAAAGTGAAGAAAAATCCAGCATCGCGTGTCTCAGTAAGGTGTTAGGTTATCACACGGGGCCACACGAAGGAGCTCGGTAGCGTTGATTCTCTCAAAGGTTAAGTCCAGTTTATTCCATTAAGGCATATTTGCCATTAGCATGTTGATTCCCCAGTAGTTTTTAAAAAGAAATATGATTTTAGTGCTTTTTTTTGAATCTGGCTGAAAGTAAAGTGCAATTATGACCCATAGAGGCACAACAGCCACATTAATCGTACATACACCAGGTTGAAATACACCAGAATCTTTCTTTAGGTCCTAGAACCTTTAGTTGATGATGGAGGTGGAGAGTGCTGTCTAACATTTCTCTCTAAGTTTTCCCATCAGTGTTGAACTCTTGAATTCTGAAGTTCACCCAATGGAAGAATACACATCAGCCACGACATGGACGCCACTGTCAGGTGAAGTTGATAACGTGGATTGTCTTGCTACAATGACACCTATCAAAGGGTGGGAAATATTAGGCAGCAAGAAAACAGTCAGTTCTTCAAGTTCATATGAAGTTGAAGGATCTGGGTGACTTTGACAAGAGCCAAGGCAGGCTGATATGTCGGGGGAGTGAAGGCTGGCCCACGGGGTCTGATCCCACAGAAGAGCTACTGCAGCACAGACTGCTATAAACCTTAATACCAGCTGTGAAAGGGAGGACTCAGGACACACAAGACATCACAGCTTGCTCTGCATGGGGCTGCGTAGCTGCAGACCAGACAGAGTGCTCATGCTGACCTCTGTCCACTGTGGAAAGCACCTAAATGGGCACATGAATGTTACAGCTGGCTCATGGAGCAGTGGAAGAAGTTGGCCTGGTCTGATGAATCATGTTTTCTTTTGCATCATGTGAATGGCTGGGTGCAAAGTTGGTTCTCCTTTTCTTTCATGCCAGATTTGTCCTTTTGTCTATCATGTACAAAAACAAGACAACTGAAACAAACAAACAAAAGAAAGCTTGCAGGAAAAATCACAGATAGGTAATACATTAAGAGTCGAGTCAAAGTGTTCAAACACATTGACTTTAATGCTTTGCACCTATGTGTGTTTACTGGACAACACGGACTCAAATGCATGTGAGAAAGCAGGTTTAAGCATTTTAGGGATTGTAAAGATCAAAACACTCAAAGAGCTGTATTTATAAAGAAAAAATAGGTAGTGCTGCACTGGGTCAAGGACACTGGTGTTGTTCAAATAAAAATAAGAAAATGCAAAATCCAGTGCTCTTCAAGGACCAGTAGACAAGCAGAGATGAAAAATATTGACAGTTTGATTTCTTATTAATGGAAGTCCTCCCTGTGGGAGAAGCCAGAGTACTCAGTAAAAACCCACGCTGCACAGAGAGATCATGCAAACTCCACACAGAAAGATCACAGGCGTCCTAACCGGGACGCGAACCAAGGACCTTCCAGCTGTGAGGTGATGGTGCTAACCTCCGAGCCACCGTGCAGGCCCGGTCTAATGTTAAATATGAAAAGACTCTATAAATACGTGCATAAACCAATGAGTTTTGACTGAGAGAGTCCTCATCAGGGTGTCACAACAGAATCACCCCACATACTGTAGCTGCTGTAGAGATGCTAAAGCTAAAACAACCCCCTAAACAGTGTTATGGAATAGCTCCATGAGAAGACCAGGTGAAGAGCTGAAGAACAGGTGGACACTGTTGACAATGAAAACATCAAAGAAATGGAAAGACTCTGAAAACTTCTGCTTTTCTCTTCTCCCAAAGACTCTGTTCACGACTAGATGGCAACGGACGAGGCGAACCTTCCCATGGTAAAAATACAATCAGCTGTAAATCAACTCCTACTCTGGAGGCAGTAATGGTGGGACCACCATTCACCGAGACGCACGAGCATAAATCCACCTTTACTATCACTACTGCTGCGTTTACTTTACTGCTGAACATACCGTTCCTGATAACTTTGTTGATATAACTTCCTCTCTGCTGCTGCTGTAAAGAATCACCAGGATCACTGTTATTATTTCAAATAGTTTCACTACCACCACTATATTTATTGCCAATATAATACTGCTAATCACCGGTACTGCAGCAATGTCAGTGTTGCTACTTCTGCAGCTGTTCGATAACACACAAAACATCAAACATGGCTCAACACAAATTCTGATTACACAAGATGCTGCATATTTATGATATCTGCTGTGATGAATGTAAAGCGCAGTCAGGCCGGATACTTCGCATTTTGTGTCAGCCTGAACATCTGTGTTTGTTATAAGACAGAAAAGGAGGAGAGAGGATACTGGAGAGAAATCAGGAGGAGGAGGCCATGTGCGCCATTATGCACGCTTGTTTGATTCTGTGTATATACAACATGCGCCGGCTTGTGACATGTTTGTGCGTGGTTTTGTTTGTGTCTGCATGCGCGCGCAGAGGGAGCTGGACCACAGCGTGAGGCCTCAGGCAGCCGGGGCCGCCGATGGTTCTCACAGCCCACCGAGTGACTCTTTGACAGGGATCGTGAGAACCTGAGTGGCAGGGGTCCTTGTGGTGAAGAGGAATTTGACGAAAAGTAGAGAGAAGAAACACAGCAGTGTGCATAGATGTCGACGGCATCACAACATAGTGTGAGGAAGGCATTTCACAAGGCTGCTCTGGCAGACATGGACACATCCTTTGACTCCCTAGTATTTGACTTTCTTCCATTGCCAGAGGAACATCCTCCGGTTTTTTAGAATTATATGTCTGAAAAGTTCCTTTAGTAAATCTTATAGTGCACATATTGCCACCTAAACGCATCACAAAATGTGTCTTTCACTCAAGTAATGCAGGAAAACCCTAATGATTGGCTAATTAACAAAATGATAATACTCAACAATCATGGATTCATTCATTAGATCATTTATCAAGCCATTGCTCACCTCTTAAATCAACTATTTACTGCTTTTTACTGTTTTTATTATTAGAATTTCATTGAGTAGAACTGGTGTTGACACAAAACTAACAAGTGAGTCCTAAGAAATAGTCATGTGCATTTATTTTCTGACATTTTACAGACTAACTGATTCATTTATTAACAAAAACCATCAACAAATTGATTGATAATGATCCTTACAATCACGGCTTCAGTGTCTGACTACATTCTTGTGTGATTTCTCTGAACAACACGTGAACCCCCCCAGTCCCTCCCCTCTCCGTGACCCAGAACTGGAAGCAGCAGGACGTCCGACTTTCCCTCTGTTCCCACACCTGTCTGCTTTCCCTTTGCTGCTCTCGCTCTTTCTATCTGTTCATCAAAAGACACCCGCTCCTCTCTGTCTTTCTTTCCCTCCCATCCTTCATCTCAAACTGCAGCTTCCCTCCTGTCAGTATGTGTCTGTGCGATTATTTATGGACTGGTGAATGGAGAGAGATAGTATGAGACCCAGAGCTTGGCCTCTACCCTCCCACTGTCTGCTACTCCTAAATCACCACCGAGTCTGGCTTACTTTCACATTAATGGCTCGTTCATGGTGTTTGTGAGTGTGTATTGTGTGTGTGTGTGTGTGTGTGTGAGACAGATGGAGACAGAAAGCACCAAATATCGCTTATGCGTCATTTAGGTCTTAAGTTTTGACTTCCGATGTGCTTCACTGCTGTTACAGTATCTGCCAAAGTAACTGCATCAGATGATAAGTGTGACTCACTTCAGACAGTAAAACTTGATGACATTTGTTTTTTCTTCTGATAAATCTGTTGCCTTGAACTTCAGCCTGTTCAGCATGTCATCAACATCCAGGAGTCTGCTAGTCTACAGACCACTGCTAGTATTCAAGTAGAGGGCACTCATATTAAGTATGTATATAAATAAATACACTTTTTGATTGATAGTAATAATGGATTGGACAAACCCTAAACACAACAGAGACATGTCACGACTTGTTGTGGTGTTAGTGTTGGTGAACATTTGCCTACAACATTCTTTTTGCATCTGGCAGACATGTAGCACCACTGACATTTATTCAGTTTAGGTTTTTGTGGTCACCTTACTAATAAAAAGTTAATTATACACTTTGCTGTCAAGTCTGCTTGTGGTACTTCTCAGTCCCTCAGTGTACTAAAGGGCCAATACTGCATGTGTCTTCTCTCCTCCAGAACTGAAGGAGCATCTTGGATGAAGGTAAAACCAAAAGCACAAGTTCAGTTGCTGGCTGCGAAAGCACTTCAGACTACCAAGACCTAGATGACAGAGAATCTACACACACATACTCTCTTATATAGTTTCTGCTTTCTTCTGTGTCCTTTGTAGATCAGGAACTCTGCACATTTCTGATCTACAGTTATCAGCCTCACCAACCTGCCCAGCGTCTATTAATCTCTTGTTTGTTGTCTATTTGTCCCTGTTTTCCTTTCATCTCTCTCCTTTAACCTCACCCCAACTGGTCGAGGCAGATGACCACCCTCCCTGAGCTTGGTTCTGCTGAAGATTTCTTCCTCTTAAAAGAGACTTTTTCTCTCCACTGTTGTTTACTCAAAGGAAGTCTTTGGATTTGTTGGGTTTCTCTATATCATATTGTGGGGTGGACTCGGTGGTTGGCAGCATGGCCTCACAGCTAGAAGATCCCTGGTTCGCGTCCCGGTTAGGACACCAGAGACCTTTCTGTGTGGAGTTTGCATGTTCTCCCTGTACATGCGTGGGTTTTCTCCGGGTACTCTAGCTTCGTCCCATAGTCCAAAAACATGCTGAGGTTAATTGATAATTCTAAATTGTCCATAAGTGTCAATGAGAGGGTGCGTGGTTGTCTGTCTCTTTATGTAGCTGGCTGGCGACCCTTTGCCCGAGTTGGCTGGTATAGGCTCCGGCTCTGGCTCCAACCCCCCCAGCGACCCTACAGAGGATTAATTAGTGTATAAATAATGGATGGATGGAAACTGTGGGGTCCTGATCTTAATATTTAAATCAGTCGGATACATTTTTAGCATTAAGCATACTTTTGAATTGAAAGGAATTTGGGTCGATGTCTGCTGTTTAAATTGTTCTATATATGCAACGGTGACTTGATTTTAATCTGTTTGCTGTGTCCATGCAATGAGGAAGTCAAAACAAATAAACCAAAAGGGTAATCTTGCAGCCCACACAGCTTAAACAGTTAAGCTGAAAGTGCCATGAAAATCCCCAAAGTTTAGGATAACTCCAGATTCAGGTGAGCTCATCTCAAGCTCTCATATTGTTACATTATTTTTACAGTGTCACCTTGGGGAAAAAAAAACACTGCAGAGGATCCAGAAAGCAGATCCAAAAGTTTGAGTTTTTATTCTATACATAAAAATAAAATAAACAGTTACAGATGTCAAATGTGAGTGTATCAAAATGTGAGTACTAGCTAACTGTTAGCTTAAAAGTGGCTGAACCTTCTTCATTAATGCATCTATGAACTATCTTGGCATTTCCATTATTGTCAAGGTATTACACATAGGAACCTAATGTAATGTAATGCAAACAACAGACATCCAAACGGCCATGAGACCCTCATTATTGTGAGAAGCCAACCAAGTAAAACCCCAGAGTTTGGTTAGAAAGTCCATTATTTAACTTGCAGTGGTTCTTTGGTCTTTGCTTGGTTACAACAGTTTGCAGGCCAGAAGAGTCAAGTTGTTCAACTTCCTGGGAGTGTCTAGCAGACTGATGGCTGCGCAGTGAAAAGAAAGGCTGGGAATTTCAGGTAAGGTCAGGTACTTCCTTCCATCCATCCATCCATTATACACCGCTTAATCCTCTGTGGGGTCGCGAGGGGGCTGGAGTCTATCCCAGCCGACTCGGGCGAAGGCAGGGGACACCCTGGACAGGTCCCCAGCCTATCACAGGGCTATACGGTCAGGTACTTATATTTGTAATTTTAACACATCTCATACATTTTCATTTTACAAACATTGATCATAGCCACATTAAAGTGGCTTAGTCAAACAAACTTGCTTTGCTTCAACTAACTATTTAGCATTAAATGATTTTAATGTAGGAAATCTGCATTTATTTCACTAATTATAAAGAGGTGACTTTATTCACTGTGAAAAAAGTGTATTTGAGCTGCAGCTGAAGTAAAGTACTGTTTCAAAAAAATGTCACTGGTCTTCCTGCTTTGGCGATAGCTGTTTTGTGGATTGTATCAACTTGAATTTATACTTTGTCCCTTTAAACTGAGTTTCTAGTTTCAGGCAAAACAATGCTGCAATTCAACTGTTATCCTTAAGAAGGACGATTCCAGAGAGCAAAGAAAAGCAAAAAATGGTACGTCTAAAGACAAAATCTTGTTTTATATTTTACATTTGGGTCAAGCTAATATTTAAGTTGAAAAAACTGCAAATTTCAAGTTGACCCTCCTTAAAATTAAGTTGCAGCAATGCTCATTTAAAAGGAATCTAATGATTTAGGTAGATCTAGCCTAAATCAGTGCAATTAACATTACTTGTTAACTTAATTTGGATAAACCTAATTCAATTGCGTGTTATCAGTTAAAGCAATTCATTTAAGTTGGTCCAACAGTTCTCCTTTTCGTCAGCGTAGTGTTTTATTCACATAGAAGCCTTCATTGTTTGGGGTATTGGTGGTTGGAGACTACAGTCCCGGGCTTCAGAGAGGTGGATGTTTGAGGGGGTGTGTGTCTGTCGGTCTGTGGCCAAAACAGGACCAGCTGAAGTTTATGACCCTGCAGAGCAGTCTGTTTTGTCAGGGTGACGGAGAGGACAGCCGGTCTGCAGGGGGCAGAGAGGGGGTTGACATTACAGCAACACCTGGTCTGTGAGCAGAACTGGAGGGGGTTTCTATATGTGCTGCGTGTTAACATGTTTAAGGCCGAGTGGGAAAACTTCAGAGTAATTTTGGCTGGCGTTCATGAATTAGTTGAAAACAGTCACTTTGTAACTACCTAAAGCCATTTTTTTTGCTGTTAAACATGTTGTCTCTTTATGATTAACAGCACAAGCAGATGTTTCTTCCTTTGCTGTGTCTCTCTTTGTTTGTATTTCATGTTGAGCTGGGTTTTATTAACTCCGGCCTTCAGCACAGACTTTCCATTCTCCTGCACCAAATCGGCTTTGTTTTAAGATAAGGAAAAGAACATAAATAATATCCCCCAAACAGCCCCCCCTACACACACACAGATTTTACACACAATAAATAATAGAGGAATCCATCAACTCAATCCTGTCTGAAAGCATCAAAGGAAGGAAAGAAGATGAGCAATTTCCTCTGCTGCATGTACAAATTGGAAAGTCTGTGTAGTCTCTGGGAGGGTTTGTGTTTATACCTGCAACAGCGAGGCAATAAATGGACCCCAGTAACACACACATACACACACACACCCAAACAAACTGTCTAGTGGGCAGAGACAGGAAGTAGGCCAAGAAATATATGTCTGTAAAAGCACAAGAAAGAAGAATGACCTTGTGGCTCAGCAGTGGCAATAATTGTTACTTTTCAGAGTTGTGGGATCGACAATCAGAAGTGCTTAACGCCACAATTGTGCTAAGGCAAGACACTAAGCTCCAAAATAGACGCTGTACTGCATCATTAACTGGATTCACAGAAGCCAGTATTTATTTACCAGCTTTAAAATGGCACTTGTGCACAGTGGATAGAGCTAACAGTGACTCTGCCATGATGCCAACCACTGAGCTGGAGCTTGGATGCTACATGACAGCAAAACAATAAATCACGGGGATCCGGCGTTTGGGTTTTCATCTGTGTGATTTACGCAGAGTGCAGGCAGCAGGAGCTGGTGCAGGGCCTTGACGGAGGGAGAACAGATCATACAGAGCAGCAGATGAATGACAAGACAGAAGGAAAGAAAAGTAAGGTCATGGTGAGGTCAGTGTCTTCGCTTTACGTTAGCTAAGACAAGGGTGCTAATGTTTCATGCTAGTGTGCATGTTCATTAAATATAAAATTCACTTGTACTGGCTGCTACGATTGGCTCATCCACAGGGATGTAACTAATAACATCCCATCACATTCGTTCAGGTGTGCAGCTCGGATTTTAAAACAGTGCTACCAGCTAACACGGTGCAGCCGAAAGCAGAAGGGAAACGGGGAACGGTGTGGGCAGCTTTGTAAATATGACCAACAGAGTGCACAGTTGTGAATAAGACAGCATTTTATTAAACATTTTACTGTCATTGACTTGCATCCAATCTTTTCTACTCGTTTGCAAGCCTGAGGAAACAAAAAAAAGCATGAAAAATAATAAAACACAATCAAATGTAAATATAGTTAATGCACCTGAGTCAGGATGAGAATGAATATTTACACATACGATCAAATGCTGTTCAAAAGTGTTGCGGCATATTGCAAACACTTTCAAAGAATGATTATTTCTGGAGACGTCCTGAAAGTCAGCCAGTGCAGGTCAGAGCTGCACTGTACATGTCATCTAATGTTAGCCTGCCCTCTGCTGGAGTCATGACAAACTACAACTGCACAGAGACTTCATTACAGGAGCAGAGTAGTGCATCCGAAGTACAAAGCAGCTTCATTTTTAGAAAGTAAACACACTTATTTACAGTCTCAGCCAATTTCATTAAATGGTAACATTATGTTTGTAACACACATCTCGTATCCCATATCACTAGATCATGAGAGAGAAGGATACCAGTTAACTCCAACGTACCTGTGACTCTTTAAGGTTTCACAGATAAAGTCTGTTATACAATATTACAGCATTCTGCACAGAAAACCTGAAAAATATAGTGTTATTTTAAATTCAGTAACATTCTACATCAACCACCACAATAAACCCCAAACTAAGCCCATTTCTAAACCTTATAACAAAGTCCTAACCTTCAAACAGCACTTCAAAGAAGTGAGTGCCGCGCCGGTTGTCTGAGGACAATTAAATCTGCTCTGTGATCTGATGCGGTCGTTCACTTTGAAATCCACTCACAGTGTTAAATATAGCAACATCATACACAGATTTAGCAGACGTCCAAGTAACTGGTCATGAAGTTAGATTAATCTAAAGCAGCAACAACATTCCTCTTGTTCTGATCACCATCAAAAATCCCAAAGAACCCCTCGGTCAAGCTGAACTGCTTATTCAACACACAAAGAATAAACACTTAACACAGACAGTTATTGTCCTTTTCTGAAGTTAAGTTTTAAAAAAAAACTATGTGACTCCATTCTGCTTGCGTGACTGAAGACTAGGTAGCCACACTCACTTTATCGTATCATCAAAGGCAATTATAAGTGCACTTTTACTGGGAAACAATGGTCACAGCCACCTATTCCCACATATTACAAAAGACAAATAAGTCATCTATCCACACCCTCTATTGGTGTAAGAAACAACAGTATTAACGTGCTGCATCATTGCAAAAGTGAAATGTACACGCACATGTTGGCACAAATAATATGTATTCTGCTATCTCATAGCAAATGGATATAATCCAGTAAAATAGGCTGTGCTTTTATTTTTGGTCAGGACATACAGTGAAGATGCTGAAATACCTGAACAGGTGAGCATCCAACATCACCAGCTCAGTCCAAATGTGAAATACATTCTGCTCCTGAGTTACTGTGCTGAGTAACAGGTAGAAAAGTGTCTGTGCACAACGTGATAATGTCCCAGTAAGTTTGACCTCTGAAATTTTGGATATAAAATGTCATCACTTCATTATTTCATCCTGTTTCACTTCAGTGTGAAATTTATCGTAACTAGCGTTTGACTTCTGGAGCTATGGCAAAAAATGTGCTTCGTGATCTTTGACCACCAAAATCAGTTAATCTTTGAGTCTACGTGAAGAAATGAATCCAAGGTCTTTAAGAGATAAGTTCATAACCTGATAGACAGATGACTCGAATGCTTCCGACCACGGCTGTCGTAGACGCATGAAACAAGTGGTAACAGTTTACAATGTGCATTTTGTGTTTTTGCAAACATCTTCAGACTCTGAAGCTCAGTGACCAAATGGAATGAACCTAAATATGACAGCCTGCTGAATAACATCGTGTTTAACATGTGATGCTGCAGAGCTCAGATTTATAAAACGAACAGCTTCATACTGATAGTTTGACCTGCTTATCTGCCTCGACAACTTGGACATTGTCTATCCAACCAAGGCGCACGCTGCTTCCATTCTGCCTGAGAACTGACAATATCTTTACTTTAGTCCACTTTAAGAGACACTGTCAGAATCACACAAGCCGTCTACAATACAAACTAATCTAAACTGACTCTTGATAAACCTCAAAGTTCAGCACTGAACTTTCTGTCTGATCCTCTCCCAGTAACTCATCATCTGTGATTTGCTGGTTGTTGTCATAGCGATCACTTTTGAAAGACTGCAGTTGTTCAGAGGATGTTCAGGAGTGACAAGGAACATTGTTTCCTCAGGAGGGTCGGTAGGAGAAATGTCCAGGCGTTTCAGACACATGCCCAGGTAGGCGTCTTCAATGTAGATGGGCTTGATCTGAGATGAAACTCCCAGGATCTTCGCCGGAAGGTCCAGAGACATGACGTAGGCCATGCCCAGAGGATATGGAGGGTACTCTGACTCAGCAATCACATTTCTTGGCATGTAGAACTTGATGAATGGGTTTCTCAAAACTGGGCTGTGCCACCATACCAAGCCTGTCATGTAGTTTTGTTGAGGTGTACCAGGATCCAGCAGCAATTTAACCAAATTTTTGACATGAACTACAATATCTGAGTCAACCTTCATGACAAAGGCAGAACTGGCACAGTGCTCAGCCAGCCACTCCAGCATGACCATGGTCTTGATGGTCAGATTGTGGTAGCTGTCCTGAAAGTTGCTCTGAATCAGGTCGTGGTGCTGCAGATTCTCCTGTTTGAGTTTCTCCTGCTGCTGCTCAGCATCACGTCCTCCAGGCAGGCCCACTATGAAAACAGTCTCGACCAGCTGACCCAGGACCAGTTTCTCACTTCCCCACATCTTCCGGATGATGTCCCGGGTTGCCACATCATTAGGTGCAATAGGAACCATCAAGATCAGGAAAGGAGTTGTGGTCTTGCACGTTGGCGTGTCATCCAAGATGAATTTGTAGTTCCGTGGATAGGCCACATGATACGGCCCGGGATCCTCCCACTGTGGTTCTGCTGTTCCTGTTGATGCTGTAGATTTCCTGTAAGCTGGAGCATCCAGATCCCCCAGTTGTCTTTTAGCACTGAGACAGAGGAAAAAGACGGCCACTGCCACCAGGACACAGATAAAGATGTGTTTCAGACGCCTCCTCCTGGTGTCCATCAAAACTACACAGAAAAGAAACTCATGTCATCACACAGCAACAGCAGAACTTTGACATTTAGAATTTTGATAACAACAGCAACTCACAGTTCAACACAAAAACACGATTTATTCTTGAAAAATGAGCAAAATCCTTGGCAACATGCTCAAGAAAATATGTCACTTTGAGAAGGTTTTTTCCATCACACCCTCCTGTCTGCTTCAGGATGACACTCAATGCCACAGACACATTTCAGCTAACGCCAACAGAGTACTACAGTTTCATGCCAAGCCCTGTCCTGTTTTGTCAGTCTAACAAAGCAAAAGTGGGTGACGGTATCCAGAAGCCAGGCTCACTCAGGCTATTAAAACGATAACAACAGACTTTGAAAGCTAACTTTCAGAGTAAGAGGTTTGGACACACATTCTCCTTTGTAATCTCTCTAGAACACGTGTCAAACTCAAGGCCTGCGGGCAACGTCATTTTATGTTGCCCGCCAGAGATGTGCGTTTCTTAATCCAACAACTGAATCGGATTTATGTTATTATAACAGGGCTGCAGACTCTGAGCAGAATGGACGCATATGAGAGCTGTTTTTGAGAGTGCGCGAGTTGAAATTTCTTGTGGTCGCATTGTGTGAGTGAATGATGATCTTTAGTTGATTCCATCGGCACATGTAACTACTGCACAAGTTATTGTGGTTGGAACTTGGACTATTTCTTCCTCATTGACTCAGTTTCTCCCTGCCTGATGTGTAAACAGTCAGTTTCACCGTGATCCAATGGCAAAACAATGTACAGCAGATTATATTAAAACCCAGAGAGGAGAGAGGAGGAGGCCGGAGGAGAGGGAGACACACCTGGTGATAAAAGTGTTCAGGTGCAGCAGAGAGATCTCCACTGAGTCAGTTAGGGAGAAACAGTAGCCCAAACATTCAGTCTGGATGGCTCAAACTTTAACAGCGATCACAGTTTTTACTATATAAACATGATTGACTCTGCTATTGACATTTAAAATGCGATCCGGTTCATAGAAAACTTTGCTTATAGAAAACAGTGCATGTTGATAAAAATAACTCTTCAACCTGACTAAATCTGTGTAAAGCTGCTGCAACGCTGCTCTTGTTCAGGTAGAGAGGAGGCTTGTTCCTCCCTCCTTTTGGTTCCTTTTTCCCTAAGCATGTCTCTTCCCATGCCTGCTTAGGGGCTGGGGTTTTGTTGTTTTAGTTTGTTTTGTTAGTCTGGGCTGGAGATCACTGGTAGTTCTATTATATTTCTTTTGTTCACCTTAGTTTGGTGTTGGGTAGTGTAGGGGGACGTTGGGGGCGACGACCCACTGTGTGGTTGGCCCGGCGTTTCCCTTTCTTTTGCTTTTGGACAGGGTCTCCATTCTCTTTTGTTTTTTTGCTTTTGGTTTGGTTGGGATTTGGTTTAAATAAAGCTTGTGGGTTAAATGTCACCATTTGTTCTGGCGTCCTCTTTTATATGTTGCAGCCTCCTGCCCCTATTGAGCCTTGTATAATATATGTAATATGTTTGTGGGGAGGCCGTAACATATATAATAACACAGCAATGTGCCCACATATATTATACTTTTATGTAAACACATTCAGAATATTTGTACATTGAATGCAGAGACGATTATTTAACAATATGTTAAGGAGCGCTTACATTTATGAAGTCTTACAATTACAACCGGCCCTTTGAGGGCAACCATAATGCTTATGGGATGAAAATGAGTTCGACACCCATGCTCTAGAATTTTCACTCAAATCCCATAGCAGGTTTGTTTAGAAACATATTCAAACATGCTATATCTGGACACTTCTGCGGAAGAAACCACTGTAAAGATAAAGAGTTTCACATATCTGCATTAAACATACCTTCTGACAAAGTGGTGAAGATGAAGGGTTTCAGTTTAGAGAACAAATGAGAGCAATGCATGGTTTGATCATAGCTGTTTATGCTTTGAAGCAATCTTAAGTTTTATATTATTTTGTAATAATAATATTTGGTCCAACCCATTATTGTTCATAGAGAAAG
This sequence comes from Dascyllus trimaculatus, assembly GCA_024666655.1. Taxonomy (NCBI): domain Eukaryota; kingdom Metazoa; phylum Chordata; class Actinopteri; family Pomacentridae; genus Dascyllus; species Dascyllus trimaculatus. The sequence goes on along the minus strand of CM045447.1, from coordinate 8,971,756 downwards.
CAAAACATAAAGAGCATGATCTGATGGTTTGACAACTGAACTCATTGTAAACAGCTCAGTTCAGTAGTCTGAGTTGGACTGAATGCTGCTTTGGGTCTCAGCTGTAACAGCTGGTTAAACACAATAGATTTTCATATGCTCTATATTTGTGATGGATGTCTACAGCACATTTAAGTAGTTTTCTATTCAAACATAAGTTCATTTTGATTTCTTTCTGTAGGAATTTTATCGTGGTTTACTGAGTAAATAGACTTCTCTGGGGCGTAACTGACGCCAAACATTGGTAACATGTTGGATAAGATACTGCACCTTTCTTTTTCTTTGTGACTTTGCCAAAACAAAATCAATATGCAATAAATATGTTCATGCACTTCAAATACAATATTGAAAACCACTTTGTGGCAAACAAGGCTTTACTACAGTCCCAAAGTTTGAGAAGCTTGAGAACTTTTCGACAAAGTTCAATTTGGTGTCGATAAAGTCAGGAGAAAAGGAAAAGGTCTATTCAAACTGGCTGCTTTTGAAGGTATTTTTAAATTCAGAAATAGCCTAAAAATATAACTTTAAAAAATACAGGGCTAAAATAAAATACAAAAAACAAACAAACAAAGACTTTCTGTCGCCAAAACACTTCTGAACAGCAAACCTTTTCAGCATTTAGGAGGTTTCTATTTAAAAACCACAATGACATTTTGGATTAAAATAATAATAATAAATGTCAAAACAACAGAGGTACCAGTCACATTTATAATCTAAGATAGTTGACTGCAATTAAAGTCTGACGAGTGAGAAAAACATTTAAGACATATCCTAGAATTTTGACCAGCATTTGCTTTTCTTGTTTAGCAACTCAGTTTAAGACATGCTACTTCATTTGAACTACGAATTATTCATTGGATTATACGTATAATGTAGTGAAAACTCAGATTAAAGACATCTTTAATTGAGGATGTTTGCCAAAAATATCTGTATGGATAACACGAAGATAATCCTGACTCGTAGAAACCATAACTGAGCTATCCTGAATGTGAAGTCCTGCAATTAAATGTCTTTGAAGGAGTTACATTTAATCTTCTAGTCAGATTTTCCACACATAGGTACCACATGATCCTTAGAAATATCATCTGTATTTAACTTTTGACTCGTTGAAATGATAATTTAAGATATCTGAGTCTTATTTCTGGTTAATCTGTAGCTGAAGATGCTCAAATGATGTCTCAGTCTGCAGAATCATGTCCATTAAACTTTATGTAGCACTTCCTGTGTTACCTTAAATGCATCCTACCTGGGTTTACTGTGTCACCTGTTGCCCAGCAGTGTGTTATATTTGCAAATGTCTCACAACATTTAGCTCCCAGTGTATCAACTAAATGTGGGTTCGGATAAAGTATTTGTTCGGGGCGTTTTAATCCAACATATCGACGGGTTGGGTCGTTAGCAACTAAGCTAGCAGCAGACAGAGGAAGAAGAGCAGCTCTCTGTCTGGGGAACTTATTCAAACGCGTGTTTCGCCCCGACTAAACCCGTTTAACCTCCTGTTGTGTTAAATAAAGTTTAGACTTCACAGCTACCCCGGTGTTAGCTTGATAAAGGCTGTGTGTAGCGGAACCACTCGGCAGTGCGACCTGGACACGGAGCTACAAAGCGACACACGCGGGTTCCCCCTTCGCCTACCTGTGGCTGCTTCGCGCTGTTATTTAAAAGCCCTTCCTCTCTGCGCTGTCCTCCCTGCTATTCAGCGGTGATCATGTTAACACTGCTGGGATCCCAAAACCGAACCTGAGGGCAAAATGTCAGCTGCCAGTGAAGGGTTTACCTGAGACGGAGCTCCGCCCTCACTTCCCCCTCACCTGCCCGCAACCAGCGAGCAGCACACAGGTGATGAAGCAACCAGCCAGAGAGCACACAGAGTTCAGTGTCAGGGGACTCAGCAGCTTACAGACCTGAATACTTCAACTGCACAGAAATACATAGATGCATGCTGTCATACATTCTCACACATACAAAAATGCACGTGCACACATATGTAAAAAACATTTACTTTATATAATGTGGTATGTGTGAAGAATTTGATGAAAAGATTAACCACTTACAGGAAATCACATTCTAGATATCCCAGCTGTAGTTCTTAAAGTCATAATCCCAGTTTCATTTCAACCAGTAATATCTCCAGTTAGTGTTTTTTTGTAATCATCCTCAATTAAAGACAGCTTTTATTTTGACTTTATTATTAATGTCTCTCCCATACAACCCAGTGGATAATTCATAACTGTTAAAATGTAAGAGCAGAGGTTTTAAATTAAAGTTTGTATGTTTAATATGCAAATCATGTCAGCCTGTGTATATGTTAACACCTATATATATATATATATAGACATGCACATACAAGGGTATTCAAAAAGCCACTGGCATCCCAAGAAAATCTAGACTGTTCTTGCATTATTTTTATTTCATTTTATATTCTTTAACTTCACTGCATGTCAGGCCCTCCACCTCCACTCCAGTTAGCTGGCAGCCTTCCCTTCCCCCTCCTTTTCCTTTCCCTCTTTTGAGTGTGAGTGTGGTTGTGTGACTGTGGAATGTGAACATGAGCAGGTCATCGGTTTGATGACCTGAACGTGCACACCTGCAGCAAGGAGTTGTCTACCCATCAGCGCCTCAGTTCGTGACCCTCCCTGCCTGCTTCGCTTGCCTGCTCTGCCTACCAGCCATCTGGATCTCCTGACTGTGGGTTAGGGTTAGCTCCATCCTTCCTAGCTTGGTGTTATTAAGTCCTGGTTAGTTGCTATCTATATACTTTATCTCCTTTGTGAGATTTTTTCTGTTTGACCGTGTATACACTCTGTATAGATAATCCTGCATTCTAGCCTCCCGCCTGTTGTTAGCTCCCTCGAGCTTTGCTCTGTTCCCCGCTACCTAATCTTGTCCTTGCCTGTGATTTCTTGTTAACCTTTAAATGTTCGTCAATATTAATATCTACTTGTAAAGAAACTGTTATTGCAGTTAAAGTATTGCTTTACTGGGTTTTTATCATCTCGCTTTTGAGCTTCTGACACGCTCCATAACAGTGTACTTGGTCCACCAAGGTTCAAGCTTCCCTTTGTGGAAGAAGGTCTCATCTCGAGCCTCCAGATTTTCCTGAACAACATGCTTGACTTCATCATTCATTCTGAGAAGCAGGTAGAAGTCAGGTGGTACCAGGTCAGGTGAGTCCGGTTAATGGTTCAACAGTTCAAAGCCCTGTTTGGCTGCTTCTGCCACCACCTGTAACTGTGCAGACGGACATATTGTCATGGAGCAACAGCAGCCAGTTTGATGCTTTCCTCTCCTTTATTCTTGTATTTTATTTTATTTATTTATTTTTCCCCAAACATTTGAGTTTTTACAGACAGTCATTTAAGGCTTTATGGTAAATGGTTATGCCCCAATTGTGAGTTGCGCCCCTTGTCTCCAGATGAGGCAGAGAACTTTTTGAGGTACCTGCATACATTCAGCTGAATTAGATTCAATTTTACTTTTTAAAAAAATAGATAAATCAATTAAATGAATCAAATTAAAAGAAAATCAGTAGCTTGGCAAGGCACAGCATTGAAATGGGTCTGAAGTGACTGCCAGTTAACATGTAGTCGTAAAATGTTTTAGTCACTGCTCACATGTTACATCGTCTGACAACAGGAACAGAAAAGTGAGAATATTTTCATTAGTGATTCAGATCTATTAAACAGTATGAATTAACACAGTCTGGGTTTAGATTTAGATTGAACTGAAGCACAAAAGGTGACATAACAACACAGTAATACAACCAGTCCTTGTTTATTAGTTTCCTCAGCTCCAACCTGTGGTCACACATTCAAAGCTTGTGGTAACCTTAGACACATTAGCGGTGTGCTAACACTGACGGTTTTCCTGTCGTTGCTGTGAGTACATGAAGACTCTCGTGTTCACTCTTGCAGCCAACAGCAGAACATTTATGTTATCTAGTTGAGGGGGAGCTAGAGGAAGCGTTTTATATTCTCACACCTCCTACCTTATAAGATGTCCACAAAATTGATTTTCATCACATGGGACCTTTAAATTACAGCCCTGATTACATTTTGACTGAGACCAGCAGCCTCAGGTCTTCACTGTCATAGTTTCTTTGCACCACCAGATGTCATGCTGGGTTCAGTTCATCCATAAACAGGAGCTGTAGATGCGGCATGGAATGAGTCCGACTCATGGCAGGACTTGCTGCATGTCCTTCCCTGAATCTTCTCCCTGCTTTTCCTGTCTCTCTTCAACTAACCTAATAAAAGCAGAAATGCCCCCCAAAATTAAAAGGTACTACAAAAAGAAAAGTTTGACCTATTCTGAGTTCATTTTAAATTTTAATTTCCAAACTAAGCTATAGTGCTGTGGGTGGTTGTGTGGTGTAGTGTGTCCCAGGTGCTGCCCTTCCTCTGGCGGGGCCTCCTGAGTCAGAGGTACGTTAACTGAGGGAGTGGACACGGGCAGTGCCAGAGCTCCAGTGCATTTGATAGCAATGAAAACTGTAAGGTGTAACTGTCTATGTAAAGGAGCAGTGGTTTTATGGTTGATAGTTCAGGAGAGGCCTGATTAACGCTGTGGCCTCCGGCAGCTTCAGTTAATAAATCTGTTGTTCTTCATTCCTTCTTACTCTAAAGTTGTTTCACTGGACTCTAACGCAACACCACAAAATCCCAGCTTCAGTGCACTTGTTTTAACCCTTGTGTGGTGTTCATATTTTTGTTACTCAGCCAGTGTTGGCGGGTCTGGTGGACCCGCTGCATTTTGGGGGGTTTAGTTCAACACAATCATACAACTTTATGTTAAAATACTTAACAGATGTTTCCTTCATCCCAATTACAAGCAATATATAGTAAACAGAATAGCCTTGGATGGTTAATATTTGCCTTTTACCTTTGTTAGATCAGATTTATGAATTGAAGTGCTACTCGCTTTTGTTTCTTTTTTAAGGAAGTTAATTTAAAAAAAGAAAATCAATTACAATCAAGATATGAGAGGAAAATATCAGCAAATTTACAAATGAAGCAAGGTTTTTGTAACTATTGATTTTCATTTATTTGAGCATCATTTGAAATTTAACACATTCATTTCAGTTTACACAGCACAAGCTGATCACATGAAGTAACTATGTCAGTTCAGACAACACATCAGCCTCATTGAACACATTGCCTTTTCATACCAGCCTATACAACACATGAGGGGCAGAGTTTTACTGTGTGTGTTGAATATGTAGTTCTTGCACTTGAAGCATGTAGATTGTGTTTTTCTGTCCGTCTTGGGTCCACACACTTCACAGCTCTTCTTTTTGTTGCTGCTGGCTGCAGCTTCCTTCTGTTCTACTCTGGGTTCAGTGCCATCCAGATCACAAAGACGTTGTACGCCGAAATGTCCAACATGTCAAAGAATATCACCAGTGGCCAGTGTAGGATCCTCCTTTTGCAGCTGTACGTAGTCGCCAGCTTATCCACCCCTATTTTGTGGCATTATAATCCATGATGATCTCTGATTTTTGATGCTCCTGGCCACAGATCCTCCCATCCCTCTGCAGTGTACTCATAAGTACCACATTCTTGCCTTTCTTTGGCACATAGGATTCCAGGGCTGGTCCTGGCGATGGCTGCTGATGGTCTGGTCCTGGGACTGGCTCCTGATGGGCTGGTCCTGTGGCTCATCTTCGTTTTGGAGCTAGCTGATGCTCAGTGTCATCTGATTCTTCCAAGTCACTTTCAGATTGTGAATTTTCAGAAATGTGATCCTCACATTCTGAAACCTCTTCCTCTCGGCCAACATCATCATCAAAGGCTTCGCTGTCATCAGAAAACAATTGCAAGGCCCTCTGAACAGAGAACCTTTTTTGATCAGTTGTGATAAGGACCAACACTGGCAAAGCTATATTTATTGTGTCCTGCCCCCCAATTAGCAGCTGGGATAGAATATGAAAAAATAAAGATTGGTTCCCGCAAGACACAGGCTAAAACGTGTGGGAACGTGAGAGCAGACAGGTGTCAGTACTTGAATTTTGCAATGATGTTGGAACCTTGTGTGGGAACATCAATGGCAGAAACACAAAACTCACACACACACACACACACACACACACACACACACACACACACACACACACACACACACACACACACACACACACACACACACACACACACTAACAGCAGGCCCAGACAGGAGGAGGACAGAGTGAAGGTACACAGGACCAACAATTTATACACTTTTATTAGCCCCGGGTCCAGTGGACCCGAACATCCTGTATGTAATAGTAATGTGTAGGGGGGGTGTAGGGTGTGTGGTCATTAAAAATTTGTTTTGATAAATGTTCTTCACAGAAAATGAGCCAAGGCCAGTGAATTTGAGCTTGAAAAAATAATTAATTGTATGATTTTTCTTTTGATAAAAAGTGAAAACGGGTCCCACAGACCCGAACACCACACAAGGGTTAAATTTAATTAGTACAAACATAAGTAGAGGTTTTATGGGCCCTGGTGACCTTGTACCATCCTTCTTTCTTGGTTTTGATTCATAGATGTAGACTGGTTTGTTGTGGGCTCCTGGCCAGGACTACTTCCTGGACACATCCTGCCTGTCGTCCAGGCTGATTGGCATGGAGCTCCAGTCCTGACGCTCATCTCGTTTCAATAATTTTAGCCTCCTTGTCTCCTCCTTTCACCTGCCTGTGATCCAGAAATCAATCTTGGTGTGCCGTCAAAAAGGACATCTCAGCTCCTAAAATGCACCTCAAGGACAGAGGATGGAGGATGGAGGAGGCTGCTGGAGGAGCTGATAAAGTATTTTCCACACCTGTGACTTAAACGAGGCGTGACATGCTAAATATACAAACCATGTCAGGAGCAGGGCTGGCAAATGTGTGTGTATAATATATGTCACTCAGTATTTGTATAGTTTGCCTATTTTGTTTGTTAAGGTATTTATTGCTCATTTTCTAGCGTGTAGAAATTTGAGGCTATATTTGAACAACAATATCTCAACTGTTGCAGGTAAAAGCCTGATTCTTTTACTGTTATTTCTGATCATGTCATTGACTCAGAATAGGTTTTAAACAAGTTCTATATAAATCAAGGATGGCTGAGCAGAAGGCCTCTTGATTTGAGCTGGAAAAGCCCAAAGAGTAATTCAAATATCAAGGCTCAGTGACAGCACCATCCAGGCAGAGCTGTTTAAGTGTCACCAGACAAGACACTTCAGACCTTGAACGCAACTTGATATCCCGTCCATGAATGTCTCAAATAGCTGAGGGGAAACAACAGACGGATCATGAATTTATTCACCTAATTAAAAGACTAGTGTGGAAACGTACAGCTGTGTGACTGCTGAAATGCTGTGATTATCATTTTGTAAGTGGAAAGCAAAAAAAAAAGTAAATGAAAAACTGGTCATTTGTAAAATAGTTGACTAAAGCACAACACGCATCAGTTTATTATCACAGTTTCATTGATATCAGAGAGATGGAGGTGTAAATTTCTCATGTGACGCGTCTCGGGAGTTGTGTTGTTCTCTGATTGTGCGACGAAGACAAAACATTTGTTTGCAAAGGTGTGAACAGTGACTTATATCATACCTGTGTCATGCAAGTGATTGTTTTACCTTTTGTTTGTGATATCTGTAATGGCATTCTGTTCTAGCCGGTCCACTTTTAACGTTCACCAGCTGAATGTAAACTTCCTCACACATCGATGCCTCATTCCACGTGGACTCTCCCTGAATGAGTCACTACGAGGCGCCGAGTTTCCTGTAAGGGTTCCTGCCCAGTCCAGGTCAAGACTACGGCAAAAGCAGCGAGCGTATAGATCTGATTACACCACGCCTAGGCTTACCTTCTCTGGTGGTGAGAGGAGGTCGATTTTAAGCACGACAAGAGACGTAAACAATTAATGGAAAGAGCAAACCGGGCAAAAGACGTCTGTAGAGAAGCTTTTTGTGTGTGTTTGTGTTCCTACCTGTTTGGCAGTAGTCTCCTATAGCTACACTTCCTTATCATTTTGCTCGATGGAGTGTTATGAAGTGGTTCATAGGGGAAAAAAACACTTCATATTAGGTGGAGCGAAGCAGCTTTAATGTTCCCCTTTCAATAGTGACAGAGGAATTAGTGGAAGATTTGCACACAGGAAGGTGGGCACTACCATAAAATTGGATAAATCACCAAAAAAGTAATAATTAGTAGAGCTGGCTTACTGTCCAATCCAAATCATCTGCAAAACTTCAGGGTTAGGGTTGGTGGCCAATGGTAGGTGCATGCCTTTAATCTACATCCGCTTAATCAGACTAGCTTTTCAGGGCACCTGTAAAACTACTCAGCAACATTTTTCTTCATGTAACCAAAAAGGACTGAGTAAAAAGCCAATGGAGAAATCTCTCCACAGATTAGAGGCCTGCACCATGAAGCAGGATGCGGACTTATAGAGGTGACTTCAGCTTCAACTCTTGGTTTTCAGGACTGAGACGGTGGTTCACGTCTTACATCACCATGGCAACTGCAGGTTATGCTCCCGATAACACATTAACGCATATTAAAACATCACTACAAACCAGTCCGCTCCTTTTTTAAGATGTCATCAGCAGTCCTTGAAGATCCCGTGGAGCTCTGTGCTCCGTGATGGCGAGAGGGGAAGACGGAAGTTCCTAGAGCTGCAAGCGATTTCAAAGCCATGTCATTGTTCCGGCTGTCTTTGTAGAGCCATACAATGCAATCTTGAAACAGAAACTGATTAAAGCACTAAAGCCTTATAGCCTGCTTGTTGACCTGAGGATTTGCATAAAGTCTACTTATCAGTTAAATTGTTCCTGTGTTGATTCTTTACTTGTTCCAATGACTGTTAAACACCACCACGTTGCAGCTGAAAGAAAAAGGCTAAAATTGCTTTATACGCCTTAAGAACAAGATTGAATATGAGATTCCTCCTCCACATCACTATGAAAACTGATTTTTATCACTTGATTATTTATTCTTGAAACATTATATCTTTGTTTTTGTGAGCTGCATAAAGGGACTCCATCTGTAATTTCCTCATTCAATCTTTTGATGCATGATGACAACTAAACTGAATGTTGACTAAGAAACCTACATCTAAGCAACTTATACACAAAGAGGCAATGATGGTAATAAGACTATTTACGAAGCGTTCACACAGTCTGCAGTTTTTATTCCAGCTCATATTAGTTTAGGATTATAGTCTGTCCTACTAGTATATGTGTCTCTTGACCGGCCCATGTTTGCGATTGGTCATCTGGTTCAGACACCACCTCTTCATGTAAACACACCCATGCGTTTGTTAGGCTAAATTAAGTAGTGTAATGAAA